>CM035440.1:33401186-33678686 GCA_020310875.1 Ceratopteris richardii
TAGCTCATTGGAAAGCTCTTGGTCTCTAGTATATGTGGTTAAAATAGTTTTTAAAAATTCTGAGCTAGTAGAGAACAGTAAGCTCTGCAAGTATGACTGGTTTTCTGTGATGAAGTTTTTGAGAAGGTCAACTTGTGCCTATGGGATTCCACCTACTTCTACCTATATTTTGGAGGTCAATAAAATTGAACATTGGTATCAGAGCTTGGAATTGAAGCTTGGAGAAGGTTATAATAGCTTGATGAAGAATTTGAAGCTATTGGAGCAGACGTTCATCATCGACACTACACAAAGGTACAAGGAGATAGCAAGGAGGCATCTCAAGCAACATCTAAGCAAAGAAAGGTGCATAACTTTATTACAAAGGTAAATCTCATACTTCTTCTTATCACACATATCCAAAAGGGGGGTTAAAGGAGGAAGTTTAGTATTTACACAATGGGTGATCAACATGCACAAATAGAGAAGCTTGATAAGAACAACTATCAATTATGGCGATTTAGAATCACAACATACTTGCAAGGTTGAGGCTTGTATGGTTTGATTGATGGAACTGATATCAAACCTATATTACCAAAGGATCCAAATCTGCAACAATTGAGGGAGTTTAGACATTGGAATGAAAGAGACAAAAGGGTTATATTCATTTTATCACAAAATATTCAAGATTCAATGGTAGGACACATACAAGATCTAGACACAAGTAGAGATGTTTGGCTTGCATTGGAAAGGTTGTATGCTACGTGTACAAGAACAAGGAAGATTCAACTCAAAAATGAGTTGAATAACATAAAGAAAGATACAAGGACATCGGTCAATGAATACTTGTTGAAGGTTAAAGAGATTGCAGATCAACTAGGATCAATCTCTTTAACCTTCAACAAGTAATCATGTGGAGGACGACGACTTGGTTGCACATACTCTCAACGGACTCAAGGATGATGAGAGATGGAAACCATTCATTACTTCAGTTTATGTTAGAGGAGAATTACCAGACTTTGATCAGCTTGTTGCTCTTATGGTCACAGAGGAGATGAATCTAAATGGCTCTACTTCAAATAAAAAAGGATCTCAAGGACAAGCTCTTTATGTAGGATCATCAAGAGGTGGAAACAGAGGAAGAAGAGGTTCAAATAGAGGTCGAGGAAGAAGGAGCGATGATGAAGGGACTTCAAGTGGCTTCTTGAACACAAGAGGAAGAGGAAGATCAAGCGCTAGAGGTATGAGAGGCTACTACAACTATAATCAAAGACAAAGGAGTGAAGATAACAACAATCGCTATATATGTGGAAGGTATGGACACTATGCCAAAGATTGCTATCAAAATGAAAATAATCAAGGTGGTAATCGAAGAGGAGGCTATTCAAGAAGAGGTAAACAACAAGGAAATTATGCAGTTGAAGGTAAAAGTGATGATTATGATTCTCTTCTTATGATGAATGTGGAAACTAAGATGAATTGCGATAGTGATGTATGGTATGTAGATAGTGGTTGCTCTAACCATATGTCACATGATGCTTCATGGTTTTCCAATATGCATAATCCTTCATGTAAAGGTCATGTTGAAACAAGAGATGATACAACACATAAGATTATGTAGGTTGGAGATGTTGTTATGCAGGATAAGAGCAAGACAAATTGGTTGAAGGATGTACTTTATGTGCCAACGATCACTAAGAATTTGATGTCAGTTGGTCAAATGGTAGAAAAAGGTTTGCAAATAAGATTTAATCACGTATGTTGCTTCATTGAGGATCCAAAGCAAAGGAGGTTAATTGCTAGAGGTAAAAAACAAGGTAGATTGTTTACATTCAAGGTAAACCCAAATCATACAAACTATTTCTCTTATGATATGCATAGAATAGCAGACCTTGATCTATGACACAAAAGGATTGGACACATGAATGTACACAGGTTAAAGGAGCTATCAAAGAAGAGGACTATTGAAGGATTACCTGATGTTACTAAGCAACATATGGTGCATCTTTGTGAAGCATGTCAAATGGGTAAGCAGACTAGGCAACCTTTCAAGCATTCAAGCTATGTAAGCAGTGGATTGCTAGATCTTATACACACAGATGTATGGCGTCCTAATCAAGAGGCATCCTTGGCTGGCAATAAGTACTATGTATCATTCATTGATGATCATAGTAGAATGACATTTGTGTATTTCATTAAACATAAGAGTGAAGTCTTTGATTGTTTCAAAAATTTTAAATCATTTGTCGAGAAGAAAACAGGAAGATATGTTAAGAAGCTAAGATCCGATGGAGGGGAGAGTATTTCTCTCAAGCTTTTACTGTTTTTGTGTATGATGAAGGTATCAAAAGAGAAGTTACATGCAGGTATACTCCACAACAAAATGGAGTCACAAAAAGAAGAAACAGAATCATAGCAGAAGCATCTAGAAGCATGCTAAATGATATGTGTTTGCCTAATTCTTTTTGGGCTGAAGCTGTTAGCACAAGTGTGTACATTATGAATAGAGTACCTATTGTTGGAGTTCATCATTTGACACCATATGAGGTATGGTATGGAAGGAAACCAAGTGTACGTCATTTGAAAGTATTTGGTTGTGTATGTTATGTACATGTACCTAGTGAAGTGAGATCAAAACTTGATGTGAAATCAGAAAAGTGTATATTTATTGATTATGCAGATACTCAAAGAGGATATAGATGTTATAACCCTCATAAAAATAAGGTGGTTGTTTCAAGAGATGTAAAATTTGATGAATCATTTTCATGGTATGTAGATAAGAAAAGTTTGCAGGTCATAAATGGAGATGAAGAAGATACAGGTGAAGGAGATGAGTGCTCACCTCAGCCCACAAAAAGTATAAGTGATGAGAAAAGTGGTTTGGATGAAGAAAGAGAGCTACCTTTCAATGGAAGATTAATGCAAGAGTCACCTCCAAGTGTTAAAAGTAAAAGTAAACTCAAACTTGTTGAAGTTAATGATGAAGGAGAGGAAATTAGTGATGTATGTGAGTATGGAGAATCATCAAAGGTTCCTAATAAGAAAGGAAGAGCATCTACATTGGAGGTAAGAAGAAATTCAAGAGTGAGTAAGCAACCTCAAAGGTATACTTAAGAATCTTTTATGAATACTCATTATGCTTTTATGACAAAAGTTGAGCAGGAAAATGAACCCACATGTTATGATGAGGCAAAAGGAGATGAAAAGTGGGAGAAAGCAATGAGAGAAGAAATGGAGGCACTACAGGATAACAAGTATTGAAATTTAGTTCCAAAGACACCAAAACAAAAGGTAATTGGTTGCAAGTGGGTTTTTAAGATTAAAAGAAATAGTGATGGTAGTGTGTCAAGATATAAGACTAGACTTGTAGCAAAAGGATATAATCAAACTCAAGGATTGGACTATGAGGAAACATTTAGTCCAGTAGCAAACATGGCAATGGTGAGAACTTTGTTGGCTTTAGCTGCAAGTAAAAGATGGAATATATATCAACTCGATATAAAGAATGCCTTTCTTAATGGTGAGTTAAGTGAAGAAGTGTATATGTCACAACCAGATGGTTATGTGGATGCAAAATGTCCTAATCATGTATGCAGGTTAAAGAAAGCATTGTATGGTCTTAAACAGGCACCAAGGGAATGGAATGCAAGGTTGGTAAAGTATCTTATGCTGCAAGGATACACAATAAGTCATGCTGATTCTTCACTTTATGTAAAACATGTAGATGACATGTGTGTCTATGTATGCATTTATGTGGATGACTTGTTGATTAGAGGAATGATGCAAAAGCAATTGATGAGATAAAAGGTGATTTGGGAAAGGAATTTAAAATTTCAGATCTTGGTTTGCTTAGATACTTTCTTGGGATTGAAATTGTGTATGGTGTTGAAGGTATGTGGTTGATACAGAGAAATTATATATGTGATATGGTGAAAAGGTTTGGTATGCAGGAATGTAAATTTGTTTCTACTCCAATGGAATGTAATGTAAAGTTGAGTGCAAAGGAATGTAATGAGTTGCATGATATGAATCCATATAGATCCATGGTAGGATCTTTGATTTATGCAACAAAAACTAGACCTGATATATGCCATGCAGTGGGAGTATTGTCACAGTTTATGCATGAATCTAGAGTACCTCATATGCATGCAACGAAAAGAGTACTTAGGTATTTGAAAGGTACCATGAATGAAGGATTATTTTATAATCATAATGCTTATCTATCTCTTAAAGTCTTTAGTGATGCAGATTGGGCTGGAAGCAAAGATGACAGAAGATCCACAAGTGGATATGTGGTAATAGCAGGAAACAAGACATTAACATGGAGTTCAAAGAAATAGCCTACAGTTGCTTTATCTTCTATAGAGGCTGAGTATAGAGGTTTAGCATTGGCTACTACTGAGGTTATGTGGTTTAAAAAGTTGTTTCATGACTTGAATGTGCAGGTTGATGTACCACTGATATATGGGGATAACTTGAGCAGCATTCATATGACCTCAAATCCTATTTTTCATGCTAGAACAAAGCATATAGAAGTACACTATCATTATATTCGAGAGAAGGCCATAAACAATGAAGTACAAGTTTCTTTTGTGGGAACAAAGGATCAAGTTGCAGATATCTTCACCAAATCCTTGGATGGACCAAAGCTTCAAAGATTCAACTATATTCTTGGCATGAAGCAAATACCCTTTGAAACTTGAGGGGGAGAATGTTGCGAACATTTGTTTTATGTATGGTACAAGTTTCAGATTATGTGAATACCTTTGGGAATTCTTCAAATACTTCAAGAAGGCTCATATTATTCATAAAGAATAGCCAAATTACCACATGAGTTCTAGAACATGATGAGTCAAATTAGTGAGTCACAAGGGAGCTGAAGTGGTGTCCTAGTGGAAGGTCGATGTGGCTAGTTTTCAAAGTCCATCAATACTTTGCTTATTTGAGCACTTGAGTCATGTAATACCTCAACCCAAGTGTCTACCAAGAATTTAGATGTATTAAGAAGAATTAGTTCCCCATGCTATAAAAAGAGGGGAGAAGTCATGATCTTGTGGCAAGTCCAAGAGAGTCATATGTGTAGCTCTACGCTGCTGTAATTTTGTATGCAGAGATTGCAGAGCTTGTATCTCCCTCATTATATATCCAAATTACATGTTTAATAGGTCATTCAAAAGCTTGTACTGTATACTTTCATACTGTCAAGTTTCATAATCATTGGAGTTGTGACCTCAGAGCAGTACTCTCTGCAAGTAGTGTGTGTTCTCAGGTTCACCCCTGTTGAAGGTCTCCATTAAACCTCAAACTTGAAGAGGTCATTTCCCCTTGTGTATTTATCCACATTGAGTGTTATTTGGCTCATTTGAAAGCTCTTGGTCTCTAGTATATGTGGTTAAAATAGTTTTTAAAAATTTTGAGGTAGTAGAGAAAAGTAAGCTCTGCAAGCATGACTGGTTCTCTGTGATGAAGTTTGTGAGAAGGTCAACTTGTTCCTAGGGGGTTCCACCTACTTCTAGCTATAATTTGGAGGTCAATAAAATCCAACATTGGTATCAGAGCTTGGAATTGAAGCTTGGAGAAGGTTATAATAGCTTGATGAAGAATTTGACGCTATTAGAGCAGACATTCATCATCGACACTACACAAAGCGAGAAGGAGATAGCAAGGAAGCATCTCAAGCAACATCCAAGCAAAGAAAGGTGCATAAACTTTATTACAAAGGTAAATCTCGCACTTCTTCTTACCACACATATCCAAAAGGAGGGTTAAAGGAGGAAGTTTAGTATTTACACAATGGGCAATCAACATGCACAAATAGAGAAGCTTGATAAGAACAACTATCAAGCATGGCGATTTAGAATCACAACATACTTGCAAGGTAGAGGCTTGTATGGTTTGATTGATGGAACTGATATCAGACCTATATTACCAAAGGATCCAAATCTGCAACAGCTGAGGGAGTTTAGACTTTGGAATGAAAGAGACAAAAGGGTTATATTCATTTTATCACAAAATATTCAAGATTCAATGGTAGGACACATACAAGATCTAGACACAAGTAGAGATGTTTGGCTTGCATTGGAAAGGTTGTATGCTACAAGTACAAGAGCAAGGAAGATTCAACTCAAAAATGAGTTGAATAACATAAAGAAAGATACAAGGACATCGATCAATGATTACTTGTTGAAGGTTAAAGAGATTGCAGATCAACTAGGATCAATTCAAGCTCATGTGGAGGATGACGACTTGGTTGCACATACTCTCAATGGACTCAAGGATGATGAGAGATGGAAATCATTCATTACATCAGTTTATGTTAGAGGAGAATTACCACACTTTGATCAGCTTGTTGCTCTTATGGTCATAGAGGAGATGAATCTAAATGGCTCTACTTCAAATAAAAAAGGATCTCAAGGACAAGCTCTTTATGTAGGATCATCAAGAGGTGGAAACAGAGGAAGAAGAGGTTCAAATAGAGGTCGAGGAAGAAGGAGCGATGATCAAGGGACTTCAAGTGGCTTCTTCAACACAAGAGGAAGAGGAAGATCAAGCGCTAGAGGTACGAGAGGCTACTACAACTATAATCAAAGACAAAGGAGTGAAGATAACAACAATTGCTATATATGTGGAAGGTATGGAAACTATGCCAAAGATTGCTATCAAAATGAAAATAATCAAGGTGGTAATCCAAGAGGAGGCTATTCAAGAAGAGGTAAACAACAAGGAAATTATGCAGTTGAAGGTAAAAGTGATTATTATGATTCTCTTCTTATGATGAATGTAGAAACTAAGATGAATTGCAATAGTGATGTATGGTATGTAGATAGTGGTTGCTCTAACCATAGGTCACATGATGCTTCATGGTTTTCTAATATGCATAATCCTTCATGTAAAGGTCATGTTGAAACACGAGATGATACAACACATAAGATTACGTAGGTTGGAGATGTTGTTATGCAGGATAAGAGCAAGACAAATTGCTTGAATGATGTACTTTATGTGCCAATGATGACTAAGAATTTGATGTCAATTGGTCAAATGGTAGAAAAAGGTTTGCAAACAAGATTTAATCATGCATGTTGCTTCATTGAGGATCCAAAGCAAAGGAGGTTAATTGCTAGAGGTCAAAAACAAGGTAGATTGTTTACATTCAAGGTAAACCCAAATCATACAAACTATTTCTCTTATGGTATGCATAGAATAGCAGAGCTTGATCTATGGCACAAAAGGATTGGACACATGAATGTACACAAGTTAAAGGAGCTATCAAAGAAGAGGATTATTGAAGGATTACCTGATCTTACTAAGCAACATATGGTGCATCTTTGTGAAGCATGTCAAATGGGTAAGCAGAGTAGACAACCTTTCAAGCATTCAAGCTATGTAAGCAGTGGATTACTAGATCTTATACACACAGACGTATGGGGTCCTACTAAAGAGGCATCCTTGGCTGGTAATAAGTACTATGTATCATTCATTGATGATCATAGTAGAATGACATTTGTGTATTTCATTAAACATAAGAGTGAAGTGTTTGATTTTTTCAAAAATTTTAAATCATTTGTCGGGAAGCAAACAAGAAGATATGTTAAGGAGCTAAGATCCGATGGAGGGGGAGAGTATTTCTCTCAAGCTTTTACTGATTTTTTGTATGATGAAGGTATCAAAAGAGAAGTTACATGCAGGTATACTCCACAACAAAATGGAGTCACAGAAAGAAGAAACAGAATCATAGCAGAAGCATCTAGAAGCATGCTAAATGATATGTGTTTGCCTAATTCTTTTTGGGCTGAAGCTGTTAGCACAAGTGTGTACATTATGAATAGAGTACCTATTGCTGGAGTTCATCATTTGACACCATATGAGGTATGGTATGGAAGGAAACCAAGTGTACATCATTTGAAAGTATTTGGTTGTGTATGTTATGTACATGTACCTAGTGAAGTGAGATCAAAACTGTTGGAGTTAGACGTCTGCGGAAGCACGCAAACAGCACAAGGAAGAGGAAGAAGCTTGGAGCACAACACACAAGACTGAATGTATTACTAGAGAATGTACAAAGATAAGTAGCCCATTAGGGCAATAGGCGTATATACAAGTCGGGGGAAAAAACCTCCTAAAGAGGGAAAAAAGTGCCCCGGCGGTCCTAGAGTGTTCACACACATCACTACCTAAATATATCAACAAATCCCCCCTGGGAGTGATGCGGTGAACAAGGAGCTGGCACTCATGTATAAGGAAGTGCCGAGCTATGTGGAAATCACTCCACAAAAGGAAGTAAGCCCAAAGCTTTGCGGAAAGCTTCAAACTTCTCCCTAGGCAGAGCCTTCGTGAAAAGGTCTGCAATGTTCTCCTGCGTGGGCACATATGCCAAGCTGATCTCCCCAGCAGAGAACCTCTCCCTGACATAGTGATAATGCACCTCAATGTGCTTAGTGCGAGCATGGAACACAGGGTTCCTCACAACTGCCAATGCGCTCTGACTGTCAGTGAAGATGGTGGTGGCAGAAGACTGGCCAACACCCAAATCAGCCATAAGGCGTCTGAGCCACACACACTCAACAGTCGCTGTGAAAGCTGCCCTATACTCAGCCTCACAACTGGAAGTGGCCACAGTAGGCTGCTTCTTCCTCAACCAAGATATACATGAGCTACCAAGCATGAAGCAAAAACCACTGGTGGACACACGAGTGTCATAGCAACCAACCCAATCTGAGTCAGAAAAAGCATGCAAATCTGGCGGTAGTGATCCCCCCTTGGGATAAAACAACCCAAGTAGCCGAGTACCACTCAAGTAGCGAAAGATGCGCTTAACCGCTTTCCAATGCGTGACTCCTGGGCAATGCATAAACCTGCTCATCTGTGAGACAGCAAACTGAATATCTGGCCGAGTAATGCATAAGTAAATCAAGCATCCAACAGCCTGCTGATAGAGAACAGCATCAAATGCATCTCCAGCATCATGAAGACTCAATCGTAAACCTGTCTCCATAGGAGTGGCAATAGGCTTACAGTCTTCAAGGCCAAAACGCTGCAATAATGTGTCAATATATTTCGTTTGACACAAAGCCATTCCACCATCAACTTGCATAAACTGAATGCCCAAATAGTGATGCAAATGCCCCAAATCAGACATCTCAAATGAGGCATGCAAATCAGCCTTGAAATCAGCAATATGCTTCTCAAGAGGACCAGTGAGCAGCATGTCGTCTACATAGACAACAATGATCAAAAGCACATCATTAGCACGCTTAACATATAAGGTGCTTTCAGTTGGACTGTTCTCAAAACCATGTGCAATCAGATAGGCATGTATTTTCTCATACCAAGCACGTGGTGCTTGCTTTAAACCATATAACACCTTCTTTAACCTGCACACCTGGTTTTCATGCCCTTTCTGCACAAAGCCACGGGGCTGAAAAACATACACTTCTTCATGCAAGTCACCATTCAGAAATGCTGTTTTAATGTCCAACTGATGTACATTCCAACCATGATGGGCTGCAAGTGCACAAATGCTCCGAACAGTAGTCATACGGCATGTAGGTGCAAAGGTCTCATCAAAATCAATGCCTCTTTCCTACGCATAACCCTTTGCAACAAGCCTAGCCTTATACCTGTCAACTGTACCATCAGGTTTACGCTTCAGCTTGTATACCCACTTAGTGCCAATGGCCTTCTTGCCAGGAGGCAAGTCACATAAAGACCATGTACCATTCTTCATTATAGCATCATATTCAGATTGCATAGCAGCCATCCAATTTTCTGAATTTTGTGCTTCATCAAAAGAAACAGGCTCATTTTCATCACAGAGACTAGATGCAGCCATAGCATAGCAATCTGATGCAAAGGAGGTACTATGAGAGCCTGAACGAGTACGATATGACAAAGGTGCATCTAATTTGCTGTCACGCAAAGTCTGCACCAGCCATTTTGGCATAGTTTTTGCCTGTTCAATATCAGCTCTCTCATCAACAAGTGCATCATGTAAATCTGCATCAGAAATGGCATGATCCGCATCATCATATGAAACCTGCAAAGGCTGAGAAGTTGCCTCATTAGGACCAGCGCTAGCCTGTTCACCTGTAAAAAGAGGCATCAAAGTATCATACATGTCTTTGGAGCTAACAGATGTCTCCTTAGTACATGAAAGCAATGGCTGAATAGCATCTTCCACAAAGACAACATCACGGCTAACCAGAATGCGTTTAGTCTGTGGATGATACAGACGATAGCCTTTACTTTCAGAACTGTACCCAACAAAAATACATTTTACTGCCTTATCATCCAATTTTCTGCGATGTTGTTCAGGCACTAATGCATATGCCAAACAACCAAAAACACGCAGATGAGCAACAGATGGCTTGCGGTCATGCCAAGCCTCATATGGAGTGATAGACTGCAACGCTTTCGTGGGACACCTGTTCAGTACATATGCTGCACACATGACAGCCTCAAGCCAGAAACTATGTGGTAAAGCCTGACTTTTGACCATGCACCTCGCCATCTCCATGAGTGACCTGTTCTTTCGTTTAGCAACTCCATTTTGTTGAGGTGTATACGGCACTGTACACTGGTGTTTTATCCCACGTTCAGCCAGAAATAAATTAAAATCTGAAGACATATATTCCCCCCCTCGATCAGAACGGAGGGTGCCCATTTTACATGCTGACAGATTTTCAGCCAAAACCAAAAACTGTTTGAAGCACATGAACACTTCGGACTTTGCTTTGAGTGGATATACCCATGCATGCCTGGAAAAATCATCAATGAAAGTCACGAAGTAAAGGTAATTTCCAAAAGAGGGTGTCTGCATAGGACCACAGACATCACTATGTACAAGCTGCAATTTCTGCATAGCCCGAACTGAACCATCTTTTGGAAAGGAAGAACGCTGCATTTTGCCCAAAATACAGCCTTCACAAACATGTTTTCCAGGTGCCTCAAGTTTGGGCAAAGAGGACACCATTTCAGATTTCTACAGGCGTAACAAACTAGCAAAATTCAGATGACCAAAGCGTGCATGCCAAAGCTTTGCATCTGACATAGCCTGAGAATCATGAACTGCACATGTCGAATCATTCACAGATTTTTCATAGTCTATGAGCTTATACATCCCACGACATAAAATGCCAGAAGCAATAATCACATCGCCATTTGAGAGATCATGGACTGTACACCTGTCATCAACGAATTTCACAACCAAGCCAATCTTGGCTAATGCAGAAACTGATAACAGGTTCTTTTTGATCCCTGGCACAAATAAAGCATCTGACAAAGTGAAAGAACTACCATCAGCAGTAGTCAGAATGATCTTACCAACTCCCATAACAGGATAAGAGGAGTTATTGGCGCATGTGACAGTATTCCCTGTAGGGGCAGGCTCGAGTGAAGAGAAGAAACTGTGCTGCGAGGTAATATGTTTGGTTGCCCCACTGTCAAAGTACCAAACATCTGAGTCTACTGCAGACATGCACTGATCATGAGAAGATGGGTCAAAACTGCAAACAGTAGTAAACGCCCATTCTTCTTCCTGCACAAGATTTGCAGACTCTGTTTTTGGTGTAGAGGCCTCTGCAACAACCATTCTAGCCTCTTTCTTCTTTGCCTCTTTAGCAGCCAGTTTTTGACAGTTCTTTATAATATGATCATTTCCTTTACAGTACTTGCAGAACAATTTCTGCTTTTCTGATTTCTTCTCATCTTTATCCTGGTTCTTCGATTGTGCAGCATTTGCAGATTTCTGCTTACTAGTAGAAGAGCTCCATTTTCCTTTGCCCTTCTGACTAGCTAGGAACGCTTGATCTGCAACACGCATAATGGACCTGTTCTGCCTGGACTGATCTTCCTGCAACAGAACAGAGACTAATTCCTCAAATCACAAGGCATTCGGATTGCCTTTCATCATCAATCGAAGAGTAGAGGCAAAACTCTGATATGAATCAGGAAGGCCATTCAGAACGGTCTGCACAAGTGAGCTATCTGGTATAACCTCATCAGCAGAAATCAATTGTTCCTTCAGGTCTTTGATCTTTGTAAGAAAACTGTCCATCGAATCACCTTCATTCATGTGCTCACTCTCCAACTGTTTTCGGAGGTAAGCAACACGAGCCTCATTCCTAGCCTGGTACAAAGTGGTAAGTGTATCCCAAGCATCCTTTGCTGTTCTGCAAGAGCGAATGTGAGGAATAATGGCACGTTTGACAGACAAAGCTATCAATGCATGTGCCTGGGCATCTCTGCCATCCCAACAAATCTGCTCTGCAGTAGGTGCAACAGAAATAGAAGCACGAACAGGAATCTACGGAATATCATCTTCGACACCATCTTCATCAGCTCCAACACCTGTATTCGCAGTACCTGTCGTTACAGGTGTAACAGGACGTCTTTCAACACCCTGCACAATGTTCCACAATCCTTTTGCAACCAGTACATGTCGCATCATATAAGCCCATAATGGGTAGTTGGTACCATCCAACTTATCCTCAACAGCCAACATACGGAATACATCACTGCTTTCAGCCATGGCTGGTGACTAAAATACCTTGATGCAGAAAATTGACTGTATCTCAAAAAGTTGAACAGAATTGCCCAAACGAGTTCTGCTAGACCTGTAGCAGACTTCGAGACGCTTAAACTCGCGAACAGAAACTGGTATATACCTTTGGCACAAAAGGACGAAATAGCCTGCACAAGCACTGTGATAGTGCGTTCGGAGGCTGAAACGAGCTCAGATCGCAATTTTGGCACCACAAAGCGAAGCTGTTTTGATATCGAAAACACTCTGAGTATGCTCACGAAATTTTGTGTGAATCTGAGACTGCAAACGGAGGAGTGTCGACGGCGCCCTAGAAGAATCAACGACCTGCTCTGATACCAATTGTTGGAGTTAGACGTCTGCGGAAGCACGCGAACAGCACAAGGAAGAGGAAGAAGCTTGGAGCACAACACACAAGACTGAATGTATTACTAGAGAATGTACAAAGATAAGTAGCCCATTAGGGCAATAGGCGTATATACAAGCCGGGGGAAAAAAACCTCCTAAAGAGGGAAAAAAGTGCCCCGACGGTCCTAGAGTGTTCACACACATCACTACTTAAATATATCAACAAAAACTTGATGTGAAATAAAAAACGTGTATATTTATTGGTTATGCAGATACTCAAAGAGGATATAGATGTTATAATCCTCATACAAATAAGGTGGTTGTTTCAAGAGATGTAAACTTTGATGAATTGTTTTCATGGTATGTAGATAAGAAAAGTTTGTAGGTCATAAATGGAGATGAAGAAGATACAGGTGAAGGAGATGAGTGCTCACTTCAGCCCACAAGAAGTTTAAGTGATGAGAAAAGTGTTTTGGATGAAGAAAGAGAGCTACCCTTCAATGGAAGATTAAGGCAAGAGTCACCTCCAAGTGTTAAAAGTAAAAGTAAACTCAAACTTGTTGAAGTTAATGATGAAGGAGAGGAAATTAGTGATGTATGTGAGTATGGAGAATCATCAAAGGTTCCTAACAAGAAAGGAAGAGCATCTACATTGGAGGTAAGAAGAACTTCAAGAGTGAGTAAGCAACCTCAAAGGTATACTTAAGAATCTTTTATGAATAGTCATTATGCTTTTATGACAAAAGTTGAGCAGGAAAATAAACCCACATGTTATGATGAGGCAAAAGGAGATGAAAAGTGGGAGAAAGCAATGAGAGAAGAAATGGAAGCACTACAAGATAACAAGACTTGGAATTTAGTTCCAAAGACACCAAAACAAAAGGTAATTGGTTGCAAGTGGGTTTTTAAGGTTAAAAGAAATAGTGATTGTAGTGTGTCAAGATATAAGGCTAGGCTTGTAGCAAAAGGATATAATCAAACTCAAGGATTGGACTATGAGGAAACATTTAGTCCAGTAGCAAACATGGCAATGGTGAGAACTTTGTTGGCTTTAGTTGCAAGTAAAAAATGGAATATATATCAACTTGATATAAAGAATGCCTTTCTTAATGGCGAGTTAAGTGAAGAAGTGTATATGTCACAACCAGATGGTTATGTGGATGCAAAATGTCCTAATCATGTATGCAGGTTAAAGAAAGCATTGTATGCACAAACAGGCACCAAGGGCATGGGATGCAAGGTTGGTAAAGTATCTTATGCTGCAAGGATACACAATAAGTCATGCTGATTCTTCACTTTATGTAAAACATGTAGATGACATGTGTATCTATGTATGCATTTATGTGGATAACTTGTTGATTACAGAGAATGATGCAAAAGAAATTTATGAGATAAAAGGTAATTTGGGAAAGGAATTTAAAATTTCAGATCTTGGTTTGCTTAGATACTTTCTTGGGATTGAAATTGTGTATGGTGTAGAAGGTACGTGGTTGATACAGAGAAAGTATATATGTGATATGCTGAAAAGGTTTGGTATGTAGGAATGTAAATTTGTTTCTACTCCAATGGAATGTAATGTAAAGTTGAGTGCAAAGGAAGGTGATGAGTTGCATGATATGAATACATATAGATCCATGGTAGGATCTTTGATTTATGCAACAAAAACTAGACCTGATATATGCTATGCAGTGGGAGTATTGTCACAGTTTATGCATGAATCTAGAGTACCTCATATGCATGCAGCGAAAAGAGTACTTAGGTATTTGAAAGGTACCATGAATGAAGGATTATTTTATAGTCATAATGCTGATCTATCTCTTAAAGTCTTTAGTGATGCAGATTGGGCTGGAAGTAAAGATGACAGAAGATCCACAAGTGGATATGTGGTAATAGAAGGAAACAAGACATTAACATGGAGTTCAAAGAAACAGCCTACAGTTGCTTTATCTTCTACAGAGCTGAGTATAGAGGTTTCACATTGGCTACTACTAAGGTTATGTGGTTTAAAAAGTTGTTTTATGACTTGAATGTGCAGGTTGATGTACCACTGATATATGGGGATAACTTGAGCAGCATTCATATGACCTCAAATCCTATTTTCATGCTAGAACAAAGCATATAGAAGCACACTATCATTATGTTTGAGAGAAGGCCATAAACAATGAAGTACAAGTTTCTTTTGTGGGTCAACAAGAGTCAAGTTGCAGATATCTTCACCAAATGCTTGGATGGACCAAAGCTTCAAAGATTCAACTATATTCTTGGCATGAAGGAAATACCCTTTGAAACTTGAGGGGGAGAATGTTGCGAACATTTGTTTTATGTGGTACAACTTTCAACTTATGTAAATACCTTTGGAAAGTCTTCAAATACTTCAAGAAGGCTCATATTATTCATAAAAGATAGGCAAAATACAACGTGAGTTCTAGAACATGATGAGTCAAATTAGTGAGTCACAAGGGAGCTGAAGTGGTGTCCTAGTGGAAGGTCGATGTGGCTAGTTTTCAAAGTCCATCAATACTTTGCTTATTTGAGCACTTGAGTCATGTAATACCTCCACCCAAGTGTCTACCACGAATTTAGATGTATTAGGAAGGTTTTAGATTAGTTCCCCATGCTATAAAAAGAGGGGAGAAGTCATGATCTTGTGGGAAGTCCAAGAGAGTCATATGTGTAGCTCTATGCTGCTGTAATTTGGTATGCAGAGATTGCAGAACTTGTATCTCCCTCATTATATATCCGAATTACATGTTTAATAGCTCATTTGAAATCTTGTAAATTTCATACTGTCAATTTTCATAATCATTGGAATTGTGAGCTGAGAGAAGTACTCTCTGCAAGTAGTGTGTGTTCTCGGGTTCACCCCTGCTGAAGGTCTCCATTAAACCTCAAACTTGTAGAGTTCATATCTCCTTGTGTATTTATCCAAATTGAGTGTCTTTGGCTCATTGGAAAGCTCTTGGTCTCTAGTATATGTGGTTAAAACAATTTTTAAAAATTTTGAGCTAGTAGAGAACAATAAGCTCTGCAAGCATGACTGGTTTTCTGTGATGAAGTTTGTGAGAAGGTTAACTTGTTCCTAGGGGGTTCCACCTACTTCTAGCTATATTTTGGAGGTCAATAAACTCCAACACACTTCACAAATTGAATGCCCTTGTTTGTGCCTTCTCCATGATAATATGGATGTATAGACCTTCTTGTGACCTTTCATCTACCCTTGTGTGACAGTTGGCTCTTCATCTAGCCTTGACTTGTCCTCATACTTTTCATTTGACATGAATGAATAAGGATTCGTGTTTTGTTGTCCATTGGAGTCCCCTTTAACTTTGGCAAGACCCTTCTTTTGCTCTAAGGTTGATGAGCTTGCCCAATTCATAATTTCAATATGACTATCTACACTCGGTTGATTTGGTTATACTTTGGATTTTTCCTCTCCAATCATCATAGTATAAAGGAACATTACTAATACCACAGGTCCAAGTTCCATAGGTCCAAGATCTACAACATAAATTCCAACAATCTTCCAATATTGACAAAAGATGAACATACCACACTTAATCATACAAATGATGAGACAAAGATAGAGAAAGATTAGACAACATGTGTAAAGTGTTACGTAAGCCACTTCTTACTCACATTATCATATATACAAATGTCAATTTACAATGTGGGAGTCAAAATCTCAACCACTCTATGTGAACAGAAATAGATGGAAGAGTGAATGTACATAATTACAAGAATATTTAGATGTAGGAACATAAATCTGAATATGTATGAGCTGTATGACCTGATAGGTTGTAGAAGAGTGAATATGAGTGACAGAAAGAGGAAGGATCAGTCTAAAACTGATAATCAGCAAACCCTCATATGAACTTAGGCTATGGAAGACCCTAAATCAGATATGTGTGTGAAAAGCTCACATACTTACAAAAGTAGCAAAGAATGCTAACAAGTTTGCTGCCAGAAATCCTCAAACTCATATGAACATATCTTCTCTAACACCTCATCCAAATATTCATGAAGCATACATGTACTGATTCTCCTTTAGATATGTTGAATATGACTCCTCTTGATATGGATGCCACTGCCTCCATAAGCTCCAAGTAGTACCTGTGTGCATAAAGAGAACATGTACCTAAATTCTTAACATAAGATGTAAATCTTATGTTAACCACTATCCAATGGCTTTGAAGTAACCCGAAATCTTCATGTAGAAGACAATCTTCAAATACATTATGTAGATGGCCGATCCACACCACCAAGCTGCTGTGGGGTAAATCCTCTCCATAAGCAAGAGTGTGAGCACACTCTTCTTCTCCAAGAAGAACTCCATAGCTTCTCCTCAACATGCTCCAAGTTAGCAACATGGCTGCCCCATGTGCTAAGAGCACCACCTCTATTGAGGTACCAAAGCTCCAAAGCTTGGTGTTGAACTAGGTGAAGGATACAAGACAATGAGCCAATGCTCTTCTTATATAGTATTTTGTTACACTTGAAAAGCACCATCAAAAGCACTTGAATAAAGCAAGATCGTAGCTTGCGTTCGTTGTCCATAAACACTTTTGTAAAGTCATATCGCGATCTATATTGACATCAAAAGAAAGTGGAAAACTCGTGCTCTCACTCTCGTTTTGCTTTATCACATTAAGCATGACAAAAAGTCTTTCGCGTTTTTCACGCTGTCGACGATGGGTATCGAACTCAGGTCACAAGGATGGGAAGATATTGACATAGCCAAGGTGCCCACGCCATTTCCTTGAAAAGAGAGTAATAGAATACTTTATCCTTGCTGTAAACTCTGAGCAGAAAGAACTATTGGGACATTGTTTTCCAACAATCCCCCCTTCAATGTAACAATGGTACAAACTGGACTAGATTTGCAAACTTCATAAGCTTCAGACTTGTACTCCCGAAATTGACCTTCAAACCTTTTCTTCAAAAAGTCTTCTTCAAAATTGAATTTGACTTTCCTTCAAACATCGAATATCTGAACTTGCTGAATATGAACCATAATACTTGAGAAAATATGCAAACTAGATATCCAATAGTGTACTCATCAAGTAATCACTTGCTTGACAACAAATATAGCATGTACTAACTCTGAACCTGCTATCTCTTGTCTTCTCAAACCTAAAAACATACACTAGGATCCACATATTCACATTTACCTTACGAAAAAGGTTTCTCAACGTACTTCTGCTGCGTCATGTAAATACACTAAACATAATCAAGAATTGAATCCTGGAACCTGTGATTGATAACTCACAACTTAGTGTATTATGAACACTGCTGGTTCATCTCTAACTGTACTTCATTCAATCTGAATTTATCATATGAGTCTCATCATGAGTCTCATCATAAAATCTATGATGTCATCATGTCTTCATCCTTGTTCAATTTGGAAATCCTTCATACCTCTTTCCTTCAGAACCTGGTATAAACATATTTGTGCGCACCTCTCAAACATACCTCTCTGAAATATCAAGCTTCTCTTCAATAGAACTCTGGAACCTTCTACTAAATAGGAACATCCTAATAGGAACTTTCTTGAGACATTCTCCTTCTTCCTTCTTCTTTCAAAGTTGGAACATAAAGAGAACCTGACAAAGGAAATATAGGAATACCTGGAATTCTTATAGGTATGACTCTGCATTCTTTCACATATGGCTAAAAATTAAGTCTTCATGTTTCATCACCCCCTGGATGATTTAACACTAGTATCCAGAATTCTTCAAATATATCAGACTTTATGAAATCTGGAACGTCTTCCTTATTTCAATAAATTTGATCTTCAGTGATCAATACTTGTATCTAAAACAGAATCTCTGGACCCTTTTTATTAGCAGTGCAGTTGCCAATAGCTTCCATTCTTACTTCCTCAGCTTCTCATATTCTAGATAAGGTTAGCTGATCCTAATATTACAAAACCTTGCTGAAAGCATTTTAGGATCCATAATTTTCTGTAACATAACAAGTATCTTCTTCTATATCTCTGCAACACAAATCTGATAGAATCTGAATCTTTGACTTACTTCTTCCAATGTTAAGAATCTTCACAAACGAAGGATAGACAAATGACTCATAAATACACAAGATCATTCAAGATCTATCAAGATCTCTCTAACAAAATACCTGTGTAGAATCTGGCCTCATCAAACCTGCATGACTGAATGTTTGATTTGCTACCTGAATGCCTCTAAGTGTCCATGCTTCTCACATAAAGTTGTAGAACTTTTCTTCAACCAAATCCTTTCCAAGAATCTGCAACTCTTACTTGAAACATAAGTGGACAAACTTCTCAGCTTGAGAACTCCAAAAGCTGCAAGTTGATACTTCATATCTTCATATTCCACCCGGGTGAAATGTGACAGTACTTGCTTGATTTTATTTTGGCTAACTCCACTTCTCAATCAAGTATTAAGATGTGATGGAACACCTTTTGAATACAAGCATGTATCCAAAAATCAAGACAATCATAGAAAGTAGATTCTTCAACTGAGTGGTACATCAAAAATCTGAATTTTCTGAAGTTTTCTGAAAATAATGAATATGAGGTAACTTTTCCAAACACAAAACCTCAACCCAAGTCTCCCAACATGTGTTATAAAAAACTCTTTTACCTCAAGAGTAGATAAAGAAGAAATATACTTCTCTGCAACTTGTCATATACCAAGTAGCTCTGTATTGACACTTCAAGAATTCTTTGAGGGAACATATAACTGCCTGCTCAAAAACTTCAACTTATATATAACTCATACATATGAGTCAAAACATACAAGTTGTCTTCAAAATCTGTTGCTTTTCTTTCTCTCAATGCAATTCTTTGTCAAAATCCACTAAAACATGACCAAGTATCATGCAAAACAAGAAACTGCTTCTTCTTCACACAAGATGTTCTCGTAAACTTGTCTTTGGATGTAGAGGATAAAAGTAGGAAAAGTATATGGAAAATATAGGAGAAAAGGAAGTCTTACTTTTCTTTGGAATTGTTGGACCTTCTTTTTTTGCATCTTTCTTCCACCTGATGATGATGTCAATATCTTGAAACTTCTCTTCCATACCTTTTGTTCTCTTCATCTTGAAGTAGCAAGTACTCTTGACTTCTTCAAATGAACTTTTCTCTTTCTCTAGTGCTAAGAGTAAGAGACACAACAAACATGGTATACAAATGGAAGTGAATATAGAATCATGTTTTATCATCTCCTCATATCTCCTGAATCAAAATCCTGCTTCAAATGATTGATATGACTAAATTCATCAACCTTTTGTCTGAATGATGAATTACCATTCTAAAGTTACCTCTTTAGATACCTAGATCACATTTTGTATCTAGATAAAAACCTTCTAACCAACTTACAAGATTGGCTGAAAATAAAACTCATCTCATCTCCAAATTTGTCTTCTTAGAAGAGCTTTCTTGCCATGAAAGAGATCTATCAAAATCCATCTAATCTCCTTGTTCTTGATAGTTTTGATGTAGCTAATGCTTTAACTTTCAAAGTAATGAAAGTGTTTGAAAGCACTTCTTCAATCCTTCAAATCTCTTCATATGATCTGCAAATGATAATCTGATAGTAGAAACTAATACCTGTGATTTGATGTTGATCTGGTTCCTTCATCTTCTCCAAACCATTGTTTTTCCTTGAATTTGAAGTAGCCTTCTCTTCATCAAGCCTTGCTCTTCAAAAAATACTTCTGTAAAGTATTTTCATACTCTTCCAAAAGTATTTCACTGCTAGCAGATAATCAACTTCATACTCCACACTGATGAATAAACAGGTGATTGAATTGTCTAATTCTCAAATCTCTACTCATCTAGATTAAGTGTGTATGTCAAATGTTAGAATATGCTCTTAAATCATATGTTGTAAACCTGGAAGTCTGGGAGCCTGGGAATCTGAGAGCCTGGGAATCTGAGAGCCTGATTGCTCTGATGCCAAATGTTGGAAATTTAGTAGGCCCATTACTAATACCACAGGTCCAAGTTCCATAGGTCTAGGATCTACAACATAAATTCCAGCAATCTTCCAATATTGACAAAACATGAACATACCACACTTAATCATACAACTGATGAGACAAAGATAGAGAAAGATTAGATAACATGTGTAAAGTGTTACGTAAGCCACTTCTTACTCACACTATCATATATACAAATGTCAATTTACAATGTGGGAGTCAAAATCTCAACCATTCTATGTGAACAGAAATAGATGGAAGAGTGAATGTACATAATTACAAGAATATTTAGATGTAGGAACAGAAATCTGAATATGTATGAGATGTATGACCTGATAGGTTGTAGAAGAGTGAACATGAGTGACAGAAAGAGGAAGGATCAGTCTAAAACTGATAATCAACAAACCCTCATAGGAACTTAGGCTATGGAAGACCTTAAATCAGATATGTGTGTGAAAAGATCACATACTTACAAAAGTAGCAAAGAATGCTAACAAGTTTGCTGCCAGAAATCCTCAAACTCATATGAACATATCTTCTCTAACACCTCATCCAAATATTCATGAAGCATACATGTACTAATTCTCCTTTCGATATGTCAAATAGGACTCCTCCTAATATGGATGCCACTGCCTCCATAAGCTCCAAGTAGTACCTGTGTGCATAAAGAGAATATGTACCTGAATTCTTAACATAAGATGCAAATCTTATGTTAACCACCATCCAATGTCTTTGAAGTAACCCGAAATCTTCATGTAGAAGACAATCTTCAAATACATTATGTAGATGGCCGATCCACACTACCAGGCTGGTGTGGGGTAAATCCTCTCCATAAGCAAGAATGTGAGCACACTCTTCTTCTCCAAGAAGAACTCCATAGCTGCTCCTCAACATGCTCCAAGATAGCAACATGGTTGCCCCATGTGCTAAGAGCATCAACTCTATTGAGGTAGCAAAGCTCCAAATCTTGGTGTTGAACTAGGTAAAGGATACAAGACAATGAGCCAATGCTCTTCTTATATAGTATTTTGTTACACTTGAAAAGCACCATCAAAAGCACTTGAATAAAGCAAGATCATAGCTTGCGTTCGCTATCCGTAAACACTTTTGAAAAGTCATATCGCGATCTGTATTGACATGAAAAGAAAGCGAAAAACTCATGCTCTCACTCTCCTTTTGCTTTATCACATTAAGCATGACAAAATGTCTTTCGCGTTTTTCGTGCTGTCGACGATGGGTCTCGAACCCAGGTCACTAATTAGGAAGATATCGATGTAGCCAAGGCGCCCATGCCATTTCCTTGTAGAAAGAGTAATACAGTACTCTATACTTGTTGTAAAATCTTAGCAGAAAGAACTATTGGGACATTGTTTTCCACACTTTGTGCATTCTCTAGGTAATACATTTAGTATTGTGTGTTGTGCTCCAAGCTTCTTCTTCTTCCTTGTTTTTCTTGTGTGCTTCCACAGACCTCAAACTCCAACAATTGGTATTAGAGCAGGTCAACGCTTTATCTAGGGAATCATCATTGCCCCTCCAGTCATAGTCTCAGAATCACACAAAAATTAGTGAGCATAATCAAGGCAATTAGGTGTTCAAAATAGCTTTGTTGTGTGGTGTCAAAAGCATGATTTGAGCCCGTTTCGGTCTTCGAATGCACTGTTGCAATGCCTATGTAGAAAATTTTGTCCTTTTGTGCCAAACATATATACAGGTTTTGGTTTGGTGGTACAAGTGGCTCAAAGTTTTCTACATATCTAGCAAAGCTTGACAAGGTGATTATGTTCAACTTTTCAAGATACATTCATTTTTCTACATCATGGTATTTTAGTTAGTGGCCATGGCTGAAAGCAATGATGTTTTCTATATGTTGTCCATTGAGGATAGATTGGATGGTACTAATTACCCATTATGGGCATATATGATGCATCATGTACCGGTTGCAAAAGGACTATGGAATATTGTCCAAGGTGTTGAAAAACATCGTATTACACCTACAAATATAGTTATCAAAGGTGATGCAAATGGCATTGAAGATGACAATCTTCAAATTCTTGTTCGTGATGCAGTTCCTATTGCACGTACTATCGAGCAACTTTGATGGGATGGCAGAGATGCTCATGCACATTCATTGATATCTTTTTCTGTCAAACATGCCATTATTCCTCACATTCACTCTTGCAAAATACCAAAGGATTGTTGGGATACACAACCAAGAAAGAAATGAGGTTCATGTTGCTTACCTCCGAAAATAGTTAGAAAGTGAGCACATGAGTGAAGGAGATTCCATGGAAAGTTTTTTGACAAAGATCAAAGATTTGAAGGAGCAGTTGATTTCTGTTGATGAAGTCTTGCCAGATAGTTCACTTGTGCATACTATTCTTAATGGTCTTCCAAATTCATATCAGAGTTTTTCTTCTACTCTTCGATTGATGATGAAAAGCAATCCAAATTCCTTAACATTCAAGGAGTTAGTCTCTGTTTTGTTGCACGAAGATCAGTCTAGACAGAACATCATATCTAGTTAGAAGGGCAAGGGGCATAGGAGCTCATCTACTAGCAAGCAAAAATCTACTAATGTTGCAAAGTCAAAGAAAGAAGACAAAGATGAGAAGAAATCAAAAAAGCAAAAATTGTTTTGCAAGTAGTGTAAAGGAAATGATCATGTCATAAAGAGCTATCTAAAACTGGATGCAAAGGAGGCAAAGAAGAAAGAGGATTGAATGGTGGTTGCAGAGGCCTCTATACCTAAAATGAAGTCTACTAATCTTGTGCAAAATGAAGAATGGGCGTTCACTAGTGTTTGTAGTTTTGATGCATCTTCTCATGAGTAGTGTATGTTTGTAGTAGACTAAGATGTTTGATACTTTGATAATGGGGCAACCAAACATATTACCTCATAGTGTAGTTTCTTCAGTCCACTTGAGCCTACCCCTACAGGGAATACTATCACGTGTGCCAACAACTCCTCTTATCTTATAATGGGATGATAGATGTACAATATATGATCTCTTAAATGGTGATGCTATTATTTCTTCTGGAATTTTATATTGTGGGCTATATTAGCTCATAGACTATGAAAAATTTGTGAATGATTAAGCATGTGCAATACATGATTCTCATGCGATCTCATATGCAAAGCTATGGCATGCACACTTTGGTCATCTAAAATTTTCTAGTTTGCTACACAACTTTGAAATGGTGTCTTTGCCCAAACTTGAGGCACTTGGTAAACATGTTTGTGAAGGTTGTATTTTGGGCAGAATGCAATATTCCTCATTCCCAAAAGATGGTTCATTTTAAGCTACTAAAAAAATGCAGCTTCTTCACAGTGATGTCTATGGTCTGATGGAGACACCCTCTTTTGGGAACTACCTTTACTTCATGACTTTTATTGATGATTTTTCCAGACATGCATGGGTGTATCCACTGAAAGAAAAGTCTGAAGTGTTTATGTGCTTCAAACAATTTTTGGTTTTGGTTGAAAACCTATTAGCATGTAAAATGGGCATCCTCCATTCTAATCGGGGGGGGGGGGGGGGGATACATGTCTTCTGATTTTAATAAATTTATGGTTGAACATGGGATAAAACATTAGTGTATAGTGTCATATACACTGCAACATAATGAAGTTGTTGAAAAAAGAACAAGCCTTTCATGGAGATGGTGAGGTGCATGGTCAAAAGTCAGGCTTTACCATATACTTCTAGCTTGTGGCTATTATGTGTGCAACATATGTATATAATAGGTGTCCCACCAAAGAAGTGCAGTCTGTCACTCCATATGAAGCTTGGCAGTCATAAGCCATCTGCTGCTCATTTACATGTTTTTGGTTATCTGGCATATGCATTAGTGCCTGAACAACAATGTAGGAAATTGGATGATAAATAGTGAAATGTATTTTTGTTGTGTACAATTCTAAAAGCAAAGGATTCCTTCTATATGATCCACAAACTAAACCCATTTTGGTTATTCGTGATGTTGTTTTTGTACAAGCTGCAATTCATCCATTACTTTCATGTACCAAGAAACTTTTGTTAGCTCTAGAAATATGTATGACAATTTGTTGCCTCTTGTTATAGGTGGGAAAACAAGTGTTAGTCCAAATGAGGCAATTTCTCAGCCTTTACAAGTTTCATATGATGATATCATTCCATATCTGATGCATATTTACATGATGCACTTTTTGATGAGAGGGTTGATATAGAGGAGGCAAAAACTATGCCAAAAATGGCTAGTGCAAACTTTACAAGATAGCAAATTAGATGCACTTGTGTCATATCACACTTGTTCAAGATCTCATAGTGCTTCTTTTGTTGGAAAACAATGTGTTCTTGGTCCATCTTGCTCAGTAACTATAGCATATGTAGCTACTGTTTTGGTAGTTGGTACAACACAACAGACGGGCACTTACGGGGTATGTACGAGCTCTTAGCAATTGTTGTACAAGCATAAAGGATGGGCGGCGTGGATAGCTCGCTATCTTCCCATAAAGCCCACCTGAGATTAAATCTCGTGAGCAGCAGCGTGAAGAAAAAATGTTTTTATGCTTTTCTCATAAAGCAGAAAAGCCACGGCATTTTTTATATCATTAGCGATCGCGTTTGTTTTTTCGCTATGAAGATTTATTGGAAGTGCTTTTCAATGTCACATAATACTATAAAAGATCATGTGTGGTTCATTGTTATTTCATCCTTCACCTAGTTTTCAACACAAGCCTTGAGCTTGGACCTCAATAGAGGTAGTGTTTCTTCTAGCACATGGGGCAGCCATGGTGCTAACTTGAAGCATGTTGAGGAGCGTCTATGGAGTTCTTCTTGGAGAAGATGAAGAGTGTGCTCACACTCTTGCTTATGAAGAGGAGGTTATCTCTTGTTCATGGAAAGAAGACGTGGTCATTAGCAGCTTGATGGTGAGGTTCGGCCATCTACATGGTGTATTTGAAGATTGTCTTCTACATGAAGATTTCGGGCTACTTCAAAGACATTGTATGGTGTTTAACATAAGATTTACATCTTATGTTAAGTTTCAGGTACATATTCTCTTTATGCACACAGGTACTACTTGGAGTTTATGGAGGCAGTAGCATCCATATCAGGAGGAGTCCTATTCGTCATAGGTACAAGAGAATCAGTATGTATATGCTTTATGCATATTTGGATGAGGTGTTTGAGAAGGTGTGTTCACATGAGTTTGAGGATTTTTGGTAGCAAACTTGTTAGCATTCTTTGCTACTTTTTAAGTATGTGATCTTTTCACACACGTATCTGACTTAGGGTCTCCCATAGCCTAAGGTTAGATGAGGGTTTGTTGATTATCAGTTTCACACTGATCCTTCCTCTTTCAGTCAATCATATTCACTCTTCTATAACCTATTAGGTCACACATCTCATGTATATTCAGATTTCTGCCCATACATCTGAATATGTTTGTTACATTTGTACATTCACCCTTCCATCTATTTCTCATCACATAGAGTGGTTGAGAGTTTTGCTCCCACATTGTACATTGAACACTATGAGTAAGTGATGGCTTACGTAACACCTTACACATGTCGTCTATTCTTTCTCTATCTTTATCTCATCATTTGTATGGTTAAATGTGGTATGTTCATGTTTTGTCAATATTGAAGATTGCTAGATTCTATGTTGTATATACTGGACCTATGGAACCATGGACCTATGACATGAGCTATGGGCCTGCCTCATTTCCAACATTTGGTATCAGAGCACTAAGGTTTTGGTTTCAAAGCTTTAGGACTTTGGCATCAATGCATTAAGGCTCATTCATATTCTCAAGTTTCCAGAATTCCAAGTTTACAACATATGATTTAAGGGCATCTTCTAATATTTGACATTTGACATACACACTTAATCTAGATGAGTAGAGATTTGAGAATTAGACAATTCACTCACATGTGTATTCATCAGTGTGGAGTATGAAGTTGATGATCTGTTAGCAGCCGAATATTTTTGGAAGAGTATGCAAATACTTTACAAAAGTATTGTTTGAAGACCCAGACTTGATGAAGAAAAGACTACTTCAAATTCAAGGAAGAACAATGGTTTAGAGAAGATGAAGGAACCAGATCAACATCAAATCACAGGTATCAGTTTCTACTATCAGATTATCATTTGCAGGTCATACTTAGAAGAGCAGTTATGAAGAGATTTGAAGGTTTCAAGGAGTGCTTTTATACACTTTCATCATTTGAAAGTTAAAGGCTACATCAAAATAGGTATCTAGAGGTTTTTCTAGAGAGTTTTGAGAAATCTCTTTCATGGCAAGAAAGTTCATCTAAGAAGACAAATTTGGAGATGGGATGAGTTTTTTGTTTTCAACCAATTTTCTATTGTAAGTTGGTTGGATATCAAGGTACAAATGTGATCTAGAGAGGTAACTCTAGAAAGGTAATTCATCATTCAGACAAAAGATTGATGAATTTACTCGTTTCAGACATTTGAAGCAGAATTTTGATTCAGAGATATGAGGAGATGATAAAAAATGATTCTATATTCACTTCCATTTGTATAGCATGTTTGTTTTGTCTCTTACTCTTAGCACTAGAGGAAGAGAAAAGTTCATTTGAAGAGGTCAAGAGTTTTTGCTACTTCAAGATGAAGAGAACAAAAGGTATGGAAGAGAAGTTTGAAGATGTTGACATCATCAGGTGTGTTAAAAGCACTTCTGTCAAGTCGCTTTTAATCTCGTTTCGGGTTCTTGGGGATGGTTAGGGTTCTGTCGGTGCAGAGGCCCTTTAGTTAATTTTCCCAAATTAAATATTCAACTAAGCAGTAACTATACTTTCAAGGCAACAAGTTCCGCTACACAATTACTATTTTTTCGATTATGGTTATCTTTACACAGTAAACTTATCGCGTGAGTTAACAATCACACAGTCGCACAAACTTATTAATGTGAATATAACATTACTGTGTTAATACTTAATACTGCAATTCAACGAATAGAATACAATACTTAAGAATTCTGTAAATTTGCACACGATCTTCTCGGCACGGTCGCCCAGACAGACAGTCTGGCAAAAACCCCATCTCTCTTTTTGCCGAAGAATCATCGTAATGCCTTTTCATTAATGGGTAAAAGTTACATCTATTTGCTACGACTTTTCGGTATGTGCGATATATGAAAAATACAATCCAATTCCGGCTACCTAGCACTGGCACGCACGATGGATTCGAACCCAAAAAAAGAAAAATACATCTGTTGTATGTACAGTGTTTTGGCTAATTTAAATGTTCGGGTGATCTTTTGTTTCAGGGAATCCAGCATAATCTTCAATGTATCTGGCTCTACCAGTTGTGCGTCTGTTCTGACTGAACTTGCCGCAATAATTTGACTCATCAGTTCATCAGTCTGCGTCTGCAAAAATGCTTCTTGTAAACAAAATTCATTAGCTAAAGCAACATCTCTCTGCTGCTTCATATCCGCAATTTGGGCATCAATTCGCGACAATCTTTCTGCTTGAATGCCTAGCTACTTTTCTCTGTGTTCCAGCTCCTGAGCTTGATATTGGATGGTTTTGTAATACGCATCCCTTTCTTTCATAATACCTTCCATGTCCTTCTTTATTTGAAGTTTCCGGCCCATCTGTGCTTTTAATTCACGACTCTTTTGAAAGAGTTTAGCAGACACAGTCTTTAATTCTTCAGTATTCTGCATGGCCAAATCTGCCATTTCTTTCCCTTTTGTGTAACTAATGCAAGATCTTCACGTGTTTCTTCCAATAAGTTGCCCAGAGCAATTCTAGCATCATCTTTATCCTGCACCAATCGGTTTTACTCTTTATTTCTTCATCGTGAGCGGCTAAAAGACCATTCTTTCCATTTAACTCAGCAAGTGCTGCATCGCGTTGGGCAATCAGGTTGTCCTACTCTGTGATCCGTGCTTGGAATTGTTGAAGCTGAACCTGCAGAGCATGGTTCTCCGCTTTGACTACATTGCATTGGCTTCTTCCTACAACGGATCAATGTCTGCTTCAAGCAAATCGACTTTGTCATGTAACTCTTGCCGGATATTCTCAGTTGCCAGCTTCATTTGAAGAGGTAAGTGCTAGGAAAACTGGATCAGGAGACGACCCATAGATTCTAATTCATTGAACATAAGAGTCAGAGGAGGAAGAGCAGGAAGTGATTGGGATGAAGAGGCTGAGAACAGTTGAGGGGAGGGTGGTGGAGAGTAGTCGGGAGAAGAGGATGGAGGAGTGGGTGCATCAAGAATTACAGTGGAGATTACAGGCGCAGAAGGTTGAAGAGGATTCGGCATCAAGACTATTCCGGTTATAGTATGATTTGTCGCCTCAGTGTTTGCGATCACTGCCTCAGCATTAGCAATTACTTCTGTGATGATTTCAGCGACGATCTCCTTCACAATTTCCTCATCCTGATGATGAGAGTCCGCCCGAGAAGAGACTTCTTCGGATTCTTCCAGGTGTGCACCGTGTTCCTGCTGGTTAAGCGGAGAAGAGGGAACTGATGATTCAACATGGAGGGAAGTGGCACTGTCGTGGAAGACTTCAGTTTCGTGCCCGGCATTGAAGCTTTGCACCTGACTTCCAGAAGGGCTAATGCATCTGCGTTTGCAGCGAAATAGTTGAAGCAGGTCTTCATCATCATCATCCTCATCATCCTCATCCTCGAGCATTTGAGTAGATTCTTCATGTAATAAGAAGGGAGTGGTTGGAGGAGGTTGCGCGGCTTGGATCACCGGAAAGAAAAAAGTGAGGATATGGGGTAAACGGGAATGAGGAAGGTCACTCTTAGCGATTTGCTTGGTAACCGTCATGCAGTCACGGTGGATATGCCAGAAAAAGAAAGATGTGAAATTTACAGGCATTCTATCATCGAATAGAATGGTCGAGAAATACCATATGTGTGTTTCAGCAGATTCAGGGTGGCTACCAAAAATTGCAGAGTTGTATGCTCTGGTTCAGATCTGCAAAGAATGGCATACTCATTAGATGAGTGCCGGGGGAACAATTCTTTCATGGTGGCCACGGAAAGAAGTGGACCATTCTCCAATCCTTCCCGAGGGAGTCGAAAAGCTTCAGCAAACGTAGCTAAAGTAATGACTACACGAGATGGTAAACAAGCAATGGGCCAACACTGCTCTATAGCAGGTGTGGTGGCGATGGCAGAAATGATCTGCGGATGGAATGGGTGACACTCCACTAAATGCCAAGGCAATTCAGCGAAGGCCAACAGACCATGAGTGCGCAAATAATCACTCACTTCTGGAGTGAGGCCTACACGGAAGGTTGCGACATTCACGAGTGCTTCCATGGCGCACAAGTAAACATGAGAACATAGAATACAAAGAATGCACAATCACACAAACACAATAGCGATTATCAGTGGAAAGAACAAGATTAAGTAAGAACACGAACAACATTAGGCGGCAAAAACCCTAATCATCATGCAGTATTGGAGAGATATTCTTCATGATTACAACATGCATGCATGATCAAGAACAGTAACACAGGGCGGCGATTAATCATATTTAGATACCAAAACGAGGAGATTACGGTCAGTGGTCAATCGAAATACGGGGATAGAAAGAAAAACAAGTGACACGCGAAAAAGACTAAGTACACGTCATAGGTTATCAGACGGCTGGTGATATGGGCAAAGCTTAGAACCATTAATCACTTTTGGAAGAAGAACACCGGTTAAGGTCGCCAATCGAAAAGTTGCTGGTTCCACTTGTTCAGCAATCCGATATGGACCGAACCATCGTAATTTAAATTTTTTGGTAGATCTGTTGGCTTTAGCACTATAGAATAAGTCACACTGCTGCACAAACTGGACCATATCTCTGTACATTGTAGGCCACCATAGCCCACTTTGTAGAATTTTTTGGTGAGTAAGATCAGCTGCAAAGTGTCCTCTAGAGGGTTATGAATGAGCCATGACAATAACTGATTCTACTTCATGTGGAGGAATGCATCTAAGTAAAACACCAGTATGATCTATATAATACAGTTGACCCACAATCAATCAGAATCGTCGACTGTAGACTCCAATTTTGCAGCGCAGAGTAATGGGAGCATTAGGAGGGAGACAACCGTCAGTGAGAAAAGTCATTAACGTATCATAGTATGTAGGAGCCACAAGAAGTTCTGTAGATTCTTCAGGAGTTGTCTCGGTGACGTAAATCGCCGGTGTAGTGTCATCAACACCTACCGGAGACTCACCGGAATCCAGTCGAGATAGAAAATCCGCCAAGACATGTGTTGTGCCAGGTCGATGAATAACTTCATAATCGAACTCTTGTAATAGTAAAACCCATCTTTCCAATCTACCACCTAAATGCTGCTGCGGAACCTAGTACACCAGTGCCTAGCAAGTAATGCCGAAATTTCTTAACAGAGTATACCAAACCAAGACATTCTCGTTCTGTCACAGAGTAATTTCTCTCCGCAGGAGCTAATTGGCGGCTCGCATAGTACACAGGCTGAAACCATTTGTCAATTTGTTGCATGAGGACACTACCAATCACAATATCTGAGGCATCCATGAAGACGTGGAACTGTCGTTCCCAATCAGGTGGTTGCAGGATCGGGGCCTGCATCAATAAGACCTTCAACTGATCAAATGCACTTTGGCACTCCTAAGTCCATTCATACTTCCACAGAGCATTGGTCATAAGCCGATTAAGTGGTGTCGCTAAATGAGCTAACCACCATAAATGTTTGCCATGCCACCGAATTTGGCCAAGAAAGCGCATAACTTCTTTCGGTGTCTTTGCGACTGGTGCCTCCAACACGACTTCTTCTTTATCCGGATCTACATGTATTCCTTGTTTAGAAATGATATGACCAAGCAGTTTGCCACAGGAGACCGCAAAAACTGATTTGGTAGGATTCAAACATAACCGATACTCTTGACATTTTTCAAAACAGCACCGTAAATGATACAGGTGCGCCGAAGTGGCACCAAATAAGGAAAAATCTTCCAAATATACTTGCATAAACATGGTCAAGTGAGGTGAAAAGACTTCCTGCATACATCTTTGGAATGTACTCGGGGCATTCCATAAACCGAACCACATTACAGTGCAAGCATAGACACCCCAATTAGTGATGAATGCTGTCTTTGGTATATCCTGTTCTGCCATCCTCACTTGATTATATCCACTGTAGCCATCCAGAACAGAATACATTTCGTGACCTGCTACCCTGTCGAGCATTGTATCTAGAAAGGGGAGAGGGAACGGATCTGGTACAGTGGCGGCATTGAGTTTTCAGTAGTCGATACAGATACACAACTGTTTATTTTTCTTCGAAATGATCACTATTGGAGAGATCCACTTAGCATGCTCAATTGGTACAATAAATCCCACCTTCAATAAACGATCAAGTTCAGCTTTCACCTGTGCCGCATAATTAGGATTCATTCTGTAACTAGATTGTTTGATTGGCCTCGCATCCGGTTTGAGCACTACCCGATGTTGATAAATCCGTGGGTCAAGACCTTTCATGTCTCTATAATCCCAAGCAAAAACATCTGAGCATTCACACAGGAGTTGTACCAAATCATCTTGGAAATTCTCTGCTAATCCTGCCCTAATTTTTACTGGTCTCGAGTTGACCGTGTCACCCAAATTGTACGTTACTAATTGATCCTCCAGTACATAAAATTGGCGAGGTTTCACCAAATCATAAGCTAGGTGAAACAGTTGTTGTAAGGTTGCTTCATCCATTGCTAGGCCATCCTCGGCTTCTACTTCTCCAGTCATTGGTATGATCGTACAAGCTGCGGGACTCCAATTGTCTGCTACCGACTGTAAATCCACAATACCTAATGGGATCAGATCCTTATTGGTCTTGAGGAAAGCCTCTTCCTCATCATCAGATAGCCCATCCAACATATGGACTGGCTCTGCTACATATGGTCGTGCGTGTAGATCATAGGGTTGCATAGCATCCAGTGCAACTACATATTTCTGGTGATTGTTCTTAAAAATTAACTCTTGAGCTGACCAATCCTGCACAACTTTGGCTTGCTTGAGCCATGGTCGATGGAAAAGTAAGTTGTAGTCGAGGCTAGATTCAGGTAACTCCAAGACTACAAAAGTCATATTAAATGTAGTTCCCTGCATGGTTATCGGGATGTTACGTACTAAGCCCACCGGATGGACTCGTGATTGGTCTGCCATTCGCACAAAAAATTGTACGGGTTAAATTTGGGTCCAACCCAATTTCTTGAAGAGTGCGGCTATTGCAATATTCACACCAGACCCGCCATTAATTAAAACTTGGGTAATCTTCAGATCCTTATTGGTCTTGAGGAAAGTCTCTTCCTCATCATCAGATAGCCCATCCAACATATGGACTGGCTCTGCTACATATGGTCGTGCGTGTAGATCACAGGGTTGCATAGCATCCAGTGCAACTACATATTTCTGGTGATTGTTCTTAAAAATTAGCTCTTGAGCTGACCAATCCTGCACAACTTTGGCTTGCTTGAGCCATGGTCGACGGAAAAGTAAGTTGTAGTCGAGGCTAGATTCAGGTAACTCCAAGACTACGAAAGTCATATTAAATGTAGTTCCCTACAGGGTTATCGGGATGTTATGTACTAAGCCCACCAGATGGACTCGTGATTGGTCTGCCATTCGCACAAAAAATTGTACGGGTTAAATTTGGGTCCAACCCAATTTCTTGCAGTGCGGCTATTGCAATATTCACACCAGACCCGCCATCAATTAAAACTTGGGTAACCTTCTGGTTTTTATACCAAACGGTGATCAATGGGACTGAATGATCCACCGTAGAATCCATCTCCTGTTGTATGGTCGCAGTCGTCAGAGTACATGAAGGTCCGGGACTAACCTGTTGTTGGAATTGCTATCTTACTCTTAGAACTAAAGCGAGCAACTATCCTAAAAGGAGTGTGATTGAAGCCTTAGATAGGACGTCCCATACCTGATCGGTTTGGGCTGTGGTTATCACCGATTCTGGTGGTGATTCTAATGTTGTTGGGGCAGAATTCTGTTCATTTGATCTTGCCTGTGGCAGAGGGACCTGTGTTACCGGAATTAGCTCAGGAAACACAGTTGGCTCCTTAGCTGTCCATTGACTAGCCTTTGCAAACATCCACTACTGTTCACGAATTCCAGGCTCGAAAACTTCAGCTGCTGGTTGCAACTGTTTACCTGATCTTGTCTGAACTACGGCTGCTTGTGACTCAACTAGGGAAATATAAACCATGTTAGTCATTGGATTTTGTCGTTCCTTCTTCCTTTTGTCGTACTCTGCTACTTCCTTGCAAAATCTACGGATATGGCCAACCTCACCACAAAAATGACATCGAGGGGGTGGGAGAGAGGTACCTTCCGCCGATGTACCTGCCTGCCATCGATTTTGTTGTTACTTCGCGGTCCTCGATAGTTCCAGTATCCCTACTGCTGGTTGGGTCGCAACTGTGGTGGCACGTAATGGGTGGCTGGCTGCCCTGGTTCTTGTATTACAGCGTTTATGACCGCTCTACCCTGCACCTTTGCATTATATGCACAGGTTTCTATTGAGTGTCCTGTTGTGTTACAGATGGCACAATACATCTGGTTGAGGGCACATGTAGAACTGGTGTGACCTGGATTCTTGCACTTAGTACAATACACTTGTTTGGACGGATCATCAGCTACGTTCTTACTTGCTTTCAACCATTCCAAGTCCTCCGTAAAACCTCCAACTTTGTGCTCCAAGTGTAAGGCCATCGCAATTACAGCGTCCAATGTCATTCCGCCCACACAACGAATGATCATGATTTTTCTTAACTGTGGATTCAGTCCGTTAATGAACCATTGTGTTATGACATCATCTGGTAGATTGGCATGTGCCAGAGGTAGCTGCTTTAAATGAGTTCTAAACAATGCCACATACTTTTGGACACTCTGGTGTGGTTTCTGTCGATTGTTCTGCAAATAGTCAAAGATTTCTACAGGGTTCTTCTTCAAACGAAACCTCTGTAGGAACGCGTCTCTCAAACCATCATAATTACCGAAATGATTAATATCATATTGTTGGAAGCAGCCAGAGGCACAGACGACACGGAAGCATGTAACGACAAAGCAGGGAGCCAGTCGAATCGTTTTTCATATAATTATGTTTTCAAATACTCTCCAAAAACATTCAACAGTGATTCTTATCACTAATTGTAACATATGTAACATAGAAAACCCCATTTTGTAATCCATAGCTCCATTTTGTGCAAGCCGAGGAGTCCTCGAGCTTGAGGAGCTTAGGTAGAATGCGCGTACCAATTTTCGTTATTTTTAGACATCGTTTACCCTTCCAAATAGCATCTAGGACCTAATTTTTAACTATGCCGGTCACTAGATGTGAAACCGGTCAAAACTAGTCTAGAAACTATAAAAAGAGCTAGAGAGCTCATTTTTGAGGTTGGTTAGTGTGAGCTTGTTTGAAGTTAGAGTTCTTTTGAGCTTGTAATAGTGTTCTTGAGTAATAGAGCTAATTTCCCACCTTCCATTGTGTCTTGCTTGTCTCTTCATTGTGTGTGTGTATGTGTGTGTGCATCTTGGTGCTTCTCACCTTCACTCTCACATCATCTCACATTCACGATCTTCATATCACTCCTATCTCTTCCGCGGATTGACATTAAGGAGGTGGAGCTTCTTAACGTGGTTCTCACCATTGTGCTAGAGCAACACCAAATTTGGCGCCGTTGCCGGGGATCGAGTTTAGGACGAATGTGTGATGGTAAGAGTATAGCAAGAAGTGGCGTTGGAAGGTAAAAATTTCAGTTTTTGTCGTTGTTTTTACTTAGTTTTTAGTGTTTTTCACCTCCCCCACACTCCATCTTCATCACCGCATCATCATCCTCATCTCCAAAAAAATCAAAAAATTCACCATATCCACCCATTCTCCTCATTTCCCCTCATTTGTGCATGCGAGAGAGTGAGAGAGAGCTTTTGTGCTTGTGTGTACTTTTGTTTTCTTGAGTTTTCTTGCAGGTACAGAGCTCCAATGCATCAGGAAGGCTGCAAAAAGGTAAAAACTTCAGTTTCTGCCAAAAATTTCCGACTGTGTCAGACCGTCGCGATGGTCTGCAAAGTTCGGAATTTGGAGAAGGTGACCACACCAGCGTGTAGGCGACACCAGCGCCTCTAGGAATCCACAGCTGCATCTCAAAAAATCATAGTTTGGTGGACCATCGCGACGGTCTCTGACCATCGCGATTGTGTCACACCATCGCGATTGGCTCACGCCATCGCGACGGCTTGGCTGGACCATCGCGACGGTCTCTGACCATCGCGACGGTCTCTGACCATCGCGATTGTGTCACGCCATCGCGATTGGCTCACGCCATCGCGCCGACGGTGCCATGTGGCAATCTAGACCATCGCGACGGTGCACTTCAGACCATCGTGACACTTCAAAAATTCAGACCATCGCGATTGGCTCACGCCATCGCGCCCAGACCATCGCGATTGGCTCACGCCATCGCGCTCAGACCATCGCGACCGTGCACTTCAGACCATCGCGATTGTCCACGTTGACCGTTGACTGACGCCATCGCGACGGTGCACTTTCACGCCATCGCGACGGTGCACTTTCAGACCATCGCGATTGTGCAAGTTCACGCCATCGCGATTGTGCAATTTCACGCCATCGCGATGGTGCACTTTCACGCCATCGCGATTGTGCACTTTCAGATCATCGTGATTGTGCAATTTCACGCCATCGCGACGGTGCACCCTCACGCCATCGCGACGGTCCCAGACCATCGCGATCATCTCAGACCATCGCGATTGTGCACCCCCATCGCAAATTTTAGGGTTTCATTTTTTGGCCAATTTTGGGGCTATTTTTGAGAAATTTTTGGGTGATTAGACTCATAGGAGACCCCTTAGCTCATATTTGGAGAAAAACCTGTTTGTCAGTTTTTACCCCCCAGGGCCTGAACGGTCATAACTTTTTCATCCGAAGTCCGTTTTTTGAGCTTAATAGCTCGTTAGAAAGCTCTTGACGAGTACTACGTGACCTCAACTGTTTTTTTCTTAAAGGATACGTCTATTTTTAGACAAGCTATTTTGAGGTTGACCTAGTTTGGGACTAGAAAGCCAGGGGGCAAACATTGAAAAGTTGGGCAAAAGGGAAGGGACTTAAAAGGTGTATGTACTCAAGTGCTTGATCATCCAACTGTGAATTGGTCTAATATTGGATTTGTCCAGGTCTAGCAAGGGCAATCAAAGGCAACCAAGGCAAGGCAGTGAAGGGCATAAAGCTTGGGAAGCGCGGCTTCTTGGGCATCAGAGCAACCAGAAAAGCTGACTCGAGGTTGGAAGATTACTCAACCCCCTCAGTCAATTCTTAGCTTAGGCTAAACGGTAGTATTGTGGATTAAAGACGATAGGAACGCCTCAAGTTCAAGATATTTAATTCTTTCAAGTCTAAGACTACAAGTAGGGTGTGTGACACGAAAACCTAAAGGAAAGAACCTAAGTTTGACGGAACGAGAACTCAAAATTATAACGGATAGTCGAATTCCTGACGCATACATTAAGACAAGAATCTAAAGAAATCTAAAAAGAATCAAGACAGTAATAACAAAGAATCATTGACGATCTGAGCGAGTCCTGAGTGTGCAAGGAAGAAAATTAATGAACCTTAGATCGGGCAAACATATAGGTAAGTCAGACGGGCGAAGCCTTAGATCATCAGAGGCAAGTGTAAGAACTACTGCACGATCGTGGGCTCAACAATTGAACACTAGTTATCCCTACGAGAGCTCAGATACTAGCGAATCAGAAATGGCATTTAGCATAGACAGACCAGAAGGAGGGTCAAATGTAGCCTATTTAGAAAAAACCAGAAGGACCCTATAGAACACAACTAGAGTTTCTCCGAACCAACCGATTAGGTGCTCGCATCTACGAGGATGGTTTGCGAAGGCAAGTGGTGCAAATGCACAACCCTGATCAACCCATTGGATTGGAACGTCCAATGGTGAAATTCGAGAGAGACGCGTACATAGACAAGGAAGGAACGATGTACATCTTAAGTACGCAGCCAAACAATACTAACGAGTTTGGCGTGATTCAACCAGAGACGGAAGCAAAATCTCAAGGGAAAGAACCATTAGAAGAGCCTAGAACACCTAGAGGGAAATCTGTACTGACACGAGTACTAATCCCGGATTGGATCCCTCAGGACAACAGAAGCATAGAGTTGTTTGTAAATAAAGAAACTGATGAAGCCTTTTGGAGATACAGGACAGACGTACTTAGTGAGGTAGGTATCATCACCATATACGAGTTCAAGGACCCGGATACACCTGGAAAGGTTGTATACCTGGATGAGACTTCAGAAAGAGTCTTTGTGGTGCCTGACCGCGCTAAAAACACATACACATGGAGAGGTGAATTGGTATTCCCCCCATCTAGAACGAACATGAATACGAGTCAACAAGGGGCAGGAACATCATCAACCCATGGAAATCAAAGAGAGAGAAATAAAGAGAGACCGGAAGTAAGCTTTAATCACCCCATAGGGAGAGATAGAACAACCACGGACACTAATAGAGCAGATGGACAAAGAGATCATGGAGTACCAGGTGGTAGAGATGATTTTCCTCTACCTAGACCACGTGAACACGCAAGAATATTGAGACCCACACAGTTAGTAAAATCAATGAAAAATTATTTTGATGGGATAGGAGATCCCTATGACCATGTCGCGGAATTCAAGCAAGTACTAAGAGCAGAACAAGTTGAAGACATGTTCACGCAATACAATGCATTTGGGCTAACGTTAAAGAATACAGCTTTAACTTGGTTCCAACCATTGCAACAAAGGCAATTTAGAGACATCCATCACTTTTTAGAGTCATTCATCACCGAATTCTCTAAAAGTGGGATTAGACATGACACGTCTTCGTTGATTCATAGCTTTAAACAGACCCCTCAAGAAACCGTAAGACTGGCAGGACGTAGGTTTAGACAATATGTTGAACGATGTCCAATGCAAGAGCTACCATCACAAGCCAAGCAAGTGTCATTGTTTCTAGATGGCTTGTTGAGCTCTAAACTACGCTCCTACGTGTACCTAAAAGAACCCAGAACGCTAGAGCAATGTATAAGAATTTGCATAGACATTGAGGACAACTTAGGAGACGAGTTGGAACTCTCAAAGGTCTATAAGGATTCAAACTGTTCATCTCTAGCATCCACAAAATTGTCTAGCTCAATAGAAGACCTTGCAGAAAAAGTGGCCCAGAAACTAGGAGTTTCTAGTAAACCTAGGGTGCTAACGAACAAGCGCTGTTACACCTGTGGTGGTGACCACATGGCAAATGTGTGTCCCAATGCACCACAACCTCAAGCCAACCCTAGTGGCCAATACTGTACAATTGAGAGAAGATACACGAATCATACGGCTCAGGACTGCCCGTACAACAAACAAACCGTGAGACAGAACTACCCGCAAGCATACCCGCAGCCAGGTAGGTATCAAGGCCAATACAATGCTCAGCCTTATTACTATAGGCCTCCTCAGAACTACCCATACCAGGCTCAACAGAGACCTCAACCTGTCTTAGCTCAGCAGCCACCTCCACCAGCGAATGTCATCTCAGTCAAATACGCTGCTGCAGAAGAGAACCTAAGTAGGGCTTTAGTGCCTTCTTCACCTTTGATCACAAAGAGTGACCCACACTCAAACAGTTTTGACTCTACGCATGTAGATAGTCCACCTGCGTATTACACGGAGTCACCAGAACACGTGGAGACATATCATTACGATAGTCCACCAGTGGAACCTAGTTGGGAGCCAGACTATGCTAATGTGATGTACACAAACCCAAATCCACGGCCCTAATTGAGACAACAAAGACCACAGGGCCCTAGAGGACCATGCTTTAGGTGCCAAGGAGATCATTTCATAAAAGATTGCCCACATCCCCCGATAGCAGGACAATCACAGTACTATAACATCCAAGGCTTTTGTGCTGATTGTGGCAAAGAGCACATCATCAAAGATTGTCCTAAGAACCCTGTTAATGCTTCGAATGTGACACCGATCAATGTGATAGGTATTGTAAATAACACAGATGGATCCAACCCTACATACGTGCCTATCCAAGCTATAACAAGAGCCCAGGCGCTCTTACAGAACCAACAGCTTAATCAGGAGAAAGTAGCCGGAAGTAGTGAAGTTGCAGAATCTAGTAGCAAAAAGACAAAATCTTGGAAAGATTCTAGAGAAAGGATAAAGAGAAAATGGAGTAAAAAGATAAGTGAGTTGGAAGGAAGTTTAAAGGAATCTAGAGCCAAAATCCTAGAACTGACTTCACAGGACTTGAATCAAGAGAATCCAGCTCAGAAATCAGGATCAGTTTTAGCGGAACCCATACCAGAAAATCTAGACATGATGTTTCGTGCATATCAGGCTAGATTAAAAGAGGGACCTCAGGTAGCTGAAATGAGCAAAAACTACCCTCGGGCTGATCTAGAAATTGAGAGAACTAAACTTTGCATGAAGATGGTAGAATTAGCACAAGCTTTGTTTGAAGCCTCTAGATATCTTAATTGGAATAACATGGCAAAACCTGAATTACACTTTCAAGGACTAATGGAGAGGCTAGAATATTTGGTAGAAAGCAAAGAGAAAAAGGATCAGCCTAGGAACCCTATTGTCCCAGAGACACAGGAAAGGAATGCACCATCCCTGTCTCAAGTACCCAACTCAGAAAGTCAAGACAATTTGTCTTCCAGACATAGGTACTCACATGAATTTTTGAGAGAAATCCAAGAAGAGAAATGGAGAAAGGAACAAGGAACCCATCCTCCTATTCAAGAAATAGATGACTTGCAGGAACAATTTCCCCAAGACATTCCCTCTATTTACGATGATGTAGAGGAAGAACAACTGAGTGAACACACAGGATTTGAATCTAATTCTTTACAAGAATTACCTCAGTTCACAGGACCCTGGGAAGCAAAGTCTATTAGTATGAGAGCACCCACGATAATAGTGAGGAATGAAGAATCAGTAATCCCTAGAAACACGGAAGTGATCAAGAACACTAAAGTACAATGTAATCTTACTCTAGAGGAGTTGTTGAAGGTAAAACCAGAATTGTGGAAACATGTAGCAAATCAATTCCCCGAGCTTGCTACTACTCCCTCGCAAATAGGATCACAAAATAAGGTGCCAGAGATACCCGTAGAAAAGATTGGAGATGTAAGCGAAGGAGAGGAAGGTAACACTTATCTTCCAATAACCCATCAGGGCTACACCACGAAAGCCATCTTAGATTCAGGAGCCGGAGTAGCCATAGCTACCACCGCTTTATGGAAACGTTGGGGTAAGCCAGCACTCAGACCTACCAGGATGAAACTACTGATGGACACATAGAAAAACCATTAGGCTTACTAGAAGGCATATCTCTCACCACTTGTGGTGTAGAATTTGAGCATACCTTTGCCATTTGTGACTTTGCAAAAAACCATGCTTATGAGATGATATTGGGACGACCATTCATGCGTCAGCTGCAAATTGTACAAGATTGGGGAACCAATTCTTTGTACTTGCAACATTTAGGAGTGACTACCAAAGTCAATGTTAAAGACTATTCACATAGAGATGTACCCCCAATACAATGGAATACCATCCATAGGACACCAGTAGAAACGGAATCCGTACACTCATTAGAATCAGACCCTTCTTGGTTGCATGAGGATACTCATTTATGGATTTTTAAAGTAGCCAAACAAGAGGAAGAAAGATTAGAAGCCAGGACCTTAGGTGCAGAACAACATCCACGAACCCTGCAAGATCCAGCCTATGCGCCTGTAGTATTCCCAGACGAAGAGTTTGAACCCCATGGTTGGGCAGAAATCCTAGCAACCATGGATGTAGCCATCAATGAAGAACAATGGACACCCCACTGTGACGAGGATGGCTATGACATTTCAGTTTTCACGATAGAGCCAATCATGGGCGATGCGATTTTAGAAGAGTGTGAACCTAACACTGATGCATTCGAGGATGCAAGCGATTTTGATTTAGAATCAATTATCATGGACCCACCCTTTGCATCAGAGGAAGAATAGTTTTTCGAGGTAGAGACTCACACTCAGAGACACGAGGAAATTACGAATGAGGTGAGGTTAGCCACGGAAGTGACTAACAAGAGTGAAGGCAAGAAAAGAAAGAAGAAAGAAACCATGTCAGAAAAAGAAGAGTCTTTATTTGAAGTACCCGAGAATTTCAAGAAATATGAAATCGAAGATAGAAGAATCATGGTACGAATGCCTAATAGAAAAGCGAATGACGGACAAGTATATGATAACCGAGAGAAAACCAAGAAAATAATAGTTGCCATAGAAGGAGAAGAAGAAAAATGTACATACATAGGGCATGATTTGACAACTGAAGAAGAAGAAGAGCTAGTTGCCCTATTGCGCGAATATAGAGATGTTTTTGCGTGGAGTTACAAAGATTTGAAAGGAGTAGATCCAGATATATGTTCTCATAGGATCCCTATGACTCCAGATGCAAAATCGACAAAACAGAAACCGTACACGTACAATGATAACTACGCTGCGAAGATTAAAGAGGAGATAGATCGCTTGATAGAAGCAAGATTCATTTAAGAAATTGAGCATACCGAATGGGTATCCCCCATTGTGGTGGTGCCCAAGAAGAATGGAAAATTGTGTGTGTGTGTTAACCTTAAAAAAGTTAATGCCGCCACGATTAGAGACAGTTATCCTCTTCCTATCACAGAACATCTATTGGAAAGAGTTGCGGGCAAGGAAGTTTACAGCTTCCTTGATGGTTTTTCAGGCTATAATCAAGTAGCCATTGCTCCAGAAGATCAACACAAGACGGCATTTGCCACTGAATGGGGCATATTTGCATTTCGTGTGATGCCATTTGGCTTAACAAATGCACCCGCCACTTTCCAGCGACTCATGTGTCATGTTTTTAAGGAATTCCTATGCAAGAGTTTGGAAGTTTATGTCGATGACTTATGTGCACATTCAAATGTAAGACAGACACATATCCCAGAGTTAAGGCAAATATTTGACAAATGTCGAGAATATCAAGTTTGTTTGAACCCAGAAAAATGCGCTTTCATGGTCAGACAAGGCAAAATTCTAGGACACATTGTGTCAAAAAATGGAATCTCTACGGATGAAGAAAAGGTGAAGGTAATTGCAGATTTACCTAGACCAACTAATGTGAAAGAGGTACAGGCATTTATGGGCCATTGCGGTTATTATAGGATATTCATACACATGTATGCAATCATAGCCAAGCCTTTGTACTCTCTTTTAACCAATTTTGAATGGACAGATGAATGCGAAAACTCATTCAATGAACTTAAACGACGCTTGTGCTCAGCACCTATATTGACAACCCCAGATTGGAGTAAGCCATTCCATGTACATGTGGATGCATCCAATTATGCCATAGGATGTGTGTTAGCACAACCCACGAATGAAGGTAACATAGATCTCCCCATAGCTTACGCGAGCAGACAATTGAACGCAGCAGAAAGAAACTACACTACAACGGAACGAGAAGGATTAGGGATGATCTACGCAGTAAAGAAGTTTAGGCACTACTTGTTGGCCAACAAATTCAAGTTCTTTACAGATCATCAAGCCCTATTGTACTTAGTCAACAAACCATGTAACACAGGACGACTGATACGTTGGTTTCTATTACTCATGGAGTATGATTTTGAAGTAGTAGTCAGGAAAGGAAAGACACATCTTAGAGCTGACCACCTTTCAAGATTAACCTCAGGAGAAGCTCCTCAAGGAATAGCGGATGATCTACCAGATGCATACTTGTTTAATCTTGAGATAGCACCAGAATGGGCTAAACCTATAGTCCATATTCTCACGTACGGACCCAAGAATCCTAGGATAAAGATCAAAGAGGGAGAGATTACCAAGTCTCAGAGATACCAAATAATGGCAGGAAGCATATATAAACAGGATAATCAAAAGATTCTTGCTTGTTGTGTAGATGAATCAGAACATGCAAATTGGTTGCAATTAGCACACATAGGTGCATTAAAGCAACATCATTCAAAACATCGAACATTACAGACTCTGCATAGATTAGGAGTATATTGGCCTACGATGGAAGCAGATGTCTACAGGTTGTGTAAGGAATGCAATGTTTGTTGTGAAAGACCACCAGTAGAACATGCTACATTATATCATGTGTCTCTCACACCAGACTGGAGTGAACAGTTAGTGACATACTTGAGGACGAACACATTCCCTCAAGGAATGACCTTAGCTCGACAACGCAGTCTAGAGCAGGAAGCTCAAGATTATTCACTTATTGGCGACAATCTATACAAAAGAGGACGAGATGGATATCTAAGACAATGTGTTCAGGAAAGCGATTATCTGAGCATACTAGAGACTGCACACCAAGGTGTTGCAGGAGGTCATTTTGGACCCGATAGGATAATCAAAGCCATCCTCTTTGCAGGATTATGGTGGCCCACTCTTCACATGGATGCTCATACCTATGTCAAGAGATGTGATGTGTGCCAAAGATCTCAGTTTCCTACTCGCAGAGACGAAATGCCATTGAAACCCATGATGGGCGGACGTGCATTTTCAAAGTGGGGTATAGACTTTGTAGGACCCATTAACCCCCCTGCAAAAGGTACACATGCGGAATACATTATTGTTGCCACAGATTATCTTACGAAATGGGTAGAGGCAAAAGCCACGAAAAAGAATGATGCACACACAACTGCAAAATTCTTATTTGAGAATGTCTTTACAAGATATGGATTGCCTATAGAGTTAGTGAGCGATCGAGGCACTCACTTTCTAAACCAAGTCATTGAATATTTGTTACAGGATTTTATGGTGATTCACAAGAAATCTGTACCATATCATCCTCAGGCCAATGGTCAGGCTGAAAGCACTAATAAGATCCTTTGTACCGTACTGACAAAACTCGTGAACAACAAACGTTCAGATTGGGACAAACAGTTACACCACGCTGTTTGGGCATATCGAGTGGCCTACAAGACCGTACTCAATGCAACTCCCTTTCAGATGTCAGAATGCCGTGCTTCCTTTGGACTTCTTGATACCGACCCTTAAGGTTGCACAAGAACATCAGTGGACCGGCCATGAATTATCAGCGAGAATAATGGACTTGGAACGATTAGGAGAAACCAGGCTAAAGGCAGCAGCAGGCATATATGCAGCGAAGAAGTGACAGAAAGCATATTTTGATGCACATGTGAAAGATAAAGGCCTAAAAGAAGGAGATTTAGTTCTAGTATATACGCTAAAGCAACACGCACGTAAGTTAGAAAAGCGAGGTTATGGACCTATGATCATTAACAGACTCTCAACAAGTGGAGCAGTACAATTAGCCATGTTAGAAGGAGATATAATGCCTAATTACATTAGTGGCTGTAGAGTCAGGCTATATCAAGAACCTCTTACTGAGGATATGCTTAGACGACTCACGTTGGCAAAGAAGCGTAAGGAGGAAGAAAATAGAATACGAGCGGAAGCTCAGGCAGAAGCAATAGAACGCATTAAACGCATGAAGTTAAGAAGACAAGGACTATGGAGAGAACATTATAACCATCTGGAAACTACAACCAGATATCCCATGGCCATGTGTCAAGTAAAGTCAACCACTCATCCTAATATAGTGGACAGGAGACCATTCATTACAGTTAGGCTAGAGCACGGCAACCCTTGCCAAGAGCTCAGAGCTTTAATTGATTCAGGTGCTGCGACTAGTGCGATTAGATGGTCCCACTATAAGGATTCAGGAATAGAAATGCGGCCAATTGAGGCATACCTCATAGGCCTAGGAGGCATGGAAACCCCTTGCATGGGTGAGGTGGACCTTCCTATCCTCATTGAGGATGTGACCATGACAGCGAAGCTACTAGTGTGCCATGATGACGACTTGATAGAACCCCTAATCCTTGGCCAAGATTGGCTATACGATCACTCAGTGGACCGCAACCAATCGACTGGGAGAAAATCGAGGCAGACCTAGCCCGAGGCATTCGTATCTCCGAGCACACCCTCGCTCAAGACCTCCTACAAAACTATATCCGGCAGACCTCACAGCAAGGTTCTGTCAGGGATGACAGAAGCAAGAGGGAGGGGGGTGTTGGAAGCAGCCAGAGGCACAGACGACACGGAAGCATGTAACGACAAAGCAGGGAGCCAGTCGAATCGTTTTTCAAATAATTATGTTTTCAAATACTCTCCAAAAACATTCAACAATGATTCTTATCACTAATTGTAACATATGTAACATAGAAAGCCCCATTTTGTAATCCATAGCTCCATTTTGTGCAAGCCGAGGAGTCCTCGAACTTGAGGAGCTTAGGTAGAATGCGTGTACCAATTTTCGTTATTTTTAGACATCGTTTACCCTTCCAAATAGCATCTAGGACCTAATTTTTAACTATGCCGGTCACTAGATGTGAAACCGGTCAAAACTAGTCTAGAAACTATAAAAAGAGCTAGAGAGCTCATTTTTGAGGTTGGTTAGTGTGAGCTTGTTTGAAGTTAGAGTTCTTTTGAGCTTGTAATAGTGTTCTTGAGTAATAGAGCTAATTTCCCACCTTCCATTGTGTCTTGCTTGTCTCTTCATTGTGTGTGTGTATGTGTGTGTGCATCTTGGTGCTTCTCACCTTCACTCTCACATCATCTCACATTCACGATCTTCATATCACTCCTATCTCTTCCGTGGATTGACATTAAGGAGGTGGAGCTTCTTAACGTGGTTCTCACCATTGTGCTAGAGCAACACATATTCAGTCAACCACCTTGCTGCTTCATTAATCAATGTGGCCTGAAATACAATGGCCTTGTACGCTGGATCCGGAGGATGATTCAACACTGCATAACTGATCTCGAATGTGCAAACATGTGTGTCGGGGTCATCCCCCGAAAATCCGATGAATTTTGTATATGTCACCCCGGTCGGAACCGATCAAAGTGGAATGATTGGCTGTGGCTGCTGCTGTTGGTGCTGGTGAAACTGCGGTTGCGGCTGTGGAGGTGTTTACTGCTGTGACTGTGAGCCACTCATGGTGCTATTGTGGGTAGTATTGTTGGTATCTGTATGTTGAGGGGGTGTCTCTTGTCCTTCAGAATGTGTATTATCAGCCTGCTCACCTTTCGGCTCAAAAATGTCGTTGAATCTCTTATTTAACTCCAAATCAAGTAGCCTTTCCTCAGCTTTGGTATCAAAATTAGGTAGGCTTGCCCCGAAAAGTGGTGAAAGTAATAAGGGTCCACCAGGCAGCACTGCACTATCACCGAAAATTTTCAAATTCCCACCAAATGGTACCGAACTTCCACCGGAACTTGTCAAACTTTCATCGAACCAGGTTACCCTTTCATCGGAAACGGTCTCACTTGGTAATACAAATTTATTACCAAAAATGGAATTTTGACCAGATAGTGTCAAACTAACTCCGCACTACATCTCTGTACAACCAGACGTCACTGTACCTTCTCCAGAAAGTACCGGATTTACACCAGAATTCATTGGAATCTCATCATGTGTCACCGAACTAGCACCGGAATCACTACTGACTAGCTCCGATCCTTCTGCAACTAGACTTAACTAGCCTGCACTTCTACCACCTGGGGGTGTCCCTAATAGATTTGGAACTACCCAAGGATGTTGATCTCTCCTATACTTTGGATAGGATTCACCGGAACGAGTAACCGACATATATCACTTCTTCAACTAGCGGTTACTATTCTCCACTACTTGCCTTGCGTACTGCTCTTCCCTTACTGATTATTCCCAATTTTCCATCTTCCCACAGACGGTGCCAGTGTTAAAATCACTTCTGTCAAGTCGCTTTTAAGCTTGTTTTGGGTTCTTGGGGATGGTTAGGGGTCTGACGGTGCAGAGGCCCTTTAGTTAATTTTCCCAAATTAAATATTCAACTAAGCAGTAACTATACTTTCAAGGCAACAACTTCTGCTACACAGTTACTATTTTTCCGATTATGTTTATCTTTACACAGTAAACTTATCGCGCGAGTTAACAATCACACAGTTGCACAGACTTATTAATGTGAATGTAACATTACTGTGTTAATACTTAATACTGCAATTCAACGAACAGAATACAGTACTTAGGAATTCTGTAAATCTACACACGATCTTCTCGGCATGGTCACCCAGACAGATAGTCTGGCTAAAACCCCGTCTCTCTTTTTGCCGAAGAATCACCGTAATGCCTTTTCATTAATGGGTAAAAGTTACATCTATTTGCTACGCCTTTTCGGTGCGTGCGATATATGAAAAATACAATCCAATTCTGGTGACCTAACAGGTGGAAGAAATATGTAGAAGAAGAAAGTCCATCATTTCCAAAAGAAAAGTAAGGCTTCCTTTTCTCATATATTTTCCAATTTTCCTATTTAATCCTCTACATCCAAAGAAAAGTCTACGAGAACATCTTGTGTGAAGATAATCTAAAAAAGAAGCAGTTTCTTGTTTTGCATTACACTTGGTCATGATTTAGTAGATTTGACAAAGAATTGCATTGAGAGGAATAAAAACAGGAGATATATGTTTTGACTCATATGTGTATGAGTTATGTTGAAGATTTTTTAAACAGGTAGCTTATATGTTCCCTCAAAGAATTCTTGGAGGGAACATATAAGCTACCTGGTATATGACAATAATTCTTGGAGCGTCAATACAAAGCTACTTGGTATATGACAAGTTGCAAAGAAGTATATTTCTTCTTTATCTAACTTAGCAGATGTTGAAGACTTGGGTTGAGGTCTTATGTTTGGAAAAGGTTACCTCATATTTAGTATATTCAATATTTTTTGAAACTTCAGAAAATTTAGTCTTGTTGATCTACCAATCAGTTGAAGAATCTACTTTTTATGATTGTCTTGATTTTTGGATACATGCTTGTATTCAAAAAGGTGTTCCATTAGATCCTATCACTTGATTGAGAAGTGGAGTTAGCCAAAAGAAAATCAAGCAGGTATTATCACATTTCACTTGGGTAGAATATGAAAGTTATGAAGTATCAACTTGCAGCTTTTGGATTTCTCAAAGTGAGAAGTTTGTCCACTTATATTTCAAGTAGGAGTTGCAGATTCTTGGTAAAGATTTGTTTAAAGAAAAGTTTTACAACTTTGTCAGAAGCATGGACACTTAGAGACATTCAGGTAATAAATCAAACATTCAGTCATGAAGGTTTGATGGGAGCAGATTCTACACAGGAGAGATCATAGATCTTGTATGATCTTGGATGATCTTAAATGATCATGAAGATCTTGAGTATTTATGAGCTAGTTGTCTATCGTTTGTTTGGTAAGGTTCTTAGCATTGGAAGAAGTAAGTCAAAGATTCAGATTCTATCAGATTTGTGTTGCAGGGAGATAGAAGAAGATACTTGTTATGTTACAAAAGATTATGGATCCTAAACTTTTGTTTCACATACAGGTATTGATCACTGAACATCAGATTTATGAAGGAAGACATTCCAGATTTCATAAAGTCTGATATAATTTAAAGAATACTGGATACTAGTGTTAAATCATCCAGGGGGATGATGAAACATGAAGACTTATTTTCAGCCATATGTGAAAGAATGTAGATTCATTCTTACAGGTATTCCTATATCAGGTATTCCTATATTTCCTTTGTCAGGTTCTCTTTATGTTCCAGCTTCGTAAGAAGAAGGAAGAAGGAGAATATCTGGAGAAAGTTACTGTTAGGTGATCCTCTTCAGGAGAAGGTTCCAGAGTTCTATTGAAGAGAAGCTTGATATTTCAGAGAGGTATGTTTTTAGAAGTGCACACATATATGTTTATACCAGGTTTTGAAGGAAAGAGGTATGAAGGATTTAAAGGATGAAGACATGATGACATCATAGATATGATTTTTTGATGGGACTCATGGATTGAGTTGAGTTGACTTGAGTATAGTCAGAGATGAACCAGCAGTGTTCATAATACACTAAGTTGTGAGTTTTCAGTCATAGGACGCAGCAGAAGTACGTTGAGAAACCTTTTTGGAAGGTAAATGCAAATATATGGATACCAGTGTATGTTTTCAGGTTTTTGAAAACAGGAGATAGTAGGTTCGGAGACAGTTCATGCTATATTTGTTGTCAACCAATTATTGCTTGATGTGTACACTATTGGATATCTAGTTTGCATATTTTCTCAAGTATTATGGTTCATATACAACAAGTTCAAGTTTTCTGAAGGAAAGTAAAATTTAGTTTTGAAGAAGACTTTTGAAGAGATGGTTTGAAGGTCAAATCGGGAGTAAAAGTTTGCAGCTTGTGATAGGTTGCAGATTCAATCCAGATCAGTTTGTACCAATATGACATTGCAGGGGGCATTGTTGGAAAACAATATCTTCTTGGTCCATCTTGCTCAGTAACTATAGCATATGTAGCTACTGTTTTGGTAGTTGGTACAACACAACAGACGGGCGCTAACGGCGTATGTACATATTCTTAGCGATCATCGTACAAGCATAAAGGATGGGCGGCGTGTATAGCTCGTTGTCCTCCCATAAAGCCCACTTGAGATCAAATCCCGTGAGCAGCAGCGCGAAGGAAAAAATGTTTTTATGCTTTTCTCATAAAGCTACAATGCAAAGCGTCTCAAAAAGGCGACGACATTTTTTATATCATTAGCGATCGCGTTTGTTTTTTTGCTATGAAGCTTTATTGGAAGTGCTTTTCAATGTCACATAATACTATAAAAGAGCATGTGTGGTTCATTGTTATTTCATCCTTCACCTAGTTTTCAACACAAGCCTTGAGCTTGGACCTCAATAGAGGTGGTGTTTCTTCTAGCACATGGGGCAGCCATGGTGCTAACTTGAAGCATGTTGAGGAGCGGCTATGGAGTTCTTCTTGGAGAAGATGAAGAGTGTGCTCACACTCTTGCTCATGAAGGGGAGGTTATCTCTTGTTCATGGAAAGAAGACTTGGTCATTAGCAGCTTGATGGTGAGGATCGGCCATCTACATGGTGTATTTGAAGATTGTCTTCTACATGAAGATTTCGGGCTACTTCAAAGACATTGGATGGTGTTCAACATAAGATTTATATCTTATGTTAAGTTTCAGGTACATATTCTTTTTATGCACTGTGTACTTGAGCCACGAAGACTCAAGGACTTGTGCCAATGAGACTATACCTCAATTGCCACACAAGTGCATATAGTGGGATCTTTAACACACATTTAAATGTCAATCCTAAGGAGCGACTTACCAAGTGTATGAAGACGTGTGCACACGTGATGGAAAATGAAGTGGTTTAGCTAATCACGCATGAGAAAAGACTACTACCTCTCACACCTACTGAAATACTGAAAGTGTTGCCGCAAGCCTCTTTTCAGCAGTTTTGGTATTTTGAGGTTTTCTCCCAGCCCAGAACTCCGAACATAGGCAATAGGGTACTCGTTTCGAAGCTCTCGACGAGACACATCCAACGGTGGTGGTTTCACTCAATTCTGACCACTCTGCTTCAAGTTATGGCAAAAACAGTGAATTACGGGAGTCACAAACACCCGCGCCACAGCTTCTCCTAGCTTACGCACGCACTACAGCAGCTCCAAACAAAGGGGAAGGGGTAGACAACAGTCCTACACATGCATTTCAAGCATCACACACACATACAAGAGCAAAATGAAGATCAGAATCAGCAAGAAAGAGGCAAACTCGAAAATTCAGAAGTGCTCCTTCTTCACAATGACAAAAAGTTCTTTACAAAGAGTCACTTTTGACTTATATACTAGTGCCCTAAGTTTGGTCCTTTCACACAAGAGACCGGCACTTTATTCACTAAAAGACTAATTTCCTACTATTGTACATGGGTAAATCACTAATCTTCTGTGGGGATGCATCTAGAGGACTCCTCTAGTGCATTTACAACGGAAAATATATACAAGAGTGGTTATGATACAAAAGTTGTGTGTCCAAATCGGAAAAATTTTGGGGCCCGTCTTTTTCTCTGCTTTGTGCACTCTTTAGCTCTGCAACACTCTCCCCCTCTTCGTCTCTGTCGTCCCTTGACAGACTTTGCTTCGCGCACGCGTCCAGTGGTCCGTGTTGCCTGATTCTTGATCTTGCATTACGTTTTAGACTTTGATTTTCTTCTTCTTTTCTTTTTGCTTGATTGTCCCTCTACACGTCCCTCCTCCTGAACTCTGCCGTCCTCGACAGGCTTTCTGTGGCGACGTGTGTATGTTTGAATGGCGGTTTGCTCTCGTTGGTTTAGCAGATTTGCATGACATAACATGAATTCCTTCCATTGCTTTGACTTTACTTCGTCTTCTGGCGCCTGTCTATGATCAGCAAAGAAACTTGTTTCATAGGCCACCAGCCTTGCATTCAAATTGGACGTCATTTGAACAAAAATTTCTAAATCCATTTCGAAGAAGCCTGTAAAGAATGCTTCTTCGAAAGTTTGCATATATGTCGATGGCAAAAACATGAGGCGAGAATAATATGCCATAATGGTGAGTCGGCTCGGAATGGTTGATAAATCAAAAATAAGAGCCTCAGACCCTTGCGTGATGCCGATGAAATTCAAGAATGTATATTTAGCATGCTGGAACACCTTCAACACTGTAATGAGCATGCTGAATATTTTGTTGGTCATCTTGACGGCTAAGTCCGGAACTGTAGCATACCTTGCAATCCAAAATTCCATTGTCTTCACCATATACTCTTCTGTAGGTAAGTAATTATGTGGCGGACTAGGTAGTAACGTATAGTTAAGCCAGTGATTATTGATATTGCCTTGACGCTGTCCTTCCCAAAATTGCGTCCAAGAGCGTCTGCGGGGTACAGGACAAAAAGATGGATTTACCTGAAGTGCATATGGTGATGCTTCCCACTGTACCCGCAATGTCGGATTCTTCTCCAAAATTTTTCTTCGCCATATCGGATCCGCCTTCTCAAATTCCTCTTGAGTATAATTGAAAGTGTCATGCTGGAATTGAAGGTTGTGGTCCGGATCTTTGTTCGTTGCAGACTTTATATACATCCGTGTCTGTTCTTTAAGTAGACCGTATGGTACATTGAATGGCTTCAAAATTTGATCTAAGTGTTTGTTTTCTATCTGAGCTTTTTTCATTATCTGGATAATTTGATCTTCAAAATCAGCGATGAGCTGGGACACCAGTAGTGCCTTTTCTGGTCTGCTCAGTTCTGCAATTTCTCGTTTGTTAGGTTCTAATGGAACCTCCTTTTCCGCCCTTATTGGTGAATGATACGTGGGGGGAGAGAGAGGACGTACCTCAGTCTCCACAGCAGTCTCCGCAGCATGTGGAACTACTGGTGTCCCCTGCTTTCCTTCTAGCTCTATCTGCTCCTGAAGCCGTTTGATGATTTCATCCTTATTCTTAAGTTCTTCTTCAGCCTTTGTAATCTTTTCCTGATGTTTGATTAATTCCTGTGCAACTATGTGCATGTGATCTGTGTCTTCTTTGCACTGTTGGAAATAATCCTTCTCTGCCTTTTTTCATTTCTTGCGTAGAGCTGTAGTGTCATTCATATACCTTTGTTCCCAATCAGCAATGATTTCTTGCTCCTGTTTGAGCTGATCTGCCATCTTGGTTATCTTTGCTTCCATTTCTTTTAGATTCTCGTTTGATTTATCAGTCTCTGCCGGTGGTTGATCACTGAGGAGAGCTGTCATGAGCTCCTTGTTCCTGTCCCTTAAGTGGTCTGCTTCCTCCATACTCACCTTGAGCTGAGATTCGAGTACCTTACTACGAGCGTGGATCCTTGTTTTCTCTTTTTCGGTTATGTCTAGTTTCTTCGTGAGTTCCAAAACTTGTTCTTTGAGTTTGGCATTTTCCATTTCTAATATTCTGTATTGTGTTTTGGTCGTTTTTATCTCCTCGTGTTTCTTTAGAACTTGAGCTTTTGCTTTTGATAATTTTTTAGCCAGATTCATACCTTCTTTTTGAAGCTCTTGCTTTTCGAGCATGGCTTGGTTGTAATCTTCATCAGCATCAAGCATCAATTGTTGAGTGTCTAGTGCAGTGCGAATCATATCCTGCACCACAGGCTTGAGCTGAGCTATATCAACATTCAGCCATGTCTTTGGTATGTCTGGGGTTTCTCCTGTTTGTACATCTTGTCCCTTTGCGACGTGGATCGTTTCATTATGTGGTTGTCGGACCTGTAGTTGTACTTGCGGTTCTGCGTCATCTTCCACCACCTTACGAACCTTCGTGGCACTCCCTTGAAATGTGACATCCATTGGGGACGGTTCTGCCACAACCCTTAGTGGCGTGAAGGGTTCTTCTTCTTCTTGTCCTTCTTCCTGAGGCTTATCCTCTGATATCATTAAATGTACCTCATCATCATATTTGCCTTCCTTGGTGTGGGTAGTGGAGGCATCTTTTGGTTGAATGTGGTGCTGTTTTTCTTCTCGTGCCTTCTGGTTGGTTGTAATTTGGTCTACCAGTGGTGACTGAGCTTTTTCTTTGTGGCCTGCTTGGTCTTCGCCATAGTCTACTTCATTTAATTCGGCCCACTGGCCATCATCCTTCGATTCACTTTGAATATCTACATCCAATAATGATGTATTGGGCTTCTCTTGGCCGTCGGATCCAGAACTAGAGTTGTCTAGCCCAATTTCCCGATATCTATGTACCTTGGTGAGTTTGCCTTTTGGTTTCCTAGCTTGTTCGGACTGTTGATAATGATGACCCTACACTGACAGATTAATTTGTCCTTCTGTATATTTGTGAGTCTCCTCCAGTGCTTGAGTTAATTCCTCTTTCGTGATCTTTTTAGTCCCTTGAGTGGTGGTTGTAGGAAGTAAATGTACTCTCTTTGTGTTTGGTACTTCCTCTTCTGCTTGTTGGACTTCTCGAGGTCGTTTTGTGCCTCTCATTGTGCCTCTCATTCGGGGTTGCGAGCTTGTTTCTGCTTCTTCTACTTTTTTGCTTCCTTTCTTCTGTTTCGGTACAGTAGCGGATTTGACAAATTGAGCCAACTCCATTGAAGATGGCATCTCCTGTAAGTACTCGCGCATGCCCAATGCGTGGTAAATCATAATTGTTAGCGCAGTAGTTCCGTTAAGGAACTTCTTATTATCCCATTTCTTCTTCGCCTCGAACAATCTTTCTTGCACATAGGGTGTAAGGTTTACTTGGTTGCCGATCTGTTTGATTGCATGCGATAATAATTGAACAATGATTTTTTGAGGGGCCGTGTATCTGTTCATACTCGGGAAGCAGAAGTGTTGGTGAATCAATCTGACTTCTTCTTCGATGTCCACCCTATTGATGTCAACGAAAGTTCTTGTTTTTGCTCCACGACTCTCTTCCTTGACCGTGTTGACACCATCCTTCTCCCATCCAAAGGCTTCTTTGATTAAGTCGTGGGAAAATTGAATGACCACCCATTCTCCATTCTTATCCATCACATTGGCTTCTGGTACCAATGGATCATGTAGTGCTGGTCGTAGAGTGTTCATGACTGGTGTACAGCGTTGGAAATCCGGTTTATATATAGGTAGTTCAAAATACTTATGAATTCCTGCTTTCTTCATGATGTCGATTGTGGATGGCAGTCCATGTAAAACTTTGAAGTCCTGGGACATGATCGGAAAGTGATGCTCTGTGTCCATGATCTTTATGTTGGCCAAGAATAGATATTCCTCAACTGGTTGCTCATCTCTGAACCAATGGCCTTTTGCTTTCGTAAGACATTGGGGAGGAAATTCCTGGACCTCCTCTTGGATTGTAGCTTCAGAGTCTTCAGAAGCCATCTGCACTTACAAGGAAAAGTGCATTAGCTCGAAAGGCTTTTATGAGACCATGCAGTGTATTGTTGTGATTATGGTCGCTCGTCACTCCGTTCCCCATTATTGCATGAGTGAGATCTCTTACCGCCTCTTTTTATATTTTTTCCTGAAAGAAGACAGTCATTAGTATAGCTGAAGCATAGCTTATGTACATAGTATGTCCATTCCTATCAGGTTAAAGCTAAGATCTAGTCTCACTTGGAGATCGTGCACCACTAGTTTGATAATGTACATCCTGTGCCGAATGCTTGGCCCTGTATTGCGGCCCTATCATGCTTACTTGAGGTGCATTAGAAACTACATGAGTGCAATCGGATGCTTTATCCCCTCGATCATCCGTTCCTCGTGGTAGCTTTGGTTTCCAGACCCATTTTGAGAACACAGAGAGAGGTCGCTGGGTTTTCTCGATTCGTGCAGCTGCTCGTGTTCCATTTGCTTTATCCATTGCCCGAGTGAATTTGGCATTGCTCTTCGATTTTCTCTGATGACTCTTATGTGTTGTTGACTTTTGCCTTGTCTGATGTGGTATTTCCTCCTTTGTCCTTACATTCTGTTTAGCTGCTTGTATGACCTTTTTGGGAATCCATATCTGATGTCGCGATCTTTGAGCTTCAAGCAAGGTCTTAGGGATCCATACTTGCACTGATTCTTTTTGTCTGTAGTTCCTTGCAGCGGGTTTGGTGATGCCTGTTTCCTTCTTCAGAGTGGGTGTGGACGTTTCTTGACTCTGTATTTGATCCTTGCGCACCCACTGATATTTGGGTGGGTCTTGGTTCGAGTATCTGCTTGTTGGGTTCCAATAGTGCGATCTTTGGATGTTTCGAGCCTGCGTGGGAGAGCACGTCTCCTCAATGATTGACTTTTCCACAATTGCATTGGATAACTTCGACTCTATGGTGGACGCCGCTAGGATTGAAGTTTCAGCTTCGATGCATTTGCTTTCTGAGTGATGAGCATAGTTGCTACTTTCATTTGTCGTTGTTTGAACCTCCTCTGATCTTGGCATTAACATGGTTTGGTTACATGGTTTCTCTTCAAGCAAGCTGAAAATCTCCTTATGCCCTATCGTAGCCGAAATATAACCTTGAGCTAGATGGATACACGCCTCTGTCTCAATGATCTAGTCGTGTCCTAGAATGAAGTCTTCTATCAAATCGTCATCCTCACACACTAGGACTCTTTGTTCCATGGAGGAATTTCCTAGGTGGAGGGATACATTCGTGGTTCCAATACATTCTATGGTATGACTTCCAATTCCTATTAATTGGGCTTTCGTGGGATTCACTTCTAATTGCAGCTCGTCTGCTATTCTCTTTCGCATGCAGCTAAGGCCTGCTCCTGAGTCTATCAATGCATCTATCAATTTATACTCTGTCCTGCCAATCCCTAGGTTTAGGTAAGGTTGCGTTTTACACATACCCATTGTATCATGATTTTTGACCTGATAGTTTGCCATAGGGATGGGCTCTTCTCCTTGGAGATAACGTTCATCTCTTTGCCTGATCCACTCTTTCCGTTTCCTAATGCGTTCTAGTGCTTCCTGTCGAGCTTCCTCTCTAATTCGTTCTTCTTCCTTTTTCCTATTTTGAGCACCTAACAGTCGCGCTAGCATTTGATCAGTCAAGGGCTCCATGAATCGCCTCACCCTGCATCCACTGATGTAATTGGGAAGAATGTCTCCGTCTAGTGTAGCGAGATTGACTGCACCACTAGTAGAGATTCGATTTATAATCAAGGGTCCATATCCGCGTTTTTGTAGCTTCTTTGCATGTTGTTTTAGGGTGTATACTAGGACTAAGTCGCCTTCTTTAAGTCCCTTGTCTTTTATATGTGCATCATAATATGCCTTCTGTCTCCGTTTAGCAGCATAAATGCCTGCTACAGCTTGCAATCTAGTCTCGTGCAACTTTTCAATTTGATCTAGTTGCTGGGACAATTCATGACCGTTCCACTCATATTGCTGGGCCACTTTCAATGTAGGTACTAAGAAGTCAATTGGCAAAATTGCATTTTGCCCATACACTAGATTGAAAGGTGTGGTTCCAAGGGCCGTCTTATATGCAACTCGGAATGCCCAAATTGCATGATGCAATTGTTTGTCCCAATCTGACCTTCCATTATTGACAATCTTTGTCAATACAGTGCATAGTACCTTGTTGGAACTTTCAGCTTGTCCATTAGCTTGAGGATGGTATGGGGCTGATTTTTTATGAATCACTAGAAAGTCATTCATTAGCGACTCAATGACTTCGTTTAGGAAATGCGTTCCTCGATCACTCACAATCTCGATCGGTAGTCCAAAGCGTGTGAAAATGTGCTCAAAGAGAAATTTTGCTGTAGTTTGAGCATCATTTTTTCTAGTGGCTTTTGCTTCTACCCACTTGGTTAAGTAGTCGGTGGCTACTATGATGTACTCCGCATGTGATCCTTTCGCCGGTGGATTGATAGGTCCTATGAAATCAATACCCCACTTGGTAAATGCTCTTGCACAAACCATGGGTCTTAAAGGCATGTCATCTCTTCGAATGGGATATTTCGCTCTCTGGCATGTTTCGCAGCTTCTCACATATGTCTCCGCATCCATATGTAGAGTTGGCCACCACAAGCCTGCAAAGAGAATCATCTTGACAGTTCTGTCTGCTGAAAAATGTCCTCCCGCAGCTCCTGCGTGTGCCATCTCTAATATGGGAAGATATTCTCCTTCATGCACACACAATCTGAGTTGATTGTCTTTTCCTCTCCTAAACAATTGTTTTCCCATTATCACGTAATCCTTGCTCATTTCTTCTAGGGATCGCTTTCTTGCTAAGCTAGCTCCTATTTCGTGCTCTTTCGTTTTGAGGAATTGTACTAATGTCTTACTCCAATTAGGCGCTATGGTCGAAAAAGGTAAAGACATGTGATCCTCTGGGATAGTCTCTTTGCATTTTGCACAATTAATTACATAATCGTGAACGTCTTTTGGCATGTCAGGCCAATATACACCTAACCTTTTTAATTCTCGAATTGTTCCATGCATCCCTTGATGGGTTCTCCACTTGTTTACGTGTGCCTGCTGAATTAGTTGCTTCTGCTCGTCCTCCTCGACACATCTTAATAAGACACCGTTAGGTTCCTTATAATACATGCTTCCAGCAACAATGTGTAAATTTCTTGTTTGAAGAATCTCTTTTTTGCTATCCTTATTTATTGGGTGTTGAGGGCCATGGGTGAGTATAGGAATTAGTCGTTCCGCCCACTTCGGACATACTTCAAGATTAAACAAATACGTATCTGGTAAATCATCCGGTACTCCGCTAGGTGGTTGTCCATGCGTTAGCCTTGAAAGGTGATCTGCTCTTACATGTGTGTTTCCTTTTTTGACTATTACCTCAAAGTCGAACTCCATTAATAGTAAGAACCATCGTACCAATCTTCCCGTGTTGCAAGGCTTATTGACTAAATACAACAAAGCCTGATGGTCTATGAAGAACTTGAATTTGTTGGCTAAGAGGTAGTGTCTAAACTTCTTTACTGCATAAACCATTCCTAAGCCTTCTCTTTCAGTAGTCGTATAATTTCTTTCTGCTTGGTTTAATTGTCTACTTGCATAAGCGATTGGATGGTCAAGCTTCCCTTCGTCAGCCGGTTGAGCTAGGATACATCCAATGGCATAGCTCGAAGCATCGACATGAATATGAAAAGGCTTGCTCCAGTTGGGTGATTTTAGAATTGGGGCTGTACTCAGCCGCTTCTTAAGCTCCTTGAAGGCCTTCTCACACTCGTCTGTCCAAGTGAACTGAGTCAATAGACCATACAAAGGCTTAGCTATTATGGCATACATGTGAATAAACCTACGGTAATATCCACAGTGTCCCATAAAGGCTTGTACTTCCTTTGCATTCTTGGGTCTTGGTAGCTCTAAGATGACTTTAATCTTTTCTTCGTTCGTGGATATTCCATTCTTTGAAACGATGTGTCCTAGGATTTTTCCTTGTCGCACCATGAAGACACATTTCTCAGGGTTCAAACAAACTCTGTACTGTCTACATTTATTGAATATTTTTCTCAGTTCCGGTATATGGTCTGGTCGTTGATTTGAGTATGTACAAAGGTCGTCTACGTATACTTCCATACTTTTTCTCAGAAATTCTTTGAATACATGACACATCAGTCGTTGGAAGGTGGCTGGCGCATTAGTGAGCCCAAAAGGCATTACTCTAAATGCATAGACTCCCCATTCAGTCGCGAATGCGGTTTTATGCTGGTCCTCAGTTGCAATAGCTACTTGGTTGTAACCAGAGAATCCATCCAAGAAGCTATAGACCTCCTTGCCGGCAACTCTTTCCAAAAGATGGTCTATGATGGGTAATGGGAAACTATCACGTATAGTTGCTGCATTTACCTTTTTCAAGTTGATACACACCCTTAGTTTTCCGTTTTTCTTAGGCACTACTACTAATGGCGATACCCATTCTGTGTGTTCAATCTCATAAATGAAGCCTGCCGCTAGTAGTTTGTCAATTTCTTCCTTTATTTTTGCTACGTAAACTTCGTTATACGTATAAGGGCGTTGTTTAGAGGGTTTTGCATCTGCTGTCATAGGGATTCGATGAGCGCATATGCTGGGTTCTACACCCTTAAGGTCTTTGTACGTCCAGGCAAACACATCTCGATATTCTCGGATGAGTCGTATGAGATCCTCTTCTTCCTCTTCCGATACATCTTTCCCAATATATGTGCACCTCTCTTCCTTGTTGTCATAGGCTTCTCCATCCCGGGCCTCTCGTTTAGGCATTTGAGTGGTTATTTTCCTTTCTTCCACTTCGTATCTTTTAAAATGTTCTGGAACTTCGAAACAGTCTGGTTCCGGTTCCACTTTACTCGTGTCCTCTCTATGCTCATGTATCATTGGGATGGTTTCAATTGTTAAGACTTTTGTTGGTCTTTCTTTTGATTCTTTTTGCATAGTTTCTAAATATTGTTCCTCAGAATCAAACTCTGGTTCCATTTCTATGCTTTCGTACTCTTCTTTCCACTCTTTCTCTTCAATTTCCCCTTCTTCTACTTCTTGGAGGACAACCATGTAGAGGTTCACGTCATATCCTTCCTCGTCTATACAATCGTTCATCGTCAATACTTCCTCATTCACACACACGTCTAATGTGGCTAGAATTTCCATCCAACCATGTGGTTCGAAGAGTTCACCTGAAAAAATTTGAGGCATGTAATCGGGGTCTTCTATCGATCGATAGTTAGGGTGTCCTATTGGCCACATTTGTTTTTTACACTCCTCCTTCTTTGCTTCTTTGCACATCCACAACTGGGCATCCTCGTGCATCCAAGATTGATCACTTGATCCAGCACTGTGAATGGATAGGTCATCTTCTTCCTTGTGGACTGGATTCCATTGTAATGGAGGGAGATCCCGATAAGCGAATGTGTGCAAATTTATCTTGGTGGTGTTCCCTTGATGTTGTAGATATAATGAATCTCTGCCCCAATCCTGTACTACTCGCAATTGTCTCATGAAGGGTCGTCCTAATATCATCTCATAGTTGTTTGCTTTCTCGAATTTACATATGGCTAGTGTGTGTTCAAATTCTACTCCACACGTTGTTAACTTAATTCCTTCCAATATTCCTAGGGGTCTCTCCACATGACCGTCTGCTAATTGGAGTTTCATACGAGTGGGTCGTAAGGCTGGTCTTCCCCACTTTTCCCAAATCTCCTTTGTTGCAATTCCTACTCCTGCTCCTGTGTCTAAGATAGCTTTGGTCATGTACCCATTGTAGATGACAGGTAAACAGGTATTCCCTTCATCCCCTTCACTGAACTCTCCTACTTTATCGACTGGAACTTGTATTGTGGACTTATTTTCCATTTCCTTTTCTTTTGATCCTCCATTCTTTGGTCGCGTTTTTAATTGGTCTTCCATTTGCTTCCATAACTGGGGTTTAAGTCGAAGCAATTCTTCTACCGTCAATTGGCATTGCACTTTGGTTTTCTTTAGTTCCGTTAGGTTATGTGAACTCTCTTTTCCCTTTCCTTTTCCTTTTCCATGCACCGTGGGTGCTCGTATTATCACTGACTCTCTTTCGTACTCTCCCATATAATTAGGCAATGTTGAAATGCTTATGGTCTCCTCTCTACCTCTATCGAGTCTTGAGACCTCCTCGTAGACTTCCTCGAGGTTAGGATGGGGTTGAGAGTCTTCCACATCTATTTCATCAAATGGTGGTGGTTCGACACCATTCTTCTCCCATTGTTCTTCTCTGATTCTATCCCACAAGTCCTTGGGCCAATCTGCTTCTAAGTCTGGTATGGCTGATACAGGATCATCTTGTGCTATCTCTTGTTCACCTTGGGAATCTTCTTTTCTAAGTTCTTTATCCTTGGGTTTGATGCATTCTTCATAAGGTTCCTGTGCAATCCTTGTCTCTGGTAGGGTTGGGATAGTCTTTTCTAGGGTTGTTTGTGCTACTTCTATGAGTTTTCTGCATATGGCTAGTCTTTCCTTTTCTAATTCCCCTTTAGGGTAGATTTTTTCATGTTGCTCTATGTTCGGTCCCATTTTGATTCTAGCTTGGTATGCTTTTAACCACATATCCAAGTCGTCTGGCTTTGGGTCTGCTAGAATTGATCCGGGCTTCTCCCTATCTGAGCTAGGTTCGGTTAGCTCAGGAGTCTCCTTAGACTTCTCTTGTTCTTTGTGTTTACTTGATTTTTCGATTTGCTTTTTACTGTTTGTACTCTTGTTCTTTGCCCATTTATCCTTGAGTTTCTCTCGTCTTTCTTTCCATTTCTGAGCTTTTGTGTTGTGGGACTTTTCACATGGGTCCTCAGAATCTTCCACTATCTGAGTTGAAGGACTTATTTTCGTGTTGTTTTTTTGTTCCTCTTCTGATTGCTGTTCTTTTTGTTGTTTTGTTTGGGCTCTAGTGATGGCTTTTAGTGGCATTGTGTACTCCTTATCACTTCCAGATCCTTCTATGACCTCTATTACATTGATTGGTGCAGAATCTTGGTTTTTTACAAGGTTCTTAGGGCAATCCCTAAAAAGATGTTCCTTTCCGCAATCACTGCAATATCCTTCCCAGATTCTAGGTGGTGGAGGGTTGTATGGTCGAGGGCACTCTCTAATGAAATGGTCTCCTCCACATCTATAGCATGGTCCTCTCTGTACTGGTGGTCTACTGGGTGGTCTCATGGGTTGTTGTGCCTTAGGAGCTGTATACATTAGAGTGGAAGTCTCTGCTCCATAAGTCTGATCATAGCCTTCATACCCATAGTATGTAGTCTCATATGCCGGTTCGTATTCCATCATGTAGGCTTCATAAGGATAGTACTCATGTGGTAGGGTTTCGTATCCAAGGTTTGTTGATTCTATCTGGGTCATTGTCATAGCGGGTACTATAGCTCTTTCTAGATTTTCTTCTGGTTGTGCATACTTTACTGATACTACTTGTTGAGGTTGCGACGGTTGGGGTCCTAGCACTGGTTGTGGTGGTGGGTATGGTATCTGTTCAATTGGTCTAGGTACTCCCGTCTGTGTTGGATAAGGGTTGTATCTTGGGATCTCTCTGTTCGGGTCTCTAGGTGGATATCCATACGGTCGATACTGAGGTGGTTGGAAAGGGCGTGTTTGCCTATTAAATGGACAGTTCTCAGTAGTGTGATTAGTGTATTTCTGTTCTATGTGACAGTACCAAGAAGTCCCTTGTTGTTGCTGCCTGTTGTATGGATAAGCTGGTTGTGCACCGCCCCCTCCTCGAACACACAGGTGAGTGAGGTGATCTCCTCCACATAAGCTACATCTCCGTAGCATAGGCAATCTTTGAGCTGGGTGTTGATAAGCTCTTTGCCCCTGAGCCCCTAATTTCTTGGCTAATAGCTCTGCTAACTCTTCCACATGACTGGAGTTGGAAGAAATGGTACTCCTTGAGTCGTCCGATTTAGTGTGGCTGGACTTGCTGTTGAGGTCCTCGGCCAAGTTATCTTCCAAATCAATACACTCCTGAAGACACTCACTCAAAGTTTGTAGTCTTTTCACGTACACTAGCGTTCTCAAGGTTCCGTTAGTGAGCCCATCCCAAAATAATGAAATCATTTTTTGTTGAGTCGGTCTCTCTGTCACTGGGCATCTATCCACGTACTGGTTGAACCTTCTGGCGGCTGTCTTCACCGTTTCATTAGGATTTTGTTTGAAGCTGTGAATTAACGAAGATGAATTGTGTTTGATTCCTCTCTTAGTGAATTCTCCTATGAATTCTTGAAAAAATTGTTCCATGTTTCCAAACTGATTGGGATCTAAAGGTTGGAACCAGGTCAGAGCTGTTCCTATGAGGGTGAGTCCAAACGCCTCATACTGTACAAAGAAGTCGTCCACTTGTTCCGCTCTTAGGACTTGTTTGAATTCTGCCATGTGATCATAAGGTTCTCCTGATCCATCATAAGGGTTTCTTACACACTTTGCCACTTGAATAGGCCTAAGCCTTCGAATCGGTTCAGGTGGTCTGGGCATCACAGGAAGAACAGGGACAGCTGGTCGTATTGGTGGCATTCCAAGCTGTCTTCCTATCGGTGGTTGTGGTCTTACCGGTGGTCTATACTGGTTTCCTATCCCTGGTTGAGTCTGATAGTGTGCTTGTGTTCCTGGCGTGGCAAATTGTACATGATCATGATTAGGTACGCTCCTATGGCTGGTCTGTCCTGATGCAGTATTTTCTGTTTCTTCTTGATTTCCAAATGGATTTTGTGAGGTTGTTGCCTGCTCTCTCTGAGGAAACACAGGTGTACCCATATATCTTAATTGAGACCTGTCTAAGACACTCACAGGCCAATACCTCCTTTGATCTTTATCCAGGTATGTGAGTCTAGTCTCGTCATCCGGGTCTTTCAGCTCATAGAATGTCATGGGGTTTTCTTCTCTCCCTGGAACAGGTGAATCGGTTTGCAACAATAAGTTTGATCCGTGAATCATATAGAACTCTAACAAATAGTCGTCTTGAGGTATCAAGTCACCTCTCAAGACACGTGACACTCGGGATCTGCCTCTAGGGGTGGTCACAAACTCTTCTGGTTGTGTCCTTCCTAGGTTCTAAGAGTTCCCCTCTTTCATTGATCCTTTCCGGGAATTCAGTTATAATGTAGATGTGGCCAACTTTGTCAACATATGCACCTCCTTCGTATTTGACAGCTGGTCGGGGTACAATTGTGGCATTCTGGGAAGTTACCATCCTGGCCACAGACCTATTTAAGCCGTCCAGGTAGATTGGAATCTCCTGGGCATTGGTGGACACATACTGCAGGGTAGTACGGTAGTCCCCCTCCGCAGTAGTCATGAAGCTTCTAGTTGGTGTGGGACCTTGCACGTCTTCCGAAGCCATAGGTACTTCTTCCTCTTCCGAGTCACTAGAGGTCTCAGCGTAGATAGAGTGATGGCTAGCTTGGGCTGCACTTCCCACTGAAGATACGACACTCCTTCGACTACTTAGAACTCTTCCTGACCTCAAGTTCATTCACTCTCCTAAGCCTCTCTTTATGCTTCTTAGATTCCCCTTGGGTAGCTCTCCCAATGACTCAATTAGTCTGCCAAAAGAAGGGGTCAATCTGGGCGATACCACTTCCTGACGATACTGCACTCGGCGATACTGCACTGACCGCGATACGATACCAAAGGTCTATGCGATACAATACCAGACACCCAGACGATACGATATCAATCTGGTGTCGCGATACTATCCCGGAAAACAAACGATACGACACCTCAACTATGCACGATATGATACCTGAAAATCTCGGCGACACGATACTAATGACAGTGTCGTGATACTGTCCTGATGAACAGACGATACGATACCACAGTGGTGTCGCGATATCAGAATTCTCAAGACACGATACAATCTCACAAGGGACACGATACGATCTCAAAAAGACCGACGATACGATACTAGATATAGTGTCGCGATACTCCACTAGGAAATATGGCGATACGACACTGACAAGGATCGACGATACGATACCAGAGGCCTATGCGATACGATACCACCGCGATAAGCGCGATCGCGATACCAACCTTGGCGACACGATACCACTGTGGTGTCGCGATACCAAGATAAGTAACCCACGATACGATACTTGGGGAGGGTACGATCGCGATACCAAAGTAGTGTCGCGATACCAATGTATCAAGCGATACGATACCACCCGGTAAAGTGAGGTCGCGATACTAAAAACTTAGGCGATACGACAACACAATGGTGTCGCGATACCAAGTGTTAGTACCAGACGATACGATACCAGGGATCGGACACGATCGCGATACCAACTCAGTGTCTCGATACCGAAATAGTGTCGCGATACCAAGACTGATATCCAACGATACGACACCTCTGGCGAGTGTCGCGATACAAGGGAATTTTGGTATCGCGATACCAAAACTCAACCGATCGCGATACTCAAGCCAAAAGGTCTCCAAACTTGAAATTTTTTATAACCCCTTGCACCTCTCACCCTTCTCCTCACTCCTAGGCCTCTGTCTCTCACAAAACATGCAATTAATCAAAAATTTTCCCCCCCGCGATACTGCGCATACCTTTTAATCACTTGTTTGTGCATGTTTAGAGAGTTTTAGGTAAATGTTCTTGTCAAAATCTTACCTCTATCTGCTCTTGCTTGCTCTTTAAACTCTCACACAAGCTCTGAAGGTCTGAAGCACACGATACTGCACGCACGATACCGATCGCTGTCGCAGACGATACCAGTGAGCAGTGAAGTATCAAATGAATCAATTTTTTGGTTTTTATACTTTTTTTTGGACAGAACTTGAAATTTTGGAAATTTTTTTGGTGACTTTTGGGGATTTTGGTCTACTCCTACTCCTCTTCTCCTCACTTCTCCTCTCCTTCTAACCTAACCCTAACTCCTCCTTCTCTTCCCTCCTCCTAAACCTAAACCTAAAACTTATCACACACACCTCGAAGATGAGAAGTGACAAGTGCTGAACTGATGGACTACTTGCCAAAGGATGAATTTGCGTCTACAAGTACGATTCGATCACACTCGCTCTATAACTATCACGAAGGCACCTTGGTAGAGTGACTCCCTGGCAACGGCGCCAAAAACGTGTGTACTTGAGCCACGAAGACTCAAGGACTTGTGCCAATGAGACTATACCTCAATTGCCACACAAGTGCATATAGTGGGATCTTTAACACACATTTAAATGTCAATCCTAAGGAGCGACTTACCAAGTGTATGAAGACGTGTGCACACGTGATGGAAAATGAAGTGGTTTAGTTAATCACGCATGAGAAAAGACTACTACCTCTCACACCTACTGAAATACTGAAAGTGTTGCCGCAAGCCTCTTTTCAGCAGTTTTGGTATTTTGAGGTTTTCTCCCAGCCCAGAATTCCGAACATAGGCAATATGGTACTCATTTCGAAGCTCTCGACGAGACGCATCCAACGGTGGTGGTTTCACTCAATTCTGACCACTCTGCTTCAAGTTATGGCAAAAACAGTGAATTACGGGAGTCACAAACACCCGTGCCACAGCTTCTCCTAGCTTACGCACGCACTACAGCAGCTCCAGGAAGGGGTAGACAACAGTCCTACACATGCATTTCAAGCATCACACACACATACAAGAGCAAAATGAAGATCAGAATCAGCAAGAAAGAGGCAAACTCGAAAATTCAGAAGTGCTCCTTCTTCACAATGACAAAAAGTTCTTTACAAAGAGTAACTTTTGACTTATATACTAGTGCCCTAAGTTTGGTCCTTTCACACAAGAGACCGGCACTTTATTCACTAAAAGACTAATTTCCTACTATTGTACATGGGTAAATCACTAATCTTCTGTGGGGATGCATCTAGAGGACTCCTCTAGTGCATTTACAACGGAAAATATATACAAGAGTGGTTATGATACAAAAGTTGTGTGTCCAAATCGGAAAAATTTTGGGGCCCGTCTTTTTCTCTGCTTTGTGCACTCTTTAGCTCTGCAACATGCACACAGGTACTACTTGGAGTTTATGGAGGCAGTAGCATCCATATCAGGAGTCCTATTCGGCATAGGTACAAGAGAATCAGTACGTATATGCTTTATGCATATTTGGATGAGATGTTTGAGAAGGTGTGTTCACATGAGTTTGAGGATTTTTGGCAGCAAACTTGTTAGCATTCTTTGCTACTTTTTAAGGTTAGATGAGGGTTTGTTGATTATCAGTTTCACATTGATCCTTCCTCTTTCAGTCACTCATATTCACTCTTCTATAACCTATTAGGTCACACATCTCATGTATATTTAGATTTCTACCCAGACATTTGAATGTGTTTGGTACATTTGTACATTCACTCTTCCATCTATTTCTCATCACATAGAGTGGTTGAGATTTTTGCTCCCAGATTGTACATTGAGCATTGGTATATATGATACTATGAGTAAGCGATGGCTTACGTAAGACCTTACACATGTGATCTATTCTTTCTCTATCTTTATCTCATCAGTTGTATGATTAAATGTGGTATTTTCATGTTTTTTCAATATTGAAGATTGCTAGATTCTAAGTTGTATATAGTGGACCTATGGAACCATGGACCTGTGACATGAGCTATGGGCCTACCTCATTTCCAACATCTTTTGCATCAGATTGCTATGTTATGGTTGCCTCAAGTCTTTGTGATGAGAATGAGCCTGTTTCATTTGATGAAGCACAAAATTCAAAAAATTGGATGGCTACTATGCAATCAGAATATATGTTTGTGATTGAGTCTCCATGATGTTGGAGATTCATTTGATGTTTTTTTGTATTGGTAGGTTGTTAGATGCTTGATTTGCTGATACATGATTTGGCTTGAAATTTAGTTTGTTGCCTCATAGATGAGCAAGTTTATGCATTGCCTAGGTGTCAAGCAAGTATTGGTAGGTAGTTAAGTGCATCTTTCACTAGTTGAGTCATACTTGGCTACTTGGATTGTTCTATCCCAAGGGGGATCACTACCACCACATTTACATGCTTTTTTGGACTCTGATTGGGTTGGTTGCTATAACACTCATGTGTCCACCAGTGGTTTTTGCTTCATGCTTGGTATCTCATGCATATCTTGGTTGATCAAGAAGCATCCTATTGTGACCACTTCTAGTTGTGAGTTTGAGTGTATGGTAGCTTTCACAACGACTATTGAGTATGTGTGGCTTAGACACTAAATGGTTGATTAAGGTCTTGGTGAGTCTTCTGCCGTCATCATCTTCACTAAGATTGAGAGCACATTGGTAGTTGCAAGGAACCCTGTGTTCCATGCTCGCATTAAGCACATTGAGATGCCCTATCATTATGTCAGGGAGAGGTTCTCTGCTGGAGAGATCAGTTTGGCATATGTGCCCACATAGAAGAATGTAGGCCTTTCACAAAGGCTCTGCTTAGGAAGAAGTTTGAAGCTTTTCACAAAGCTTTGGGATTAATTCCTTTTGTGGATTAATTCCACATAGCTTGGCACTTCCTTATAAATGAGTGGCATCTCCTTGTTCACCGCATCACTCCCAAGGGGATCTATTGATACATTTTGGTAGTGATGTGTGTGAACACACTAGGACTATTGGGGCACCTTTTTTCATCTTTAGGATATATTTTTCCTCTGGCTTGGATATACACCTACAACCCTAACGGGTTGCTCATCTTTGTTCATCATCTAGGTAACACATTCAGTATTGTGCATTGTGCTCCAAGCTTCTTCTTCTTCTTCCTTGTGTTGTTTGCATGCTTCCACAGACCTCAAACTCCAGCAGACAAGTAGCTCTCTCTTTTTGAATCTTTTTATTAAGGTTACTATAACCTTTCATTGTCATAGCAGCATGTGTGCTAACTTTCTTGCTTCTCCAATTCCTTTGCATCTTTTAATTCTTCCTTCATCTTTTCTATTTCCTACTTTAATGCTTCTATTTTTGCATTCTGATTCTTTGACTTTCTTGATTTTGCCTTTATATGTCCTTCCTCCATCAGGATCCTATTAATTTCTTGATTAGCTTTGTCAGCACCTAATAAGAAGTTTGGATAATTCTATTTTATGATTCCATTCTTCTAACATGCTGTTCCATCCTCTTTATAGTTTCTGTTTTCTTTTCACACTTCTCTTCCAAAACTTTTATTCTATTCTTTGAACTACTTCTGATTCTAGCTTTATAGCCATATCTAAATATTTCTCAATTTTCTTTTGCTTCTCTTTGACTTCCTACGTCATCCTACTCTGCTCTTTTCTCTATTCCTCTATGACTTTCTTCCCTTTGATGAATTCAAATTCTGTAACTATTCCTGTCCCTTTGATGAATTCAAATTCTGTAACTATTCCTGAGATAATGATGTTTTGCTTGAAGGTTTGAAGTTTTCAATACAACTCATTATGATTTGACATGTCCCTCTCATGTCTCTAGGGATCTTGTCCATTCCCACATTCTACTCTTGTTTTTTCAACTCCATTTGTTTTTCTTACATATGCCACCTTCCATAGATTCCATCATTTTTGTTAGTACTTCTACGTCTTTAACTTCAACTCCCATATGCTTATTAGGAGTGTTTGATTATGATAGATTCTGACTTCTGAGAAGGAATCCTTCCCCATCTGTATTTTTCTCTGTGTTAGAGTAATTCTTGGATGCCATTATATGAACTACTTCTAACATTTTTTTCTTCCTCTTTGTCAGCTTCCAATTTATAGATCAAAGAAGATCCACTAGCTATTTGTCCTTCCTCTAAGTCTTCTTTAGCTTGTGCCCTTCTCTTGGATCCCTTCACTTTTTCTTTTTAACTGTGATTCTTTTCTTTTCCTCTTTACTACAGTCACAATAGTGGTCCTCTTGGGCATCACCTATTCACACCTTTCAAAGTCTATGAAAATCATGGGTTCTTCCAACAACTTATGTAGTCCCATTGCCTTCCACCTCTTGTAGATAATTGCAGACCTCTAAAAGTTATAGAACTCTTGGCTCAACATGGTGTACTTATATTTCCCTTTCTTATGAACACATGCTTGTCCACAATTTTGATAAATTCCTTTAAGTCCTTCTCCAGCTGATCTTGCTCTGGCACTTCTTCTTGCTGAGAATCCAATTCCACCACTTCTTCTATTGCTTATCAAGGAACCAATGTCCCCTAAATAGAGAAATTGAATCCACTTCCAAGATAGCAATTGGAAGTCCCTTAGTCATTTCTCGTAAGAAGAAAGACACCAACACTCCACAAAAAACTCCACAAAAACTCCACAAAAAATATTCATTGCATCACCACAAAAAGATAAAAGAATTTATACCACACATCACATGCACTCATCACTCCACTTTTCAAAAACTCTTTCTGTGCTCATCGCAGTGAAGAAAAGTCTCTTTTTCTTTACTTTCTAAGTGCAATTGGAAAAAATTTGCGGATATGTTAACATAAAAAATAAAATATAATAATAAATAATAAATAATAAGAATTAACTTAAATGCAAAAAATATAACTCACACACTCCTATTCCTTGCTTTGTACTTTGAAAGAAAAAAATAAGACATTTATATACATGCGTTTGATCTCTCAATCCAAGGGAAAGTGCATACACTCAATGATATTTTGCCCAACCATTCTGATACTAGGTCACTTTTGGTCTCCCTAAGTCCACAATTTCACTCCAAAGTATTGATGGGGGATACGGGAAAATACATGCACAAAGGGGAAACCAACTCTAGTGGTTACCTCTCGGGACCTCCCTCTTTCCTTGCTCACCCTTCAGAGTCCCCTTAGATCCTCAATCTCTCTTTCACTTGCTCTTTCCCACTTCCTTTTGCTCTTATGTCTTTTTGGCCTTCCCTTCTCTCTCACGCGCTCTTCTATTCCTCAACAGGCTCACACACTCGCTTATACACTCACATATGCACTCTCTCATGTATTCACGCATGCATTTAAACCTATGCTTACATACATGCACTCTCCTTCACTTACTCCCCCTCGTGCCTATACCCAAGTACACACCTGTCCACACAACTCTCCATGCACACCCACTCTTTTTCATACGCTCATTCACACACACTCACCTATATAGTCGCACACCTCTCTGACATGCACACTCACCCTTCCCTGCATGTATTCACTATCAGCCCTTACCTCTCTTCCATGCATCCACTTCCTCATACGCATACTCACTTACACACATATACACCCCTCCACACACTCTTACTTGTTTGCATGTACACTCTTACTTACCCGCTCACTTGTTTTACTCACACTCACCCATGCATAGACTTTCATACACCTAGAAAACCTTTGCACCTCGTATGCACTCACATGCACAACCCCTTACTCACTCTCTCTTCCTTCTCTTCTTCTTTCTCCTTCTTTATACACCCACTTCACACTCTCTTTACCCACACAACCGTACATACATGCACTTCTCACTCACATATTTTTTCGTACCCAATAAGGGTTTCAGGGTTGAACCTCAACATGTCAACAGATAGAGCATAGCAGGGTGAATAGAATTTTAGACTTTCAACTAGATCCACATTGCAGACAACATACATTTGAGGAAAATAGCAGTAGTTTGTTAAGAGCCGAGCCACCCTTTCTCAAGCCTTTATCTCTGGAGCTTCTTAATTCGAACTATCAGGTATAGATTGATGACAAGAAATACAACAGCAGACAGACAACTCGAATTCTAGATGTTCACTTCACAGCTCAAACCCAATCACGTATATGCATAAAACTGAGGAATAAGCTTCTTTACCATTACATACCTCAACGAACACTCAATCACTAGTTCGAAAACTCTACAACATGGTTATATTCAAGGCTTCTGAGCAGCTAAATGCATCGGACCTATTTCTCCCATTGAATTATGCAGATGACAATAGTCCCAAAATCCCTGAACTATTCTATACTCATGCACCATGTTCTATCGGAAGCGCAAATATAGCCCTCCCCTCCATCCAACAGGAAACGAGCTACAAGCTCAGGAGTAACCAACTTCTTCCTCAAAGTAAAGTGGGGACATATGCTGCAGTAGATGAAGATGATTCACTCCTGGGAACTTAGTGCGTGTGATTCCCGTAATGTTCAAGAACTTGCCAGCCGCAACACATTTGGCTGTTCATGTACTCTAAATCGATTTTTTTAATAGAAAATACATTCCTTCATTGCAAAACTTTCTTCGCACATTGTATACCAAAAACTATAACCCCTCTGACCATGGGAGCGAAGAAGTTCAGCCATTAATGTTTTGATGAGGAAATAATACCTTTCTGAAGCATTTGACGTAGGGATTTCTTTTTCACATCACCGTATCATTATGGATAGTTTCAAGGATTACTACGCGAAGAACCCAACCTTGCTATGGGCATGATGCATAAATAATAAGAGGAATTGTTACAGAGACAAGCACCTGGAATTACGTGCAAGGTGGAGTTTAGGTGCGCTTGTCGATACCCTCGTCTCTATTCAGCTTATTTCCTGAATATAAGCTGAAAGAATCACCATCTGCTTCTTCCTACTGATGTGCAATGTCTTGCTTGAATTGACTTTTTCCCGAGCGATCTCTGCAACCTCAAGCATTCATATGCAGCTCTCCAAATGCAAGGATAGTGAGTTCCCTTTATCATAGGGAACGTAGTCGTCCTTTCTAGCATCCTGTCTCCAACAAAATGGATGCAATGTTCTTTCGAATTTCTGATGTTGAAGCTGGTGGAAAATCACCAGAGTACTCTTTCCAGCATGATTGTCACCAATCAGACCTGCTGAAACATCCCGTACTGGGCCGGCAGGAGGATTTCTTTTCTAGTTGCTCCTTGACTTCCTTCAAAACAACCTTGCGCATAAGCATGGAAGAGCCTTCTTCACTAGAAATTGACCTCGGTCCCAGAGGATCTTAACCCTCATCCAACCCCTTTGCAACAGCTAGTTCCCACTGTGTACATACCTGTGAAAAAACTACTCCCGATCCGTGAGGGCAACTCCCTTTAGCTTTATTTTCCTTCATCGCTTGTACGACAGAGAACGAGAAACTTTTCTCTTTGTGTCCCGAGTTCAAGCACCAGGAATCCCTCTCGCTTCCCTCCCTTCTCCCTGTGTCCACTGCTATTTTTCTCTCTCTTATCCAGGTCAAAGAAGAGCCTTATCTAGAATGTCCCTTGCTTCCTTGCGTACACCTCCTGCAGAAAGCAAAAAAACAACAACAGAAGAACTGGGCAAGACGACATCAACCCCCCCAAAAGCGTGTGCCCCCCTCCTCCTCTTCACGTTCTCCCACTGCCCTCGGTCCTGCCCAAAAAACGAAGAGCTTCCTCGACTCCCCTCCTCTCCTTTTGATAAGGCAATCATCCCCCCCAAAAATCTGACGACTCTTCCCTCCCTGATTAAAGCCTCTCCTGCCTACAATTAATGAATGGCGCCCCTTCACTTTATTCTTCTCACGAGCGGCCTGCCACACAAAAATGGCTTCTGCCAACTTTGCAATCTTCATTGCAGCCCCCCTTATGCGAAAATAATGGAGCGCCATCCCCTGTATGCTCAAGCATGTGGAGAGTAAAACATCTGGCTGCATTAACACTCCTGCAAGTTTCTTGAAAATGTTGAGCCGGAATATACCTCCAATTGAGTCCAAAGGTGGGGGAACCAATAATAATAATAATAATGCTTTAAAGCCTTCCATCTTACCATTTTGCCAAAGTAATTTTCCATCAGTTGGATAAGAGATAAGAGCACCTGCCTTATATAAGGGCCCTTGTTAGCTAACTGCTGTAAAAGCATATCCTGAAATTAGGACCAGCCGTGGCACCACCCCTTAACATTGGAAACCTATTGAAGCCTTCGTGCTTTGAAGGGGAAGCCACACTTAGCACACAACATCTATTGATGCATTTCTAATAGTGAGGTTCATCCCCAAAACCCTACCTACCTCTTCCAAATACCTGCAATCAAGTAGATTCTCTACCAAATAGAAACATGGTAGGGCATAAAAACCGACCCTTTACTGAGCTAACATACTCCCCCCTTCTGCTTGCGAAGTCGTCCCCGACGAGCCAATTAGCACTTACACTCAAATCATCCAACATGTGCTCATCACTGAATCAAATACAAATATTTACCTTGCATGCCTATTCTCTTCTTCCTCAATGAAGCACCTGCAATTACCCTCATACAATCATCGGTTGGTACCAAAATCCAATCATTTCACTTACCATCTTTGTCCATCTTCTCGCATCTTCATTGCCATGTCCACATGTCTACAAACTTCATCAAACATTAGCACCTTCCTTCATCAAATCACAAAAACATCTACAGCCAAAATGGAAAGAGCAAACACACATCAAGAAATCACATCACGCATCCTCGTCGCACATGCAAGCTCGTCACAACCCATATGTATACAAGCAGGAGCCCATCCACATTCTCTCTCTTGTCATTTCTCTCCATTCACATGCAATGTAAACACAAGTAAAAACTGCAACCAATTCTTCTTCTTCGTATGCTTCTTGGTCTCACTATCCCTTTCCGCTACTTTTTCATACACACAACATACATTCATGCAAGACCCGCATCCGCTCTTCCTTTCCACTACTCCTTTTCCATCTATATGTTCACTTGCCTAATTTCTTTTCCATTTCCACTCCAATCCTTGTGCCCATTTTCCATGCCCCTTCAACCTAGGGTTTTCACTACCCACTTTTCTGTTCATCGGCTCTTTGCTTTTCAACTAAATTCCATGCTAGCTCACCACCACACCACTTTAACTTGATGGATACATGACAAGGACCACTCAAGCCTAACACTAGCTCACTTCAACAAGACCACTCATCATCAACGCGATTCAAGACTTCTCAAGTCGTTGCACCACCTAAAAACAAAACTGACACTTCTTGAAGGTTTGCAGACAAACAAGGTACCTAGCACGATTGGATCCCTCAAGTCCAAGTCTTTCACAAACACGTCGCAACCAAAATCCTAGCCGAGTTTAAGCTTGGATTCGACATGCCTCATCAGGAGTCCACATATTCCCCATATCCCCACACAAACAGACACATATTCCCATCCGAGCATCAAGCTCACTCACCTCTCTTCTGTCCCCCCTCGAGCGAGGAATTTTTCTCATTCCTTTTTTTTTCACCTTTTTCTCTTTTTTTTTAATTTTTCCATATATTTACTCACACTTGCCGGCCTACGCCGAAGCTGGATGCGACTCGTGGACTCGACCACCCGATCGAGTTTATTCCACCCATCTACCAACCCAACGCAGCGCGCGACACACAGATGGCTAGCCCTATGCGAAATCGACATCGGTTCGTGGCTTTGACCACCCGGCCAAAGTGAGTCCACCCACCTATTGGCCCACATAGGCACGTAGCCACATGCACACATACATAAACATATATTTTTTCTCTTTTTCTTTTTTCATTCCCGCATCTTGAGAATTAGGAGACAGAAGAAAGGCCCTTCTCCCAACCCAACCGATCACAGCACATACACATATATCCCCTCGTGGACATCCCGATGAAACACATCTCCTCTCTACTGCTACTCAAGCCAAAATCTGGCCACTAATGCCATGGTTAACCCGCCCTCGCAAAACCCGCACATACTAACTACCTTGCCGACCTGAAAACCCCAAAAAAAATGCCATTTCAGTCCTAAGCATACAACACACTCGATCCATCCGTCCTCGCATCTCAGACTCGCAATCCCATGAAGCAAACCCTAATCAGACTCAAGCCATCCTCACCGACATCCATCTCCTCGTCTATTTTTTTTATCTCCAACCTCTACCTCGTAGAGATTCCACTTGACCTGATAGATGACTTGGAAAGCTACTATTAGCCGTTGTACCTCTTAGTGCCTCAAGCCTCGCCGCTAAGTCTCTTAATTCTTGCTTGTTGTAATCAATATCGTGTTACCGTTAGTGTCCATGTAAAAGGCCAAATGGCCATCGGACACTTCTTTGTATATGTTCTTTAATAAAACATATAGTGGCCTGGTCAGTTAGAGACTGTAAGTTCGACCGCATTTGTAAGACCTAGAAAGTCTGTCTTCGTGCTCCCTGTGTACTGTGTTTTCTGTGTATTCTACAGCCTCTGTGCGGAGGTATGCGTGCGGCCTTTAGGAGCTCGGTTTTCTACTCCGAGCATATCGTCGTGGAGCTCTCGAGAAGGAGAGCGCACTGTGGTGCATCGCCAACGAAATACTTCACTGGTATTAGAGCAGTTTGAGGCAAAAGCTTTGTTCCTTTTGTGCGAGCAAAGCGAGAACCCCCCCCCCCCAAGCCTTGCGACTAAGGCGGCGACCAAGGCATAGACCTTGGCATACCTTGTCATCCGAGTCACCGAAGTCATCGTTGGCGCCGTTGGCTACACGCGAGGGAGGACCTCAACGATCAAGGAATATAGAGGTTCCTGGTAGTTCTCGGGAGGTCACCCATCCCAGTACTGTTCCCCCCAGAGCTCGCTTAACCGTGGCAATCTCTTGCCACTAAGCTACACTCTTGTGGTGTCTGAAGAAGGGGAAAGACTAAGGTTGAAATTACCTTCAACAAGTTTTGGTCCCTCAAAGCTTCATTCTTTGCTTTCAAAGCCTATTTCTGAAGCATTTTTGGGGTGTCTTTTGGAGACATTTTGGAGTACTTTCGTACATAGTTCTCTTCACAAAGGTCCAAGAACATCAAGAAGAGTGTTCTTTGTACTTCTCAGAAAATAAATATCAACCTTTGGGGCTGTATTTTCAGCCACACTCATAAAACTACAGGTTTCTTGAGAGGTTTTCAGTTTTGGTGGGAGCAGCCGTTGCAAATTTATGCAGGTTTTTTAAGCTTGAAACATCAGAGTTGACAGACACTTGCAGGTGTTATTGGCTAGTTTTTTGGGCTGTGTATTCAGCCTTTTGGTGTCATTTTACTGCATATATTGAGCACATACACACCATGTATGCTTCTGTGGATACCGCTTATGTACGTCCATGTGGTCATTGATATAGCGGTTACCTTCTTTGCATAAAGCCTTTTACATTTGATAAAGAGGGTCGTGGTGAGGTTTTCTTAACTGGGAGACACCTAGATGTCGGGGTCTCTTCGGTGATGCAAGTGGAAGACTTACCCAGCCTCACCATAGGAGATGTATGATAGTTGTTCATAGGTGCTCGATAAGCCTAGTTGGCTTCTCTTGGGTAACTGATTATATGCAGTGGAGTCAATGATTCACTATGCAGGTAGACATGTTAGTACTTGCATTTTTATGATACTCTCACACTGGTCATATGCTAATTTTGCAAAGGATACTCTGGCAAAATTTTTCCAGATTTTTGGTTTAGTCAACTATACAGTGGTTGATTTACTCCTTCATACACTTATTTGTTGGTGTTTGGACTCTTCTAGCTCCATTATCATTCAAATCAGTTCTCTACCATCATGGCATCAGAGGTCTCAGACACATCCAATGGATCAGGGTCTAGTGCTAGTGTTCCGAGGAGGAGCTATAACTTGCAGGGCAAAGACCATTTTGAGATCCGAAAATTTGATGGCACAAACTTTGCTCTATGGAAGAATCAGATTAAAGATGTGTTGATTCAAAGGAGGCAATGGAAGCCAGTAAATGGGATTTCAAAGAAGCCTGCCGACATGGATGAAGATGATTGGGATGAGTTAGATGAAATTGCCAGGTCTACCATTCGCTTGCACCTGGCAGATAATGTTTACTTTACAATATTAGATTGTGAAAGTGCAGAGGAGCTTTGGAAGAAGTTATGCAATACATATGAGAAAGAGACGGCATCAAATAAAGTGTATCTGATGAGAAAATTATATGACCTTCATATGAAGGACACAGATAGTGTTGCTACTCATCTAAATGAGTTTGATGCTATATTCTCCCAGTTACAGGCTCAAAAAATGGATATGGATAATGAAATGAAAGCAGTATGTTATGCACCCTGCCATCATCATGGGATACGTTTTGCACAGCTATTAGCAACAGTGCACCTGGTGGTAAACTCGTCTATGATGACATATGTGGAGCACTCTTGAGTGAGGAGATTCGTAGAAAATCTATGGTTGGCACTCACAGTGGAGATGCATACAATGTTCGTGATTCTTACCAAGGAAAGAATCAGCAACGTGGTAGGAGCAAGAACAAGGAAAAGAATGGTCAACGGAATAAGAGTAGAAGTAAATCAAGGAAGAGGGATATCGAATGCCATTATTGCCATAAGAAAGGACACATGAAGAAAGACTGTTATGCATTAAAGAATGCTAAAGGTAAAGGACAGAATGTTGATGGGCATGTTAAACAGTTACCTGCACCATCTACTTCGACTGTGAAGATTGAAGAAATTAATGCTATTTCTGATGATGGTGATGTGTTGACACTTGATAGTTCTGTGCCATCTGAGGCACTTATGGTTGATTCTCTTTCCCACACCTGGCTACTAGATTCTGGTGCTTCTTTCCACGTGACACCACATAGAGAATGGTTCTCTAATTATGCAGCCAAGTCTCTTGGTACCGTGAGACTTGGTGACTCTTACCAGTGTGATGTTGTGGGGATTGGAGATGTGGTTGTGCAGTTCATTGATCCCTAAAATTTACTATGCATAATGTACGCCATGTACCTCAGTTATCACGCAGCTTGATGTCAGTTGGTCAACTTGATGACCTTGGTTACAAGGTGGTCTTCTATGCTCAGTCCTTCCGTATATCAAAGGGCAATATGGCTATTGCAAAAGGAAGCAAAGTTAGCTCACTTTATCCTTTATTTGTATCACAGAAAGAACACTTGTTAGCTGTTACTGAACAGCCTATGGCTTGTATTTGGCATGGTCGTTTGGGACATATATCTCGTAGTGGAATGGAAAATCTTTCTCGTTCTAGCTGCTTACCTGTGTTATCTATATTTTTCATTTTGTGAGCATTGTCAATATAGAAAGCAAACCAGAAATGTGCATAGAAAGCACATTGACTCTTCAATTTAGCCTTTAGATCTCATTCATACAGATGTGTGTGGTCCTATGCCCACTAGGTCCTTAGGTGGTTCTCTTTACTTTGTCACTTTCATAGATGATGCTACTAGAAAATTCTAGGTATATCCTATCAAATCAAAGGATGATGTATTCCCTACTTTCAGAAATTGGCTTTCTTCAGTTGATACTGAAAAAGGAACTAAGCTTAAGGCTTTACGTTCAGATAATGGGGGTGAGTATACCTCACATGAATTCAACCTTTTCTGTCAGTCTAGAGGGATCCGTAGAGAGTTTACAGCTCCTTATACCCCAGTACAGAATGGTGTAGCTGAGAGGATGAATAGAACTATTCAAGATAGAGTAGTCTCTATGTTGCATCATGCAAACCTCTCACAAGGTTTTTGGGCAGAAGCAATATTGGCTGCAGTTCATGTGATTAACCTTTCACCTAGTACTGCCAAAGGTTTGAAAGTGGCACAAGAGTTATGGACAGGGAAACCACCATATTATGATCATCTTTGGGTTTTTGGGTGTGAAGCATATGTTCATATACCTAAGAATCTTAGACAAGAGTTGGACCATAAGTCAAAGAAATGCATTTTTCTTGGATATGGTCGAGAAGAACAATTTGGATATCGCTTATGGGATCCTGAAACACGGTTAGTGATCAGAAGTAGTGATGTCATTTTTAATGAGTCTAAGATGCATAAACAGCCCATTAAGGAGGTTGAAGTGAGAAGAGTGGTGTTTGAGGATACTAGTCCTCCGATTAGCGTGCATAAAAATGCTGCACATAGGGATGTTCAAGAGAATGTCCATTCAGATCAGTCTGCACATGTTCCTGTTCAACAACCATTGAGACGTTCTGCACGTGTCTTATATCCACCTAATGGATATGTTCCAGGTTTAGATTTCGTTATGCTAACAGATGCCGGTGAGCCTTCTTGCTACAAAGAGGCTATGCAGACTGAGGATCATGTCAAGTGGGAGCATGCCATGAAGAGTGAGTTGGATTCTATTCACAAGAATGGTACTTGGGACTTAGTACCTTTGCCAAAGGGCAGGAAAGCTTTACCATGTAAATGGGTATATAAGCTGAAATTCACATCAGATAGTGCTTCTCCAAAATATAAAGCACGACTTGTTGCAAAGGGCTTTAAGCAACAACATGGTGTTGATTTTGAGGAAATCTTCTCTCCAGTGGTCAAGATGACTACTTTGCGCATGTTTCTTGGATTCGTTGCAATGGAGGACTTAGAGTTAGTCCAAATGGATGTGAAAACAGCTTTCTTGCATGGAGATCTTACAGATGAGATCTATATGGAACAACCAGAGGGTTATGTAGTTCTTGGCAAGGAAAGTCTAGCTTGTAAGCTCAGGAAGAGCTTGTATGGACTTAAACAGTCTCCTAGACAATGGTACCAAAAGTTTGATGCTTTTATGAAGTCCCAAGGCTATTCTCGGAGCAATGAGGATCATTGTCTCTACACAAAGAGATGCTCTGATGGTAGCTTGATATGCTTGATACTTTACGTCAATGATATGTTGATTGCTGGGAAGTCCTCTTATGATTTGTCAATTCTCAAAAAGAAGTTGAGTGAGACATTTGATATGAAGGATTTGGGGGATGCCAAACATATTCTTGGCATGCGCATTACTCGTGATAGGAGTAAAAGATGCATATACTTGTCTCAAAGTGAGTACATATCCAAAGTACTTCACCGGTTCAATATGCAGGGTGGAAAGGCATTGAGTACACCTTTACCCACATATGTGAAATTGAGCAAGGATGACTGCCCCAAATCAGATGAGGAAAAGGAATTCATGACCAAAATTCCCTATCAGTCTGTTGTTGGTAGTCTCATGTACGCTATGGTAGCTACAAGACCAGACATTGCATTTGCAGTGGGAGTTGTGAGCAGATATATGTCTAATCTGGGCAAGAAACATTGGGAAGCGGTCAAGATGATTTTGAGATATCTGAGTGGCACTAAGGACAAGTGTCTATGCTTAGGTAGAGGGAAAGCATCCATTATTGGTTACACAAATTCTGACAATGCTGGTTGTGTAGACAATTGTAAGTCTACATCAGCTACATTTTTCATTTTGCTGGAGGTGCTATCTCTTGGAGATCTTGTCATCAAGAATGTACAGCTGTTTCCACCACAGAAGCAGAGTATGTTGGAGCAAGTGAGGCATGTAAGGAAGCATTGTGGCTTTCTCTTCTTGCTTGTGATATGGGTTTACGTCAGCATGTACCTCACTTGCTCAGTGATAGTCAGAGTGCCATTGCTTTGGCTAAGAATCCGGTCTATCATGCAAAGACCAAACACATTGAGGTGAGGTATCACTTTGTTAGAGATTGCTTAGCCATTGAGAGCATTATTCTTGAGAAGGTTTACACTCGAGGTAATGCTGCAGATGCTTTGACTAAAGTTCTACCACAAGAAAGCTTTCGACACTGTTGTCACTTGACGGGGGTTACTTGATTCTTGATCTTACACTATCACTTGTATATTGTGTAACATGCCCATCAGGTGGGAGGTATAGTTTGTATATTTCCACTCAGGTATTTTTTATCATTCTTTATTTTTCTCCCATAATTACTCTGGCCATATTGGCCTTTAGTGGGAGATTGTTACCGTTAGTGTCCATGTGAAAGGCCAAATGGCCATCGAACACTTCTTTGTATATGTTCTTTAATAAAACATATAGTGGCCTGGTCAGTCACAGACTGTAAGCTCGATCGCATTTGTAAGACCTAGAAAGTCTGTCTTCGTGCTCCCTGTGTACTGTGTTTTTTGCTTATTCTACAGCCTCTGTGCGGAGTACTACCTGCGGCCTTTAGGAGCTCGGTTTTCTACTCCGAGCATATCGTCGTGGAGCTCTCGAGAAGGAGAGCACACTGTGGTGCATCGCCATCGAAATACTTCATATCACTCTGGTATTGGAACAGGTCAAAATCGATGCTTCGGAACGGATTCCATATTTTCTCCATCTCTAAATCCTCTCTCACCCTTTTTTCAGATCCGAGGGGAATATCCTCCCTCTTCTCAACTCGAACGATCAACTTCTCAACTTCCTCTCTAATCGATCTTTCCTCCCAAATCCTATTCATATTTTCTACATCTAGATCATCTACCTTCTTTGACAATTCATTCTTCGTTCTTTCTAACTGTGTTCCGAACACATCCAACCTATCCAACATGGCTTTCAACTCTCCTTCCATTTTTTCTACTTTCGGGTCCTTTACTTGTCCTCGCATCTCATCGTCTTTCCGATTCATCCACCTACCGAGCTTGCTACTCAGCCTTGCATTCTCTTTCTCTACCTGTCTCACTTTCTCATTGCTCTCTACTTGGGAACTTTTCATTCTTTCTAACTCCAAGTGGAACTCTTCCACTATCTTACCCGCTTGGTCATCATATCTACCAGTCATCTCTCGCAATTTCTCCATTTCCTTTTCCATTCGATCGACTCTTTGTGCAAAGTCATCATCATATTTAGGGGAGTTCTCCTCGATAACAACACTATGGCAACATTAGGGGAAAAAATGGACCTTGCATGGGCCTTGTAAGGATTCCTAATTTTTAGGGATTAAAAGGCTTAATCCATGAGCTTAAGGACCCATCCAAAACCACCAATGGTTTTGTCAAATAAAATAATATTTGATGAAGATGCTTGTTTGAACTCTCATCCGTGAGCATTTGTGACCCTTAGATTGATTTAATCGATGGCTTATTTCAAAACCTTGAAAAGGTAGAGAGAGAAGATGTCAGTAGTGATGGGAGTGGGGCTCACGGATTTTCACGCCGTATGCATGTTTTTCAGCCATCCGATCGTAAAAAATCCAACGCACGAGCGCAAATGGCGCTGATTGCTATTCGGAGATCCACGTGCATCGTTGATGAGTAGCTTCATTGGATGGCTATAGTGAAAAGGCGCCATTCTCTCTCAAAGGAGCAACCTCAGCCATTGGATGTTAACTAGATCTAATGGCTTGTGATGGAAGCGCCAAACTTTCACAAAATTCAAGTTCATCCATTCGATTGAAGAAGTGATCCAACGGTATACATGATAATTTGCGTAGTTTCTCATCATTACTTCAATCGTGGCCACTCATTCTCAAGTGAATCTGAGGGTCCAAGATTAAAGAGACCTTGACTTTTCCCATTTCACCTTAGCCTTTGGATCTCTCAAGCAATCCAAGGACTGTAATTGATTTTTGAGCTTTTCAAAACCATTCTCAAGAGAAAACCCACCAGTTCTAGGTGGTTTTGACATATTTGACCACACAAAAACAAGGGAAGCCTATGCCTACCCTATGAGATTAAGGGACTAGACTGTGGCCACCACCCTCTTCTCATTGGTCCATCTCTAATCACCCCTTAATCTAAAAGGCCCATTCAGGGTTCATTTTTTCCCCTAATGATCGGCTATCATCAAGCCGATTCTTAGGTCTAAGACCACATTTTCATGCTCAGGACTCGCAAGGCCTTCCCTCAAGCTTTTGTTCTCTTTCAACTCCTTGTTTCTATTCTCAACACCTTGCAACTGTCCTACACATTTCGCGACGACCTCTGCTAACCTCGCTTGACTGTCCTCAAGCTTTTCTACCTTGGTCCTCTCGTTGTCCCGCTCTACCCGAAGCAAACTGATTTGACATTCCAGGCTCTTTACGAGTTCCACCAAAGCTTGATTATGGGATTCCTTCATTCTTGTGGTCTCCGTCGATGAAGTGACTCCACTCATGTCAACTTCCACATACAAAGAGGATAAAGACCTATCCGATTCATTCGTTGCAAACTTTATGTCAGTCACCTCTTTTGAGCCACACACATGCTCCCATAGACTCTTTTTCCTGCATTCTATACATCTAGGGATAAAGTCTGACAGACTTGACACACAAGGGCAAAACTTTGCAATGTGCCCAACTTTCTCGCAACACCAACACCGAATATAATTTGAGATTGGACCAACCTGGCGACATTCATATGCATGGCTTCGCATTGAGCGTCCAAACCCTTTGTTCGTGCCCCCCTGTGCACTGTGTTTTTCTATGTATTCTGCATCCTCTGTATGGAGTGCTATGTGTGGCATCTGTAGCTTGGTTTTCTACTTTGAGGGAATCTTTATGGAGCTTTCGAGAAGCAGATTCCACTGTGGTGCATCATCATTGAAATACTTCATTGGTATCAGAGTATTTCAAAGCAAAAGCTTTGCTCCTTTTGTGTGAGTGAAGCGAGCATCCACCCACCCACCGAAGGTTTTCTCTAAGGCTTACGACCAAGGTGATGGCCAAGGGCGCATAGACCTTGGCATACATTGTCATCCGAGTCACCAAAGTCACCATTGGCATCATTGGCTGTGCATGAGGGAGGACCTCCATGATCAAGAAAGACAAAGGTTCCTAGAACTTCCTGAGAGGTAACCCATCCTAGTTTGTTCCCCCTGAAGGCTTAACCGACAATCTCTTGCCACTAAGCTACAATCTTGTGGTGCTTCAAAAAGGGGAACAACTAAGGTTCACATTACCTTGAACATTTTTTGAGCTCGCAAATATTCATTCTTTGCTTTCAAAGCCTATTTTCAAGCTGTTGACAGTCAAGGTCACACACAAATGACGAAGCGCATCAATGAAGTGGACACACTAAAGAAGAAGGAGCATGTAGGGAGCTCCAAGAAGCACATGCCAAATTTTTAGAAGAAATCCCTATAGATATAGTGATTTTTATCACTAAAAACCACTGTAAATACCATTTTCCATTTTTGTAACTCCATTTTGTTCAAGACAAGGAGTCCTTGTGCTTGAGGAGTATTAGAAGTATCATCCTACCAATTTTCATAATTTTTAGATTCCGTTTGAGTTCCAAATAAGCCTTGGAACCTAATTTTTAACTAGGCCGGACACTAGGTATGGACAGGGCCAAAACCACTCAAAAAACTTTAAAAAGGATTGGAAAGCTCATTTGGGGGGTTAGGTTGTTGTAGATTTCGGCTTTGTAAGAGAGTTCTTTTGTAATCAAAGTCCTTCCATTGTTCCAAATCAGAGCCCCCACAATATTGATCAGAAACAAAGACTCGATGGTTCCAAGAAACACTGATGTCGTGAAGAACACTAAGGTTCAATGTCATCTCACTGTGGAAGAGCTGCTCAGAGCAAAACCTATGCTATGGAATCATGTGAAGGATCAGGTTCGAGAACTTGCTTCCAATATGCCAAAAGCAAACTCTAACCAGAAAGTTCCACATATACCTCTAGACAAAATGGGGGACATGAGCGAAGGTGAGGAAGGTAATACTTATCTTCCGATCACCTACCAAGGTTACACAACCAAAGCGATCATAGATTTTGGTGCTGGTGTTGCTATTGCGACCACTTCCCTGTGGAAGCAATGGGGTAAACCAGCATTAAGACCAACTAGAATGAAACTTCAGATGGCTGACGGTCATGTTGAAAGACCTCTAGGATTGCTGGAAGGGATAACTCTAACCACTTGTGGTGTAGAGTTTGAGCACATCTTTGCTATATGTGACTTTGGTAAAACTAGTACCTACGAAATGATCCTAAGAAGGCCCTTCCTACGACAACTGCAAGTTGTACAGGATTGGGGAACCAACTCCTTATATTTGCAACGCTTAGGGGTCAAAGCCAAGGTAAATTTGAAGGATTACACCTTCAAAGATGTACCACGCCTACAGTGGAATTCTATCCACAAGGAGCAAGAAGATTTGATCTCTGTGCATTCTAAAAGTTCATTTGAGACATCCTGGATGCATGAAGATACTCATTTGTGGATGTGCAAGGTCGCAAAGGAAGAGGAGAAACACCTAAAAGCAAGAGAAAAAGGAACTTCTCAAGGAGATAGACCAATTAGAGACCCAACCTATACACCGATGATCTTTCTAGATGAGGAATTTGAGCCACATGGTTGGGCAGAAATCTTAGCTACCATGGACATTGCAGTGAATGAAGAACAATGGACACCTCATTGTGATGAGGAGGGTTATGATATCTCAGTGTTCATGTGTCAGCCCTTGCTAGAAGAATGTGACCCTAGTGACTTCATAGAAAAAGAAGAGAACGATGATGATCTAGAGTCCATTGTGATGGGTAGTTGCTTTAATTCAGAGGAGCACTATCTAAAAGACATAGGAATATTTACCCAAAAGGAAGAAGAACCTCTCACAAGCATTAAAACTTTCAATTCAAAGGATGGAAGTGAAGGAGGTCAAAAGAAAAAGAAAAGGCAAGGAGCGAAACAAGAAGAGAAGGAATCATTGTTCGAAGTACCAGAGAACTTCAAGAAATACGAAGTTGAGGACCGAAAAAAATTTGGTACGAATGCCTAAGAGAGAGGCCACCACTCATGTGTGTATTAACCTTAAAAAAGTTAATGCCGCTACGATTAGAGATAGCTATCCACTTCCAATCACTGATCATTTATTGGAGCGTGTTGTGCGCAAGGAAGTTTATAGCTTCCTTGATGGATTTTCAGGTTACAACCAAGTAGCCATTGCCACAGAAGATCAACACAAAACGACCTTTGCCACAGAGTGGGGAGTCTTTGCATTTTGTGTGATGCCATTTGGGCTGACTAATGCACCTGCAACATTCCAAAGGCTCATGTGTCATGTCTTCAAAGAGTTCTTGCGAAAGAGCTTAGAAGTATATGTGGATGATTTATGTGCTCATTCCCAAGAAAGAAGATGTCACATTCCTGAACTGAGACAGATTTTCAACAAGTGTAGACAATACCGAGTGTGTCTGAACCTAGAAAAGTGTGTGTTCATGGTACGTCAAGGGAAAATTTTAGGTCATATTGTTTCTAAGAACGGAATATCAACAAATGAGGAAAAATTAAAAGCCATTGCGGAGCTGCCGAGGCCAAGGAATGTTAAAGAGGTACAAGCCTTTATAGGCCACTGTGGATATTACGATAGGTTTGTTCACATGTATGCAATTATAGCTAATCCTCTTTATGCCTTGTTGACAAAGTTTGAGTGGAACGACGAATGCGAGAAGTCCTTCAATGAGCTGAAGAAATGCTTGTGCACAGCACCAATACTGACCACTCCTGATTGGAATAAGCCATTCCATGTACATGTGGATGCATCCAATTATGCAATAGGATGTGTGTTGTCACAACCCACAGGAGAAGGAAATTTAGATTTGCCTATAGCCTATGCTAGTAGGCAATTGAACACTACTGAACGAAACTACACCACAATTGAAAGAGAAGGGTTAGGCATGGTATATGCTATAAAGAAGTTTAGATACTATCTATTGGCCAACAAGTTCAAATTTTTCACTGATCATCAAGCTTTATTATACTTGGTCAATAAACCTTGCAACACAGGACGCTTAGTAAGATGGTTCCTCTTACTAATGGAATATGACTTTGAAGTGGTTGTTAGGCAAGGTAAGACCCACCTCAGAGCGGATCACCTTTCTTGCATCACTTCAGGAGAGCCACCACAAGGAGTGTCTGATGAATTTCCCGATGCTTATTTGTTCAATCTAGAAGTTGCTCCTAAATGGGCAAATAAGTCGGTACCAGTCATAACCTCTGGTCTCGCAAATAAGAAGGTGAAGACAAAGAAGGATGAAATTGTGCGGTCACAAAGCTATCAAATATTGGCAGGAAGCATGTATAAACAAGATACGGAAGGTGTTCTAGCTTGTTGTGTCGAGGACGATGAACATAGTAGTTGGTTGCAACAAGCCCATGAAGGATTTCTAGGGAATCACTATTCTAAACAATGAACATTGCAAAATCTAAAACATTTAGGAGTGTATTGGCCAAGTATAGACAAAGAAATTCATGAGTGGATCAAGAATTTTCCATTGTGCCAAAAGAGACACCCGGTGGAGCATGCAACCCTTTATCACATATCATTAATTCCAGATTGGAGTGCTCCATTGGTAGAATTTATGAGATCGGGAACATTACCTAGCGAGGCTAGTCTAGCAAGAAGACGAAGCATGGAGCAAGAGGCTAAAGACTATGCCTTAGTAGGCAAAAACCTATATTGGAGAGGCAAAGATGGTCACTTAAGGCTGTGTGTTCACGAATCAGATTATTTGAAAGTCTTAGAAACTACCCATAACAGTGTTGCAGGCGGACATTTTGGTCCTGACCGAGTAATTAAGACTATTTTATTCTCAAGACTTTGGTGGCCCACTCTTCATATGGATGCACATACCTATGTGAAGAAATGTGACACATGCCAACGTGCACAATATCCGATTAGAAAAGATGAGATGCCTTTGAGGCCAATGATGGGAGGCCGTGCATTCTCAAAGTGGGGTATCGACTTTGTAGGACCTATTAACCCCCCAGCTAGAAACTCCCATGCAGAGTACATTATTGTAGCCACAGATTATCTCACAAAGTGGGTAGAAGTAAAAGCTACAACAAAGAATGATGCTCAAACAACAAATAAGTTCTTATTTGAGAATGTGTTCACGAGATATCAATAGAGTTACTAAGTGATAGAGGAAAACACTTCTTGAATGAAGTCATTGAAAATCTCCTCCAAGAGTTCTTGGTGATACATAAGAAGTCTTCCCCCTATCATCCACAGGCTAATGGACAAGCTGAGAGCACAAACAAGATCCTATGTAATGTATTGAAGAAATTGGTAAATAATAAGGGCTCTGATTGGGGTAAACAACTTCATCACATTGTTTGGGCTTACAGAGTTGCCTATAAAACGGTACTCAATGCCACCCCATTTTAGATGGTCTTCGGATAAAATGTTGTGCTACCATTGGACTTCCTAATCCCAACTTTAAAAGTAGCACAAGAGCATGAGTGGAATGGACACGAGTTATCCTCTAGGATCTTTGATATTGAACGCTTAGGTGAGACAAGACAAGACTACGAGTGGCGGCAGGCATCTATGCTGCAAAGAAAAGACAAAAGGCATACTTTGATGCACATATCAAAGATAAAGGCTTGAAAGAGGGAGACCTAGTGTTGGTTTACACACTAAAACAACATGCCCGTAAATTGGAAAAAAGAGGATATGGACCCATGATCATCAATAGAATTTCCACTAGCGGTGCAGTTCAATTGGCTACACTAGAAGGTGATATCTTGCCCAACTATATCAGTGGTTGTCGAGTCAAGCTATATCAAGAACCTTTTATAGAGGATATGCTACAGACTCTCAACACTGCTAAGAAGCGAAAAGAAGAAGAGTTAAGGGTTAGAGAAGAAGCACAGGTAGAGGCTAGAGAACACATTAGGAGAAATAAGTTAAGACGCCTAGGCCTAGATATCGATAGTAAGGCCCCAAGATACCACATGGCTATGTTTCAAACATCAAGTGCAATTGCTTCTCGAATAATTGATCGACGTCCCTTTGTGAACATTGTAGTAGGACAAGGGAAGAATGCAAGGACTGTGAGAGCATTGATTGACTCAGGTGCAACAATTAGTGCAGTTAGACTTTCATACTGTCAAGACTTGCAATTGAACATAAAGCCTGTAGAAGCCTATCTCATAGGTTTGGGAGGTGTGGAAACCCCTTGTTTGGGAGAGGTGGAACTTCCCATCTACCTTCAAGATGTTCCAATGAAAGTCAAAATGCTAGTATGTCATGATGAAGACATTATAGAGCCACTTGTCCTGGGTCAAGATTGGATTTACGACCATGCAGTCAACTTGAACCTACGACATCAACTCCTTCAAGTTGGGGCACCTGAACAATGTATCACATTAGAATTAGAGAATTGCATGCACACAAAGCCAAGTATCACACATTCTCTTAGTTCTTCCGAAACTAATCTTCGTAAAGAAAATGTCGTGTGTGAAAAAAACCCTACGAAGCACAAGGACTCAATCATGGAAGCAAAAGCTCAAAGACCAGCAAACCCCTCTTCTTCGTCGCATACTAATGCAAGTGTAACTCGACCAAAGAGGCAAGCAAAAATGTCAACTGCTATATCAAGTAGACAAACAGAATTCAAGAAGAAAGAAGCTCAGGGCATGAAGCAGATTTGGGTGCGAAAAGGAGAACAACCACTAGCCTTGCCACAACCCTTCCCAGTCAGGCAAGTCAACCATGCTAAAAGAAGCACCAAGAAATGAGGACCAGTTCAATCCTACACTCTTTGACAAATTTGGGTACCAAAGCAATCGAGGGAGGCCGACCATAATAACATACAAATTTGGGTGCCAAAGAAGTTAGTTGCAGCTCAACAAGGGCAATTACAAATGTGGATACCCAAGACACTCTTACATGTGCAAACACCACAAATCTCCCTCACAAGCACAATTTCCACAAAGACGCCAAGGAGAAGCAAGGGTCAACACCAAGCACAAAGAACCCAAGCAGATCAACCCACCTCTTCGACAAACATAAAAAGGCAACCAAAAAGGGTATGGGTGTGAAAGCCCAAAGTACCACTAGCTTCCAGAGAGCCAAAGAGCCAACAACGATGGATACCGAAATTCAGAAACCACCCAAAGATACAGAGGATAGAGCTTATGTCTATAGGGTCAAATACCATCCTGAAATGGATCCCGATAAGAAGGATTACATCATTTCAAGATCCACTAGTGACCTCGAACAAAGACTGTCTCAACATCCACCAACCACATTGAAAACCTCTACGTGCAACAACCATGTGCCTTTGGCATAACCTTGTCTTTTGCACCATTCAGGTCATGCATTTCCAAAGTATGCATTAATATAGGGCCACATTACACAGCCATGCATGGACACAATTGAGGAACCCAGGCACATGCGACACATCTGACATATGTAAAATATTTTATTGATGCTAACACCTTTTTCTTGTTTATTCCATTGTTCAAAAAAAAAAGAACAGGATTGTGCGCTTGAAGAATCTCCAATGCGAACCATCAACAACGGAAGACAAGCTGATGGTAAATCACCATGACAAAAGTACAACACGAAGAGTTGAAGATCGATGGAACTTTCATCATGGTAAGAATTGTATGTTTCAACAACAACATGACCATGAACGATTAGGAAACCTCTTCGTCGGCATACCCTTGAGCACTTAGCTCAAGACCCAACTTCTTGCACCATAATTCTTCCAATGCATTTCCCAAGTATGCATGCATAGGGCCACATTACAAGGCCATGAACAAGGCACATATCTTGTTAAACGCATGCACTAATGCACTTACCCATCATCCATTATGGGTTACAAGTACTTGGCATAAAAACGAGGAAAGCCATCTTTGGCAGACCCAGAGGACATCATGGTGACAACTGTAAGAGCACACTCACAAAGACACCATCAAGCTGGCGTACAAGGAAGAAGTCCATACAAAGGTAGCAATGACAAAATGATGAACCAAACAACTGCCCAAGCTACAATTGGAAGATGGACCACTCTTATGGATACATGATGGACACTATCTCTCCACACACTACATGGAACTACCACTACAACAAGGGTCTATCTGGGACGACAGACTCTAGAGGGGGGAGTGTTGACAGTCAAGGTCACACACAAGCAGCAAAGCGCATCAATGAAGTGGACACACTAAAGAAGAAGGAGCATGTAGGGAGCTCCAAGAAGCACATGTCAAATTTTCAGAAGAAATCCCTATAGATATAGTGATTTTTATCACTAAAAACCATTGTAAATACCATTTTCCATTTTTGTAACTCCATTTTATTCAAGCCAAGGAGTCCTTGAGCTTGAGGATTATTAGAAGTATCATAGTACCAATTTTCATAATCTTTTAGATTCCGTTTGAGTCCCCAAATAAGCCTTGGAACCTAATTTTTAACTAGGCCGGACACTAGGTCTGGACAAGGCCAAAACCACTCAAAAAACTATAAAAAGGGCTGGAAAGCTCATTTGGGGGGTTAGCTTGTTGTAGATTTCAGCTTTGTAAGAGAGTTCTTTTGTAATCAAAGTCCTTCCATTGTTCCACTCTTTGCTCTTACCTTGTGCGCATGTGTGTGCATGTTTGTATGCTTTCACTCATGCACTTGTGCACTTCACTTGCTCTTGGTCTTCATACCGGTCCTCACATCTCCGCGGATTGACATTTATGAGGTGAAGCTCCTCACGTTGGTACTTGTCATTGTGCTAGAGTGATACAAGCATTTTTGGGGTGATTTTTTGAGTCATTTTGGAATACTTTCATGCATAGTTCACATTACATAGGTTCAAGAACATCCCGAAGAGTGCTCTTTTGTACTCCTTCGACAACGACTATTCAACTTTGGGCTTTGTTTTTAGCTACACTAGTAAATCTACAGGTTTCTTGAAACGTTTTCAGTTGTGGTGGGAGCAACCACTACAAATTTATGCAAGTTTTTGAGCCTAAAGAGCAGAGTTTAGAAACACTTGTAGGTGTTGTTGGCTAGTGTCTGCGCTATGAATTTAGCCTTTGAGTGCCATTTTTCTACATATATTGACCACATACACACTATGTATGCTTCTGTGGATATCACTTATGTACATCCATGTGGCCATTGATATAGTAATTATGTATTTGCATAAAGCCTTTGATGTTGATAAAGAGGGTCATAGTGAGGTTTTCTTAATTGGGAGACACCCAGATGTCGGGGTCTCTTCGATGATGCAGGTGGAAGATTTACCTAGCCTCAGCATAGGAGATGTATGATAGTTATTCAGATATGCTTGGTTAGCTTAGATGGCTTCTTTCAATTAAAGGTTATATGCAGTAGATGTTGGTGCAAATGAGTCCAAGCCTATATACTTGGACAATTAGTATTCACTTCATATAGTCATTTTAAAATCAGATATGACTATCCTCTTGTAAATGGCATTTACTTTTACTCTTGTAACAACGCATAGCACTTACTCTCACGTGGAGTTAGGAAGAATCAAATCACAAATCATTTGGTAGGTGATTGATGAGAGAGCAAGTCCTAAAGTTTAGGATTCCCTTTATGGTAAGATTTTGAATTTGAATTCAAACAATGGCGCCAACTCTAAGCTATAAAAAGATATCAAAATCTCACGTGAGTATGAGCCCGATTTGGAGATCATTTGAGAGGGATCTTTAGTGTTTAGTGAGCTCATTCTATAGCTCCATCACTACCCTCACATTGTGCAATTATACATTGCCAATCTCTTTGTAACTCTATGTGATTTAATACATATACATTGATCACATCTCTACTTCACTTCTCTGTTATGTTCATCTCATAACAGTGAACTTCTCAGATTTGGTCCTCAATGCATACTTGATCATTTGATGCGATTTAAAGTGGTATAGATTCAATATACTGTCTATTTTAAAAATTTCAATGTCAGGTATAAAGCAAGATTAGTAGCAAAGGGATTTACTCAAACCCATGGAATAGATTATCAGGAGACCTTCTCACCTATGGCTAAGATGCTAACAATCAGAGTTTTAGTAAGTATTGCCGCTTCAAAGAATTGGAACTTGTATCAGTTAGATTAAAATGCATTCCTTAATGGATGGATCTCTAAAGAGGTTTACATGGCTCAACCATGAGGATATGAAGACAAGGACAAACCAGCTTATGTATGCAAATTAACAAAAGCACTTTATGGTTTAAAACAAGCTCCTAGAGCTTGGAACCATAGACTAGTCACATATTTGTAGGACGAATGTTTTGTTGCTAGCAAAGCAAATTCTTCTTTGTTCATTATGAAGACTAACCTAGAAGTTATTAATTTATGTGTTTATGTGGATGCCATCATCATTATAGGGAATGATGCCAATGGCATCAAGAAAATCAAGGCTTAGATGATGAAAGAGTTAAAAATCAGTGACCTTGCTTTGTTAGAACTTGTATATATAGATTTTGGAGTCTTTATTACTCAAAGGAAGTACATTCATGATATGTTGGTGAAATTCAAAATGGAGAACACTAAAGTTGCAGGTGCACCCATGGAACTCAATCACAAACTTAGTTCTCATGAGGGAGAACTACTTGAAGATATTACAGGTTATCAAAGGCTTGTTGGGACTCTCAATTATGCAACCCTAACTAGAGTGGACATGCTATGGAGTAAGTACATTAAGTCAATTTATGCATACACCAAGAAAACCTCACATGGAATCTACCAAGAGGATCTTAAAGTATCTAAAGGGTACCATAAATGAAGGGTTATTTTATCCATTCACTTCTGAATTGGATATCAAGCTATACCCTGATGCAGATTGGGCTAGCTCAAAAGATGATAGGAGGAGCACTTCTGGATACTTATCTTTTGCAGGTTCAAAGTTGATTTCATGGTCATCAAAGAAATAACCAACTGTGGCATTATCATCAACTGAAGATAAATATAGATGCCTAACAAATGCAACACAAGAAGCAATGTGGTTAAAGCTACTCTACTCAGAATTTGGGATACACACCTATACTCCAATGATATTTGGAGATAAAACTATCTCACTTCATTTGGCTGCTAATCCTATATATCATGCAAGGACTAAGCACATTGAAGTGCACTATCACTATGTGAGAGAAAAGTTACTTAGCAAGGATATCCAATTGTCCTATGTTTCTACAAATCTACAATGTGCAAATATGCTAACCAAATCTTTGGATGGAACTAAGATGAATAGGTTCAAGATGATAATCGGATTTCAAGAAACCAATGAGAAATGAAGACAAGCATGTTATGCTTGAGGAGCAGCTATTGGTGCAAATGAGTCCAAGCCTACATACTTGGACAACTAGTATTCACTTCATATAGTCATTTTAAAATCACATATGACTATCCTCTTGTAAATGGCATTTACTTTTACTCTTGTAAAAGTGCATATCACTTACTCTCATGTAGAGTTAAGAAAAATCAAATCACAAATCATTTGGTAGGTGATTGATGAGAAAGTAAGTCCTAAGGTTTAGGATTCACTTTATGGTAAGAGTTTGAATTTGAATTCAAACAATGGCTCCAACTCTAAGCAATAAAAATGGATCAAAATCTCCCTTGAGTATGAGCCCAATTTGGAGATCATCTGAGAGAGATCTTTAGTTTTTAGTGAGCTCATTCTATAGCTCCATCAGTACCCCTCACATTGTGCAATTATACATTGCCAATGTCTTTGTAACTATATGTGATTTAATACATATACATTGATCACATCTCTACTTCACTTCTCTATTATGTTCATCTCAGAATAATGAACTTCCCAGAATTGGTTCTCAGTGCATACTTGAATATTTGATGTGATTTAAAGCGGTATAAATTCAACATATTGTCTATTTTGTTGCTAAAAAATTTCATTGTCATTACTTTACTCAATCTCGAGATATCTTTGAAACCTTGCTCACTGGTAACTTTGCTCACTAGTCTACATATTGTAGAAGCCCGAAAAAGTCGGGATGGTCATCTAACTTGCTAAGCATCATTCTCAGTGTACACGATCATTTTTATTGAAATAACTTGTGATTGGTAGCTATCTAAGTCAATTATATACTCCCAAAAGGAATTTGATCAATTGTTAGCAGGTCGAGAGCACTGTTCACTTTATTGAGCATGCATATAGACCAAAATAGCAAGTCTTAGCTCATAGTTGAATCTCCTACTCATCTGTTTTGATCCATTGATTAGAGGATCATACTCCAAAGCACTTAGGTGATTATTGGTGGTTCCTAGGAAGCTCAAGGGGTCTACTTTACACTCCTCAACTTGTTCTTGGCTAGTGTGAAGCATGGATTTGCAGCACCACTTCATTTCTGGAATCTATCCATCATCTCCTTCGATAGTAGAGTTGGTTCACCATGCAAGTTCACATGTCAATACTTGCAGTTTAGTGAGTTTTTCTAATGCTGGTCATTGCTCATTTTTCATAGGAGACTCTCATAATTTTTTTCTAGATTTCAGTTTTTTCAACTATGCAATGGTTGATTTTACTCCTTGACACACCTATTCATGTGAGCATATATTTTCTCACATAATCTTTTTGGTTGGTCATTTCTATTCATTAATCCATTTTTTTGGGGAGACTCTATTGAATTCTTCCCAAAATCTGACACTCAATCATCCTTTTTTTATCCTTAGTGGTGTTTGGACTATTCTAGTTCCATTATCATTCTAGTCAGTTCTCTATCATCATGGCATCAAAGATCTCAGGAACATTTTGTGGATCAAGGTTTAGTGCCATTGTTCATAGGAGGAGCTACTACTTGCAGGGCAAAGACCATTTTGAGATCCAAAAAATTTATGGCACAAACTTTTCTCTATGGAAGAATCAAATGAAGATGTGCTAATTTAGAGGAGGAAATGGAAGTCAGTAAATGGAATCTCGAAGAATCCTCTTAACATGGATGAAGATGATTGGGATGATTTGGATGAAATGGCTAGGTCTACCATTCAATTTCACCTATCATATCATGTTTTCTTTACAGTATTGAACTGTGAAAGTGCATAGGAGATTTGAAAAATGTTATGCAACACATATGAAAAAGAAACAACATAAATTTAAGTGTATCTAATGAGAAAGTTATATGTCCTTTGCACGAGGGACACAAACAGTATTGCTTCTCATCTAAATGGCTTTGATGTTATATTCTCTCAGATACAAGCTCAGAAAATGAAGACGGATAGTGGAATGAAAGCAGTCTTGTTGCTATGCTCTGTTGGAGATAGACGTCCATGGAAGCACGTGAACAGGGAGAAGAAGATTGGAGCACAACACACAATATTGAATGTATTACTAGAGATTGTACAAAGATAAGTAGTCCATTAGGGCAATAGGCATATATACAAGTCGGGGGAAAAAAACCTCCTAAAGAGGGGAAAAAGTGCCCCCATGGTCCTAGTGTGTTCACACACATCACTACCTAAATATATCAACAAATCCCCCCTAGGAGTGATGCGGTGAACAAGGAGCTGGCACTCATGTATAAGGAAGTGCCAAGCTATGTGGAAATCACTCCACAAAAGGAAGTAAGCCCAAAGCTTTGCAGAAAGCTTCAAAATTCTCCCTAGGTAGAGCCTTCATGAAAAGGTCTGCAATGTTCTCCTGCGTGGGCACATATGCCAAGCTGATCTCCCCAGTAGAGAACCTCTCCTTGACATAGTGATAATGCACCTCAATGTGCTTAGTGCGAGCATGGAACATTGGGTTCCTCACTGCCAATGTGCTCTGACTCTCAGTGAAGATGGTGGTGGAAGAAGACTGACCAACACCCAAATCAGCCATAAGGCATCTGAGCCACACACACTCAACAGTCACTATGAAAGCTGCCATATACTCAGCCTCACAACTGGAAGTGGCCACAATAGGCTGCTTCTTGCTCAACCAAGATATACATGAGCTACCAAGCATGAAGCAAAAGCCACTAGTGGGCACACGATTGTCATAGCAACCAGCCCAATCAGAGTCAGAAAAGCATGAAAATTTGGCGGTAATGATCCCCCCTTGGGATAAAACAACCCAAGTAGCCGAGTACCACTCAAGTAGCGAAAGATGCGCTTAACCGCCTGCCAATGCTTGACTCCTCGGCAATACATAAACGTGCTCATCTGTGAGATAGCAAATTGATTATCTGGCCGAGTAATGCATAAGTAAATCAATCATCAAACAGCCTGCTGATAGAGAACAACATCACATGCATCTCCAAGATCATGAAGACTCAACCATAAACCTCTCTCCATAGGAGTGGCAATAGGCTTACAGTCTTCAAGGCCAAAACACTGCAATAATGTGTCAATATATTTTGTTTGACACAAAGCCATTCCACCATCAACTTGCATAAACTGAATGCCCAAATAGTGATGCAAATGCCCCAAATCAGACATCTCAAATGAGGCATGCAAATCAACCTTAAAATCAGCAATATGCTTCTCAATAGGACTAGTGAGCAGCATGTCATCAACATAGACAACAATGATCAGAAGCACATCATTAGCATGCTTAACATATAAGGTGCTTTCAGTTGGGCTGTACTCAAAATCATGTGCAATCAGATAGGCATCTATCTTCTCATACCAAGCATGTGGTGCTTGCTTTAAACCATATAATGCCTTCTTTAACCTGCACACCTGGTTTTCATGCCCTTTTTGCACAAAACCACAGGGCTGAAAAAAATACGCTTCTTCATGCAAGTCACCATTCAGAAATGTTGTTTTAATGTACAACTAATGTACATTCTAACCATGATGAGCTTCACGTGCACAGATGGTATGAATTGTACTCATTTGGCAAGTAGGTGCAAAGGTCTCATCAAAATCAATGCCTCTTTCCTGCGCATAACCCTTTGCAAAAAGTCTAGCCTTATACCTGTCAATTGTACCATCAGGGTTATGCTTCAGCTTGTATACCCACTTAGTCGCAATGGCCATCTTGCCATGAGGCAAGCCACATAAAGACCAAGTACCATTCTTCATTATAGCATCATATTCAAATTGCATAGCAGCCATCCAATTTTCTGAATTTTGTGCTTCATCAAACTAAACAGGCTCATTCTCATCATAGAGACTAGATGCAGCCATAGCATAGCAATCTGATGCAGATGAGAGCCTGAACAAGTATGATATGATAGAGGTGCATCTAATTTGCTGTCACGCAAAGTCTGCACCAGCCAATTTGGCATAATTTTTGCCTACTCAATATGAGCTCTCTCATCAACTAGTGCATCATGTAAATTTGCATCAGAAATGGAATTATCTGCATAATCACATAAAACATGCAGAGTCTGAGAAGTTGCCTCATTGGGACCAGCTCTAGAGTGTCCACCTATAAAAAGAGACAGCAAAGTATCATACATGCCTTTGGAGCTAACAGATGTCTCCTTAGTACATGAAAGCAATGGCTGAATAACATCTTGCACAAAAACAACATCATGATAACCAGAATGCGTTTAGTCTGTGCATGATACAGACGATAGCCTTTACTTTTAGAACTGTAACCAACAAAAATACATTTTACTACTTTATCATCTAATTTTTTGTGATGTTGCGTATGCACTAATGCATATGCCAAACAACCAAAAACATGCAGATGAGCAACAGATGGGTTATGATCATGCCAAGCCTCATATGGAGTGATAGATTGCAGCGCTTTAGTGGGACACCTATTAAGTACATATGCTGCACACATGACAACCTCAAGCCAAAAACTATGTGGTAAAGCCTAACTCTTGACCATACACCTCTCCATCTCCATGAGTGACCTATTCTTTCGTTCAGCAACTCCATTTTGTTGAGGTCTATACGGCACTATATACTGGTGTTTTATCCCAGGTTCAGCTAGAAATGCATTAAAATCAGAAGACATATATTCCCCCCCTCGATCTGAACAGAGGGTGCCCATTTTACATGCTGATAGATTTTCAACCAAAACCAAAAACTATTTGAAGCACATGAACACTTCGGACTTTTCCTTCAGTGGATATACCCATGCATGCTTGGAAAAATCATCAATGAAAGTCATGAAGTAAAGATAATTTCCAGAAGAAGGTGTTTGCATAGGAACACAAACATCACTATGTACAAGCTTCAATTTTTGAGTAGCCCAAACTGAACCATCTTTTGGAAATGAGGAATGCTGCATTTTGCCCAAAATACAGCCTTCACAAACATTTTTTCCAGGTGCCTCAAGTTTGGGCAAAGAGGACACCATTTCAAATTTATGCAGACATAGCAAACTAGCAAAATTCAGATGACCAAAGCGTGCATGCCAAAGCTTTGCATCTGACATAGCCTGAGAATCATGTACTGCACATGCCGAATCATTTAGAGGTCTTTCATACTCTATGAGCTTATACAACCCACGACATAAAATTCCAGAAGCAATAATCACATTGTCATTTGACAAATCATGAACTATACACCTGTCATCAACAAAGTTCACAACCAAGCCAATCTTGGCTAATGCAAAAACTGATAACAAGTTCTTCTTGATCCCTGGCACAAATAATGCATCTGACAAAGTGAAAGAACTACCATCAGCAGTAGTCAAAATGATCTTACCAACTCCCATAACAGGATAAGAGGAGTTGTTGGCGCATGTAACAGTATTTCCTGTAGGGGCAGGCTCGAGTGAAGAGAAGAAACTATGCTGTGAGGTAATATGTTTGGTCGCCCAACTGTCAAAGTACCAAACATCTGAGTCTATTGCAGACATGCACTGCTCATGAGAAGATGGGTCAAAATTGTAGATAGTAGTAAACATTCATTCTTCTTCCTGTACAAGATTAGCAGACTCTACTTTTGGTGTAGAGGCCTCTGCAACAACCATTCCAGCCTCTTTCTTCTTTTTGCAAAACAATTTTTGCTTTTCTGATTTCTTCTCATCTTTATCTTCCTTCTTCGAATGTGTAGCATTTGCACATTTTTGCTTACTAGTTGAAGAGCTCTATTTTCCTTTGCCCTTCTGACTAGCTAGGAAAGCTTGATCTGTAACACGCATAATGGACCTATTCTGCCTGGACTGATCTTCTTGCAACAAAACAGAGACTAACTCCTCAAATGACAAGGCATTTGGATTGCCTTTCATCATTAATCGAAGAGTAGAAGCAAAACTCTAATATGAATCAGTAAGACCATTCAGAACGGTCTGCACAAGTGAGCCATCTGGTATAACCTCATCAACAGAAATCAACTGTTCCTTCAAGTCTTTGATCTTTGTTAGAAAATTGTCCATAGAATCACCTTCATTCATGTGCTCACTCTCCAACTGTTTTTAGAGGTAAGCAACACGAGCCTCATTCCTAGCCTGTTACAATGTGGTAAGTGTATCCCAAGCATCCTTAGCTATTTTGCAAGAGCAAATGTGAGGAATAATGGCACCTTTGACAGACAAAGCTATCAATGCATGTGCCTGGGCATCTCTGCCATCCCAACAAATTTGTTGTGCAGGAGGTGCAACAAAAACTGCAGCACGAATAGGAATACGTAGAATATCATCATCTTCGACACCTTTTGCCTCAGCTTTTGTACCTACAATTGTAACAGTTGGAAGTGTGATAGGACGTTTTTCAACACCCTACACAATGTTCCACAGTCCTTTTGCAACCAATACATGTCACATCATATAAGCTCATAACGAGTAGCTGGTACCATCCAACTTATCCTCAATAGCCAACATACAAAATACATCAGTGCTTTCAGCCATATCTGGTGACTAAAATACCTTGATGCTGAAAATTGATTGTATCTCAAAAAGTTGAACAGAACTGCATAGACGAATTCCACTGGACTTGTAGCAGACTTTGAGATGCTTATACTAGCGAACAGAAACTGGTATATACCTTTGGCACAAAAAGACGAAATAGCCTACACAAGTGTTACGATAGTGCGTTCGGAGGCTGAAACGAGTTTAGATTCGTGCAATTCTGAGACTGCAACTAGAGGAGTGTCGACGGCACCCTAGATGAAGCGACGACGTGCTCTGATACCAATTGTTGGAGATAGATGTCTGCGGAAGCACATGAACAGCACAAGGAAGGAGAACAAGCTTCGAGCACAACACACAATACTGAATGTATTACTAGAGAATGTACAAACATAAGTAGTCCATTAGGGCAATAGGCGTATATACAAGTCAGGGGAAACAAACCTCCTAAGGAGGGAAAAAAGTGCCCTAGTGGTCCTAGTGTGTTGACATAGCTCACTACCTAAATATATCAACATGCTCCTTGCCATCATCATGGGATACTTTTTGCACAGCCATTTGCAATAGTGCACCTAGTGGGAAACTGGTCTATGATGACATATGTGGAGCACTCTTGAGTGACGATATTCGTACAAAATCTATGGTTGGCACTTAGAGTGGAGATGCAAGGAAAGAATCGGCAACGTGGTAGGAGCAAGAAAAAGGAAAAGAATGGTCAAGAGAATAAGAGCATAAGTAAATCAAGGAAGAGGGATATCAAATGCCATTATTATCATAAGAAAGGACACGTGAAAAAAGACTGGTATGTATTAAATAATGCTAAAGGTAAAGGACAGAATGTTGATGGGCATGTTAAACAAGTACCTGCACCATCTACTTCAACTGTGAAGATTGAAGAAATCAATACTATATCTGATGATGTTGATGTGTTGACACTAGATGCCTATTGAGGCTCTTATGGCTGATTCTCTTTCCCACGCATGGCTGCTAGATTTTGGCACTTCTTTCCATGTAACACCACATAGAGAATGGTTCTCTACTTATGGAGCAAAGTCTCTTGGTACTATGAGACTTGGTGACTCTTAGGAGTATGACATTGTTGGGATTGGAGATGTGGTTGTGTAGTTCGTTTATGGTTCAAAAGTTATTATGCGTACACCATGTACCTAAGTTATCATGTAGTTTGATGTCAGTTGGTCAACTTGATGACCTTGCTTACAAGGTGGTCTTCTATGCTTAGTCCTTTTGCATATCAAAGGGCAATATGGTTAAAGCAAAAGGAAGCAAAGTTGGCTCACTTTATTATTTGTATCATAGCAAGAAAACTTGTTAGTTGTTTCTAAACAGCCTATGGCTTGTATTTGGCACAGTTGTTTGGCCCATATATCTTGTAGTGGAATGGAAAATCTTTCTCCTTATGGCTATTTACCTATGTTATCTTTCTCTATTTTTTCATTTTGTGATCATTTTCAATATGGAAAGCAAACTACAAACGTGCATAAAATGCACATTGACTCTTCAATTCACCTTTAGATCTTGTTCATACAGATGTGTGTGGTCCTATGCCCACAAGGTCATTAGGTGGTTCTCTTTACTTTGTCACTTTCATACATGACGCTACCAAAAAAGCCTCTATATATGCTATCAAATCAAAGGATGATGTATTCCCTATTTTCAAAAAATGTCTTGCTTCAGTTGAGACTACAAAAGCAATTAAGTTTAAGGATTTATGTCCAGATAATGGAGGTGAGTATACCTCACATGAATTCAACCTTTTCTGTGCATCTAGAGGAATTCATAGAGAGCTTACAGCTCCTTATACCCTAATACAAAATGGTTTAGTTGAAAGGATGAATATAACTATTTAGGATAGAGTATTTTCTATGTTGGATTTCACAAGGCTTTTGGGATGAAGTGGTACTGACTGTAGTTCATGTGATTAACCTTTCACCTAGTGCTACCAAAGGTTTGAAAGTGGCACAAGAGTTATTTAGAGGCTAGCCACCATATTATGATCATCTTCAAGTTTTTGGGTGTGAAGCATATGTTCATATACCCAATAATTTTTCTTGGATATGGGAAAGCAGTTCAATTTGGATATCGCTTATGGGATCTTGAAATAGGATCTTTGATCAAAAGAAGTGATGTCATTTTTAATGAGTCAAACATGCATAAACAACCCATTAAAGAGGTTGAAGTGATAAAAGTGATGTTTGAGGATACTAGTCCTCCAATTAGCATGCATAAAATAGATGCACATAGAGATGTTCAAGAGAATGTCTGATCAAATCATTCTGTAAATATTCCTGTTCAACAACTATTGAGACGCTCTACACACGTCTCACATCCACCTCATAGATATGTTCAAGGTTTGGATTTTTGTTATGCTAACAGGTGTTGGTGAGCCTTCTTGCTACAAAGAGGCTATCAAGACAAAGGATCATGTCAAGTGGGAGTGTGCCATGAAGAGTGAGTTGGATTCTATTCACAAGAATGGTACTTGGGATTTAGTACCTTTGGCAAAGGGAAGGAAAGCTTTACCATGTAAATGGGTATATAAGTTGAAATTCACATAAGATAGTGCTTCTCCAATGTATAAAGCATGACTTGTTGCAAAGGCTTTTAAGCAACAACATGGTGTCGATTTCAAGGAAATCTTCTCTCTAGTGGTCAAGATGACTACCCTGCGAATGTTGCTTGGATTCGTTGCAATGGAGGACTTAGATCTAGTCCAAATGGATGTAAAAACTGCTTTCTTACATGGAGATCTTACAAATGAGATCTATATGTAACAACCAAAGGGTTATGTAGTTTGTGTCAAAGAAATTCTAGTTTGTAAGCTCAAGAAGAGATTATATGGACTTAAACAGACCCCTAGACAATGGTAACAAAAGTTTTATGCTTTTATCAAGTCTCAAGGCTATTCTCAAAGCAATGAGGATCATTGTATCTACACAAAGAGATTCTCCAATGGCAAGTTGATATGCTTGATACTTTACATCGATGATATGTTGATTATTGGGAAGTCGTCTTATGATTTTTCAAATTCTGAAAAAAAAATTGAGTTAGACATTTGATATGAAGGATTTGGGGGATGCCAAACATGTTCTTGGCATGTGAATTACTCGTGATAGGAGTAAAAGATGCATATAATTGTCTCAAAGTGAGTATCCAAGTACTTCACAGGTTCAAGATGCAAGGTGGAAAAGCATTGAGTACACCTTTATCGACATATGTGAAATCGAGCAAGGATGATTGCCCCAAATTAGATGAGGAAAAGGAATTCATTACCAAATTCCTTATAAGTCTGCTCTTGGCAGTCTCATATATGCTACAAGAACAAAAATTGCATTTGCATTGGGAGTCATGAGCATATATATGTCTAATCTTGGAAAGAAGCATTGGGAAGCAGTCCATATGATTTTGAGATATTTGAGTGGCACTAAGGACAAGTCTCTATGCTTGGGTAGAGAGAAAGCTTCCATTATTGGTTACACAGATTTTGATTAGGTACATTAACGAAACCAATGATCTTAAGAAACAGCTATGCACTACCAATGCAAAACTTGCAGTGAGCTACAGTGAAAATATGGATCAGGTAGCAGAGATTGGTAATGAACTACTTGCGGCAAAAGATGCACTCCGGGTAGCTTTGCAAGAAGTTAAAGAGAAGACTAACCGTCTTGCACAATTAGAAACTAAAGCAGAACAAAAAGTATCCATCGGGACATCAGTAGAGCCACGACCAGAGAATCCTACTGACGAGGTAGAGGTACGTCCTCTATCTCCCCTGTTCTATAATTCTCCAATAAAAGAGCAGATGGTGGAACCATGTGATGATCATCCCATGCCATATACTGCAAAAATAGGTCAGAAGGAATGGGCACTATTGGTGTCCCGATTGACTAAAAATTTTGAAAATGAAGTGGTCAAAGTTATGAAAGAGGCCAAAATAAAAGGGAAAGATCTGGATGCGATCATGAAGCCTTTCAACATTCCTTATGGACTATTGAAAGAGAAAACAAGGCAATACATAAAGAAGATCACACAGAAGGATCCAGATAAGCAGCTGTACTTCAAAGATAATACATTCAATTACACTCAAGAGGACTTTGAAGCTGCACAACTTGTATGGAGATGAAAATTTTTGGAGAAAAATCCTACTTTGCGGGTGCAGTGGCAAGCAATACTGTATTTATTACAGGCAAATCCTTCATTTTATCCAACACCACGTCACAGAGAAGCAAGAGAATTTTTGGACATGCAAAAGAGTGGTGTGATCAATAAACAGTGGCTGAATTGTCCGCAACTTCCAAGTCCACCTCATAATTATTTACCGACGGAGGATTACATGGTAAAAACCATTGAATTTTGGCTGCATTGTTATGCAACAGTCCCCGATTTAACTATCAAGATGATGAATAAAATCCTCAGCATGATACTTATAGTTTTGAAAGTGTTCAAGGACGTGGCTTATACGTTTTTAAATTTCATCGATATTAATCAAGGCACAGATATCCTCATTTTTTATCTGTCTATTATGCCAAACGACCCACAATAATGGCATATTATTCGAGGCTTATATTTTTACCAATTACATATATGCAAACCTTCGAGGAAGCCTTTTTCACAGGGTTTTTTGAAATTGATTCAAAAATTTTCTTAAAGATGTCGTCCAACTTCAATGCCAGATTAGTGGCATATGAATTAAGCTTCTTCGCTGATCATAGACAACCACCACATGACGGTGTGAAAGCAAAACAATGGAAGCAACTTATGATACGTGAAGCTAATCCGCTTAATGAGATAGAGCAAAAAGTTTACAGAACATACTCCCGCCGACTTCCAAAGCCTGTCGGGGACGACTGAGTTTAGGAGGGGGACAGTGTTGAGGGAGAGTCCAGCAAAAAGAAGAAAAGAAGAAGACCAAGAAAGAAGCTTCACTGAAAAGATTACATCTGAAGACATATCTCTGCAAGAAGCCCCGCAGGGGCACGCAACACCCAGTTCTGCACAGAGCCTCGCAGGGGCACACATCAAGGAATAGCATGTAGGAGGGAAGGACGGACCAGGGCCAAGAAGTATCCATGAAGAAGTGCAAGAAGATATCCGGCGGTTCCAGAACCCCAAGAAGGTGCTTCAACCTCTTGATCTTCGGAAGGTCCAGATCGAAGGGTGAAGAACCACACCTTCATACCTTCCACTGGTAGCATGCGTGGCAGCCCGACTTAACACAGCAACCCAGATTTAAAGAGGTTATTGGTGAGCTAGACTACAAATCTCAGGTAGTCCATCTCCATGGGTTGCGTACGGAGAAAAGAGAAGAAGAGGCCACGACCAATATAACAGGTCTCGATTATGATCAGTTCCTTGCCCACTGGTAAAACGACATCATTACAACTTCCACAGAGGCGGGTAGTGGTCAACTACAGGCACAACACCAGAGACAAGAAGTAAAGCCTGTCAAGGGATGACAGAGACAAAGAGGGGGAGAGTGTTGCAGAGCTAAGAAGAACACAAGGCAGAGAAAAAGACAGCCCCCAAAATTTTTCCGATTCGGACACTTTATTTTTGTATCATAGCCATTTTGTAACATATTTTCCGATGTAAATGCACTAGAGGAGTCCTCTAGATGCATACCCTTGGAGATTAGTAGCTTACCCATGTAAATTAGTAGGAAATTAACCTTTTAGTGAATAAAGTGCCGATCTCTTGTGTGAAAGGACCATTTTTAGGGCACATGTATATAAGTCAATTTGTAACTCTTTGTAAAGACTTTTTCCATTGTGAGAATCAAGAGCACAGAATTTCGAATTTGTGTCTTCTCCTCTCTGTATCATCTTCTTTGTGAGCTTGTGTGCATGTGTGATGCTTGAAAAGAGTGTTTTTTGGAAGTGTTTTCTATCCATGAAAGTGCTTGTTTGCTATTGTTAAGGTGTGTGTGAAGTGTAGGAAGTGCTGAAGTGTAGGAAGATCATTCCCGCGACTCAATATTTTGCTCATAACTTGAAGCAGAAGTGTCAAAATTGGGTGAAAAGATGACGATTGGATGCGTCTTCTCGAGAGCTTCGAAAGGAACTTGCTATTCACTATATTCGGAGTTTGGAGCTGAGACAAAAGCTCGATTTACTGATTGGTTGCTGCTCCAAGTATCGTGACATCTCAACAAATCCCTGAACCTTGTTTGGAATAGACTTAGACTTATTTACACTCTTTGGGAAGCTCATTTGCATTGATCATCATTCGAATGCATGTCTTCATACACTCGGCTAGGTTTTGATACTCCTCGGATTGATAAATAAAGCGTGAATCCCCACTATATGCACTTGAGGGGGATCGAGGTATAGTCTCTTTCTCCACAAGTCCCTAAATTGGTGCTTAGGTACACAATAGGCCACCTCCTTGCTGCACATATGATTATGAGAGCTCTAGTGGTAGCCTTGTTTGCCACAGGGATAAAAGTCTCTTCATAATCCACCTCTTGTGTCTGTGTGAAGCCTTTGGCAGTAATCTACATTCCTCTTGGTCTTGTACACCCATCTGTTTTGGACTATCTTCATGTCTTCCTTCTTGGGTACTAGTTCCCAAGTGTTGTTTTCCTTAAGAGCTTTGAACTCTTCATACATAGCCTTCCTCCACTATGGTTTGGTCTTTGCCTCCTCATAAGAATCTGCCTCTTTATTTGCAACGACATTCATCATGTATGCATAGTGCTTTGCCATGAAAGAACCATATGTATACCTTTGTGGGGGTGTCTTCTTCCTTTTAGAACTCCTCTCTTGACCTTTGAGATATTTCTTCTTGAGTCTATTGAGCTTTACATTACGAGTAATGACCTCAAGCTCTTCCTCTTTTGACTCCTCTTGAGCTTCCCTAGTGTCATATTCCATCTCTTGCAGCCTTCTATACTTTAAAGTAGGAGATGGTCTTTCATAATCATAAGTCTAAGAGTGATCATATGAGTTTACCTTAGATGTAGAAGCCTCTGGCTCATTGATTGCGATTGACTCTTGAGGTTCAATCTGCACATCAAAGTCTGCATACTCCTCTTGATCCTCTTCATCCAACTTTACCTTGCCCTTGTCTCGATACCAAGACCTTGACTCATCAAACACAACATCTCTTGAAACATGTAGCTTCTTTGAGAGAGGTTTGTAGCACTTATAGCTTTTTTACTCATTTGAGTAGCCAGTGAACACACATTTCTCACTCTTGTGCTCTAACTTTGTTCTCACTTCACTAGGAATATGAACAAAGCATACACATCCAAATACCTTGAGGTGCTCCATGGTTGGTTTCTTGCCATAATAGAATTCATGTGGAGTCAGGTTGTGCACACCACTTATTGGACCCTGTTTATCAAGTCACAAGTTGTTGCATGAAAGAAAGAATTGAAACAGGCAACATGAATATGCATGAACAAATAGGCAACATATATGCAAATGAACAAGCAACATTGGCAACAAGAAAGAAAAAAATCAAGCATCAATATGAAGTGGAAGTGGATGTATTGAGTCGTTTTAAGCATCAGTTCCTCTCATCTTGAAGAAAATTTTGTACCTTTTTCATAAAGCAATCTACCTTAGATATGATTATAAACAAAGATTTAGGATTTTCAAGGGACATCTTTCATCTTTAGCTTATTTTAGATCAACTCCTTTCCTCCATAAATATGAATATGCTCTTTCTCTAATAACATGCAAGGAAATCTAACTAAACTCCACTAATGCATAAATCTGCCTATATAGCCCGTGATTTATTCTACTATGCCTCTTTATCCTCCTTTGGCTTGCTCTTTTTTTTTTTTTTTTTAATGATGATGATGATGATTCGGCAACTTTATGGTTACGATCACTTTTTTGGGGGTGGAAGAAAGTGTAAACTTCCTGGTAGCATGTAGCTTTTTTTTTTTTTATGACGGGGAAAAATTAAACCCCGATACAAGGTACAACCATTTTTGATGACGGAGAACAGTCATTTAAACTCCGATACAAGTGTTGTGAGATGGACTAAGGATGTAGAAACATGCAATAGCAAGAGCTAGGATTTCAACAATTATGCTTTCGATACAGGATACATATGCATGTTTATATATGAAAGTCATGTCACCAAAATAAACCTCCAAATCTACATGCCCTATCTTTCCAGAATCGTAGATTATAATCAATTTCTTAGTAGATAAGTTACTACTTAAGATACAAATTTACACAAGTAGAGAAATCATCATTTGCCCTTTTTTTTTACTCAAGTGATGTGGATATGCAATGCAATGCAAAGACTGAAAACAAACATGCATGAAACAAGAATGGAAAAAAAGTAGAATGAACTTGGAAAAAAACAAAGCAACATGAGCTTGAAATGATATTTTTATATGTTTTTTTAATATATATATTTTCTTCTTTTTTTTTATTTTTTTTAATTTATTTTTTTTATTTTTATTTTTATAACATGGATACTCCTGTTTATGAATCGGCCTCATTGTTGTCATCTTCTTCAATGTTCTCATCCAAAATGTACTCATCATTATCACGTTTCTTGAATAGCTTTATCCTTTTACCTGCAATCAAAGTTTTTAGTGCAACACCATTTAATTCACAAAGAGCATATGTACCATTGTTGTTGACTTTTGATACAATGTATGGCCCAAACCACCGTTGAGTGAGCTTTTTGCATGCATCATATTGAGAGTCAAATGTACTATCATAAATGAGCACCCAATCCCCTACTTCATTTGGCTTAGGACGCAATCGATGAGTTTTATCAAAATAATGCTTATTCTTCATTCTAGATTCTCTTAATTTTTCAACGGCATCATCACGTCTTAATTTACCTTGTTCTAACTGTTTAATGTGCAAACTCAAAAAATCATCAGTAGACATGTTTTTAGACCAAGGCAAATTTGACCATGCAAAAATATGAGACTGAAATGGAAACAATGGTTTTTGACAGTACATGAGTTCAGCAGGCATATACCCAGTAGTGCGTGTGCACGTCATTCTATCTGCCCAAAGTGCAAAAGGTAAGAATCTAGGCCATTGTTTGATGTCACCGTTACATGCTTTAGATATGGCTTTCACAATAGGTGGATGTCCTCTCTCTATTTTACCATTGGCCTCTGGATTATATGCAGTAGTAAGAGACAAACGAATACCGTGATGTTCAAAGAACTCTTTAGCTTCTCTCGCATTTAACTCTCCACGATCGGCAACTACTTTCTCTATGTACCCAAAGCGACTTATGACATCTTCAAGCAAGAATTTGCAAACATTGGATGTGGTGTTAGATCGTAGTGCAAGTCCCTCTACATGATTAGTTAAGTCTTCTCTTGCAAGTACAATGTAACGCATTTTGTCAATACCTTTAGGCATAGTTACAAGATCTACTACCCACTTGTAATGAATACAGGGTGGATAAGTAGGATGCAACAGATCTCTATGTTTGACTGAAGAATGAAGTTGGCAAGTAGAACATGTAGAAACATAGCTACTAATGTCAACATACATCCTAGGCCAATAATAGGCACTTCTAACTTTTTCATATGTTCCAAAAAATCCTTTATGACCTGCCCATAACGTCTCATGCATCTCCTTCATTACTTGCAATTGAAGACCTCTCTTTCCTAGTACTCGTTGTGGATTCTTAACCTTACCCTTAGCATGTCTCCAAAGATAACCGTTACGTAGGAAAAAATTATAAGCTCGTTTCCTAATGTTACGAAATCTATTCGTAGTCTAGCTAGGTAATGGTTGTAGTGTACTCATATACTTTCCTATGTCTCTCCATTCATCTTCGTACTCAGACTCATGAAATTGCTCATACTCGTATATATGTGGAACATAATCAATTAAGTTCACATTCTTTATTAGATAACTTTCAAGGTCATCAAATCTAGCTCTTGATAACATATCAGCAACTGAATTTGACTTACCTGGAATATGAACTAACTCAGGATTTATGAACTTAATATATGAGATCCATCTAAGCATGGCTATATCAGGAGATGAACAATTGGCTATCATTAATATTCTTTTTCTGTTTTCAAAGTTGTTACCATACCCCATAGTTCTCGTTTGATCTATGGATATTTTCATTGTGTTTCATGTAGAATTTTGGCACCAAACCTAATTGCATATCTATTCCCTTCACTATCTTCTTGACTTATGACCCAACCTATACCAATAGGACTAGTGTCAACAGTCAATTTACAGAATTAGTCGCTCCTTGAGGTAAGGTACACATTCGCACTAAGCCTAAAGGAGTTTTCATTGTGATTATGTCACGACTATCAATTGCTAATTGGAATTGGTCATTTCCCGAATATAAATCACCCATTGAATAGATAGAATGTCCTGAAAATGATTCAACAAACTCATCTACAATGGGTCCTGTTCCTACATTCCTTATGGTGACTTTATTGACAGGTTGGAGATCTTGAATAAAACGTAGTTTCCCATTCTTTTTAGGCACAATGAACCATCTGTTTGAGTAAGGTGCAAAAAAATTCTCATGTTTATCTTCTCCTTAAGTAGTTTCATTAGCTCAGGTAAGTAAGCCTTTGGAACTGGTATAGGACGAAGATTCCATGAAATATGTGGAATAGTAAAGATTATCATGGGTGCAACTAGCTTAGGATCTACACAACCAATCTCATGAGGATACATAGTAAAGGCTTTTCCATGGCTACGTATGACTCTCTCAAATTTATCTCTCTCTGCTGGCAAAAGAAAGTCATCATCTCTACCAATTTTCACCTGTTTGATTGTCTCATCCATGAATGTATGTCCTATGTTTTTCTTATCCCGAAGAATTGGATCATTTTTCACATCAATAATTTTTTCATTACTTCCTTGAGGTAATGGTTGAGCTATGGGTTTGATTTTTTTTCTACAGTTTTGTACTTTGTTTCAACTAAGGCATCATATGTTTGGCTAAATTTTGAGCACTTGTCAACATTGAGAGCATATTCATGGATTAGAGCATACTCATCAAGGGAGGAAAGAAGAATAATATGGGAATTAGAATTTTGTTGAAGACATAACTCTAACTCCTCAAGAGTAGAGAAACAATGAGATGTTTCAATCACATGCTCAATGTTCTCATCATGTTCCATGATTTTGTTGTTTTCGTAATTTTTTTTGGGTTTTTTGGATAAAAGACTTGGACAATTGACTCTTATGAAGAAAATCTAATCTAGAATGTGGAAAACAAAGTGACAAACTATTGTACAGGTTGGTAGGTTGCGAGATGTCAAACCAATGTCCACTGTTGTCCCGCTCAACAATGGATTCTATCCGAAATTTTGATCATATGTAGCTCCAAACATGAATCGAGGTGCACAATCACTACAAACATGCTCATGACCTTGAGTAACAATAGGTTTCTTTCTAATTGACAATCGATTCCTAGGATGATTCACTCCTACCGTCATGACTTGAAGTGATTGCATTCCATCCGTAGACTTAAATCTAGCATAGGTAGACCCATCATCCATGGCTTTAGTTTCCATACGACTCTCACAAATAAAGGGTTGACCTAAGAGAAATTCATAGGAGCAATTATCTTGAATAAAAAAGTGAAACTCTTCTGTGATTCCTCCTATGGATATGGGCACACTAGCACAAGCTCCATACAAGGTACCTACACTATTATCTGCAGTTCTCATACGCCATCCACAATCTTTATCTATGGGCCATCGAAACTTATCATAGACTTATCTTGAAATCACATTGATTTCGGAGCCGGAATCTACTAATGCATTTACAGTGATAGTGTTCGTATCATTTCCTATTTTAACATGCATCTCTGATGTACCTCTAGACCAAAATTTTCTTTTAAAGTGACTTTCAGGATTGTTGTCATGATTTTCATGGTCAGGTTGAATAGGTCCTAAGAAATTTTTATTAACATTTACTTCATCATCATCAAAGTCCTCTTCATCAGATTCATCAAAGTTTAAGGCTTCATTCATAGCTTGATCTTGATCTAGAGAATCTTGCATCTCAGTATCTAGATTAAGTGGAAACCTCTTCCTTTTAATTAGGCCGATAAAGTTATCTTTAAAAACAGGCTTTGCAATAGAGAAAACTTGTTCTAAAGACATAGTCACTTGACTCTTAAGCAGAATGTCATCTAAAATCTCCATAGGATCTATTTTTCTCTCAATTTCTGAAATCAAGATGGCTTTAGGTTTTCTCTTTGGTTTCTTTTGTTTTTGCTCAGGATCTTGTTTTTGTTCATGTTCTCGTGTTTGTTCTTCAGTTTGTTTTGATTGTTCTTGTTTATCTAAAGGCTTTGGTTCTGTTTTTCTTTGCTTTGTCTTCTTCCCTTTTTGTTTCTCCTCTTGTTTTTGTTCATTGGGTTGTGATTCTTGTTTTTTATCTTTGGATTGTGATGTTTCTCCTTGCTCTATTATTGTTTCTATTCCCTCTGAGGTTTGTTTTCGAGCCACTCTTCTTTCACTAGGCTCAGCTTCATCTCTTTTTCGTTTTTCTTCTACATTGGATATATGAGAAATAAGAGATTGATCTTCTATCGGTGACTCCCAAGCCGTTATTCTCCTAATCTCATCTCGTGCTCTTACTAAAGCCTCTATGGAAAAATCACCTTCCTTTGTGGGTTTACTTGATTCCACTTGTTGTTCATCAAGAGCTTCTAGTTTCACTCCTCTAGTTCCTACATCCGTTATGGCTATATTTTCATAGTGTTTTTTCATTCCACTCTTACCATAATTTCCTTGCAAAGGTAGCCTAGATCGATAGTCACAGATTTTCTTGTCTATGTCTATTACTAGTCGTTGCTCCTTAGTAGCCTTCAATAGTTCAAAATCTCTCAAAAAGTGCTCTAACGAATCACACCAAGGACACCTACGAGGGCCACACACAAAACCATTTTGATTTTGAGGATTTTGATTAACTTGTGGTGGGAAATTTTGAAATTGAGGATTTTGTTGATAAGGTATTGCTTGAATAGGATAATTAGGATTTTGAAAAGGCAATTGATGTATTTGAGGAGCTTGGAGAGCAACATGTGGTACTTGAGGTGCAAGAGGAGCTTCCATATTATACGTTTGATGATTCTGAAAATTTTGATTTTGAGGATTTTGAAAAGCTATTTGAGAAGCTTGAGGATACATGTTTTGATACATTTGAGGATTTTGCACATGAGGATGAGGATTTTTCATTGAAGGATTATGCATTGAAGGATTATGCATTGGAGGAACTTGATATGCTTGAGTAGGAGCTACTTGTGGATTTTGATTGGTAGCTATAACATGTTGATTAGGCTCTTGAAAAGACATTGGGCTCATTTGATTTTGGAAAGTTTTGGTGTAATTAGATTGTAAAGCATCTATAGTCTTGGCCAAATTGGATTGTGTAGCAATAAGACTTTCCATTTGCTTAGTGAGAATTTCCACTTGAGATTGTTCAACTACACTTTTATTTGGCTCTACTTTAAAACCTTGAGTAGGCTCCATCATTTGAGGAATAGGAGTAGAGTCAAAAATTAGAGCATGGGATTGTTCTCTAACTTGTTCCTTAGTTTGTGGAAGGCTAGCTTGAGGAAGACTAGTTTGCTCATAAAGCATGGATTGTCTTTGATGTCTATGGGCTACAACCTCTACTACTTTACGCACTTTTTGCCAATTGTCAGTAAGACCATAGCGCTTATCTGGTTCTTCTAATCATCGTTCAACTTCCCTACGAGTTTCAGGATGAAGAAGCTTAAGAAAATTGATCACAAGATCAGGTTCCAAAGTTATCTTATCAGGAAGTTGTTCATAGCGTCTAATATACTCATTTTGTAAGTGAGTAATATAGCTACTAGGCTTTGGTGAATTGACCCATCGTAAGAATCCATCCCGATTATGTTGGCTATAATCTTCAAGATAGAATTCTTTGAGCATCTCCTTTCTAAAATCACTCCAAGGAAGACTATCATATTGAGTGACACGGTTTATGATAGAGCTATCAACAATTCGTTCAAAGAATGATATCAAAAGACCTTTGGGAAGACCAAAAATCATAGCTTGCTCTTCAAACAAATCTAAGTAGCTTGTGATGTTGATGCCATTGAATTTTCCCTTCTCTCTCAACATAGAAGAGACTATTCTTTGGCCTTGTTTCTCAACAATAAGGGATTTGAATCCTTCCTCCATCTTATGTGAATAAGCAAGTGATGCACGATGCTCTAGATCTCTCACAAATGTGTTTACTTCACGATGAAGATGTGCACGATACTGTGAGAAATCTAGTGCAACACTCAAGACTGATGATGATGATATGATGAGGATGAAAAATATGAAACAAAGGATATGGATCACAATCTCCCAACAAGATCAGAAGCAAATGCCACAAAGCATTTCACGTCGGGTTCAAATGTGGAGGTGATCGCAATCCGGGTGGATCGGGTCCGGTCGTGGCACACACAGGGTGTATGAAGCTAATGAATGTTGGATGGTTTAAGGACATTAAAGTGAAAATGTTGAGTATGGAGAAGAGAGAGATGTTGAAATGATTATGGGAATGGGAATGTAGGAGTGCAAGTTAGATTTATGAACATGAATGATAAGAATGAAAGAGAACTTTACACACGAATCAAATTTGGAAGGAAGAGTGGTCCATTGAAGGAGCTTCTTAAACACTTCCTAATTCTAATCCATATGCATAGTCTTCTTTGGATGATATGTATGCATGACGTGAATAGATGGAATCCTTACACATAAACCAGTTTCGAAAGGAAGAATGATCCAATATTGGAGCTTCTTATACACTTTCAGAAACTAATCAATATGTATGGGTATGTATGGATTATATGCATGCAAGTGAATTATGATGATAGAGTTTACTCACAAGCTCAAAGAAACATCCTCACTGGTTCAACGCAATACTGCGGAGCCTTCTCACACATAGAAGAAATAGAAGACATGTATAAATACTTAAGAGATTGAGAGAGGAGACAAGAGACAAGTGACAAGTGACATGAATTAAAAGGATTTGAATTAAGATACATGTATAAGATCTTTGTGGTACGTCAAGCTAGGCAGTCTACTGATCAAAGGTGGTTCCGACCCTCAAACCATGATAGTTCAACCGAATGTCACACGTAAGAAGGTGAGTTCCACTTCAGTGACCCTATGTATGTCTAGGCTCGTAACGTCTAACTAAAGAATTCTAAGACTCATTAAAACCAGCTCTAACTCACTCACACGCTCCATCGAGGGTGAGTCAAGATAGAGATGCTGGTTTCAAGAGCCTATCCTAGATTGGAGTTCTAACTTAAATTTGAAGCTAGGTACTATACTCATACTAGCTCACCTTGGATCCTCACTCGCTCAACTGAGGGTGATCGTCTCAAGGAAACCGTAAGCTAGCATGAGCCCTATGGATGCCTAACAATGATGCTCTAGGAGTTTGGTGGGGGGTTTATATAGTTTTTTGAATGAATTTGGGCCCTTGGATCTAGAGAAATCAACTCTCAACTCTAGGATCACTACTTTCGATTACAACCATTTGATTAATCAAATCAATGGCTTGGAATTGTTCTTTCTATCAAATCTAGTGTAAAGGAGTGAAATTTAGGCGCCTTCATTCTCCACCATTGGATCTGGGGATGATATGGACCGTCGGATCAGTGCTGACATCAGTTTGGATAAGATAAGCCACTATTTTTGGAGAAAAGTTGCATTATTGATCTTTGATTGTAAAAAAGTGTTCTTTTATGGAAAAACTTGTGGATCCTCCTTGCTTTAAGCATAAGTGCATCTCCACCCTTGAATATGAGCTCATCTTGATCGTACAACATGGCTCAATCAGCTTTCACCATGTGGTAGCCCTTCAACCCTTCAATTTGCTTAAACTAGAAAACTGCGATGATCCTGAAAATTGGACTTTGTGCTCTTTGACCCTCCAAATAGGCTTTGATGAAGATGAAACTTTGTAGGACTATGTTTTCAAAGAACTCCTTCAGGAATATGCAAAAAAAAACTTCCATCTGAATCTTCCTTCTACAAGTTTGTCTACATTTGGAAGCTTGCAAGGTGCCACTAAGGTGTCTAGGAAGCTCTGATAGCCTTGAAAATTTGTACAAATATGTAGCCACATATGATCTTTATACATGCCAAACCATATGTCTAACATAAATTTCTATACAAGAATTTGTAGGGTCAAACTAGAAAAATTACATTTTTACAAAATGAACATAGCATATCAATGTGCTACAAAATCCATCTTCTACTGAAATTTGGGCTATAGACTGCCTTTGACAATCTTTACAAGTATATGTATTTTCATCTAATTTGGTGACAATGAAATTTTTGCCCTAATTTCCCAACTTTGACTAGCTTTGACCGCTACCATGGACTTTCTTGATCTTTGAAACTTTGTATGTGAGCTTCCTTTGACATCCTTGATGCATCCTGGACTTCTCGAGGAATTCCGGCTACCTTCACCAAATATGTTTTTTGTAGGCCTTCACAAGTGAGAGAGGAGAGAAAATCTCGACGACACCGCTTCACATACCTTCACATTTTGCCTTTTAATTCTTCACTTGTGCACATAAAGGAGGGTCCACCTGAACCTTCCAAACACTTTAAAATACACTTTGAACCTTAGGGAATTTAGAGAAATACCTCTGCAACCTGCAACCAACTTTCTCCAATTTACCCTTTGTGGACAATTAATTGTGCACTACCTTTGCACTTTGACACATGAACTTCAAACACCTTGACTTTGTCCATGTTGACTTTGACCTTGACCTTGTTTACTTTGATCGATTCAACTTTGACCTTTTGACTTTGACTACAGTTGACTTTGACCAATATGACTTTTATGGGCTCAACAGTTGCTCACCACCTAATGTGCTCTCCGTCTCGGAGAGCTACAGCCACAATTCTAAGCAAATATGCTACCATGATTCTTGTGTCGCAAAATCTTCAAAAGTACACCTGAGGAGTTACCAAGGCCACGAGAAGAAGGAGAGAACAAGTACCATAGAAGATCCCAAAATTGGAATTTTTGCATGGAAAAGCAAAGGAGAGCAATGGGAGGGTAGAAAGGAGGGGGAAGGAAGGGCTGAGGGGGCTGAGATGGATAGGTCAGGGAGGGGTAAGGATGTGGCTGGGCAGAAGGGTAAGGGGAGGCCGAGGGAGTAGGATTACAGGGTCTGGAGAGGGTCAAAATGATCAAACAGTAGAGCTACAAAGGGTGCATAGGGGAAAATGTGCAACATATCTTGAAATGAGGTGAGAATAGACAATGTGGACCGTGTGTTTAAAAAATAACATGTGATAAATGTGCTCAAAACATGTGGGTTTTGACCAAAAGTCAGAGAAAATGTGGGATTTTGGAAAAATTAAGTCAAAAAATGAATCTAGAGGTGCCAAATTACATGAAAATGACTCCAAATTTGAAAAAAATGGCCATCTGAGGCACGATCCAGAGCCAAAAAGGTTGATTCATAAAAATTAAAATATATATATATAATTTTTATATATTATAATTCTTGATATAAATTAAATATTGCTCTTCCCTTTTTTTTGACACAAAACTGCCGAAAAATAAAAGATAAAAATAAAAATAAAATAAAAGTACAGGAAAATAATAAACAAAAAATAAAATTAACAAAAATATACAAATAATAAATAATAAAATAAAATAAATAAAAAAGAAATAAATAAAACAAAATGAACGCGGGGGGGGGGGGGGGGTGTCAGAGCCTGTCCGGGGGGCGGGGGAGGGGGGGTGTGTCAGAGCCTGTCAGGGGGGCGAGGGGAGGGGGTGTGTGTCAGAGCCTATCAGGGGGGAAGGGGGGTTCTTAGAATAACCTTTTGCTGCCGTCTGTTCGCGGAGATTGCTACGAGATCTTCCTTCAACTTTGACACACACAGAGAACTTGAAAGTTTGATCCGCCCAGCCACATCCGAGACAATTCTTTTAGTCTTATGAGTTATGATTGTACGTGCCATGTGGCACTCTCTTCTTATGAGGAGATTCACTCCTCATAAGCTATTGTGACATTTCCTCCCCCTTAAAAATATTTTCGTCCTCGAAAATATAAATGAAATGTCCGTAGTGGTAGAAGAAAGTGCTCGGACTCCCCTGAACCCCATGTACTCTATGTACATGGTCATCTCTGTGTGTTGTCTCCCTGTATCCTTCCCCTTAAGAAGGCTCATATGTAATCATCTCAAAGATGGAAAACCGTCTGAGTGGTGCCTACTATCTCCCATGTACACTGAACTTCCAAATTATCACTCCATGACATATAACATCGTCCAAATGACCTAAGTCCATATGATGTATCTCTATGGAGTAATAATATGTAAAGCAAGTGTAAAAGTGCCAAAATTATAAGCTTGACCATACCATAATGGAGATAATAAACCATAGAATCCTATGAAATATAGAACAAAGTCCCATAACAAGTGACTCCAAACCCATCTAAGGCTAAATGATACATTGCCCTCATAACACTCCAGGTCTTCCTAACCTTGAGTGTGCTCGCAAGTAATAGTTTCCTCTAAACTACCATGTGACTATGCAATTCCATCATCTAGCTCATGGTAGTAAAATGCAATCTCTACATTTTACCAACCAAAAAGTTTGTGGTTTTTCATCCATTACCTGTGGGCTAAGTTCTATTGGAAGAGCATATATTGGCACTTGTGCAAACTCTAATATTTCTCTTCCCTGTAGTTTGCCATATGAATGCAAAAAGCATTCCCTTTGAGATTCAGATAATCCTTAAGTACCCATCCTCCTAACTGATGTTTACTCATCATACTCATGATGTAACACCAACTAAGAGTTTGGTATCCTAATAGGTTAGATACATCTCTATCTCCTATAAACCCTAACGAGAAGATTCATAACTCTACTCCCAGTCTAACTAACGTCAATAACTAGATCATCTCATCTAGTCAGAGACCATCTATGGAGTAACATAATTTCTCCTCTCTAAAGTCTCCATGTGAGACTCAATCTAACCATCATGATTAACTGATCTCCATCTTGTCTTTGATAGAAGAGTGCCACTTCTATCTAGACAACCTAAAAGTGAGAAAGTGAAACTCTCTCTCTCTCTCTCTATTCAATCTCTTCTAAGGAAAAGAGCTCTAGCAGTGGAACCTATTCCACTTTCCCTTTCCCTTTGAAAGAGATTCTGTTGAATCCATTTACTCTGCTCATAACTGAGAACATGTACATAACTTCTCCTTGTTTTCCTTCAAAACTAGTGGAGAAAGAGACTCCCATATGAAGGAAAATTACATTGAAAAGTAGAGTAAATGAATTCCTTCTCAAATATAAATTAAGATATGTTTCTAAGACACCTCTTCTGTTTAAAGGAAAACATAGTCTATTCTTCTTCTATGAAGAAATCATGTTTTCCTTTCCTTCTTTCTCTCTCAGAGAGCAGGAGCTAAAGTGAGACCACTAAACTAAAGTGAGATCTCTCATGGATCTCTGAGCTAATTCCCACTTTCTCCTTTCCTTAAAAGAGAAACTCACGAATTTATTTAGTCCTCTCTTCCATAACTAATGCATAATCCCTCATTACACATATTCCTATGAAGATGGAGAATAGATCTCCCCTAACTAATGAAGGTGTATGTAGTGAAGAGTGGAGAAAATAAATTCCTATAGTCCTCTAGTAAAATGGTCAGCAATGATGTGACATGATATCGTAAACACATGTGTATCCATAGTAAAGAAGTATCTCTGCCAACCATGCTTTGTGCATGGATCTATACGATCCAATCAAACTGATGGAATTATCCTTCGTGAAAACTCAAAATGAGTATGTGATACCAATCACCTATCACATTCTCTACTGGAAGAATAAATCTTCCCTAAACTATGAAGGATAACTCCCAATCCTAAGGAGATGTCTACTAAGAGCTCTCCTCTGATCTAGTGAGACATGATACCATGAATGATGAGTCCTTTTCTCCCTGGTCATAGAAGAAGAGTGCTCAAAGGGAAGTCATTTCCCCCGTCCCATACCAGTGAAAACTTCTTCCAATTCACGGTACCATACCTACACTAAATCGAATGTATATTCCATGTGATGGAATATGCAAGTGGACTCTAATGAATCCCATATCCTAAAATCATATGAGTAGACTCAAATGAGTCCCATGTCCTTGAACTAGTTAATCTGGTTCTAGTCAACAATGTGACAATGGATATCCCCTTCTGTTCCAAATCAACTTGTTCCTAGGTACCAAGACTAAGCCTAGGTACCTCTCTATAGATCCCGATATACATATATGTATTGGGTACCCCAGCTATTTCTTACTAAGGGATCTATGCTCTAAGTCATAGAGCTAGTGCCATACCTGTGGCCTTCCTAACCATCACTCAAATCAGATAAGCACGCGTCGATGTTGTTTCATGAAACCCATCTCTGTGATCCCATCTAATTGGTTTCCTTAGTAGTGTAGCAGAAATGCTTCACTACTTGGTCAAGCAATGTGCATGAGTGAAACTAGTCACTTATTGGGTATTCCTAATAATACCTCATAGTCTCCTATCATACTGTGAGACTCTTGTGAAGATAAGTAAATCTTCACTATTTTGGAGATTATCATAAATATATCTCCCGTTCCTGTATGCAAATTCCTAAAACCTATAGGATTGCTTGTGCACAATACTAATGATGAAGGTGTAGCTCCTTCCCTTAGCAATCCTATGGTCTAAATCCATAAGGATTATATGTAGGGATCCTTTTACTACTGAAGTTGCCTTATGTATACTACTATGATGGTCCTAAGTAGCATGCCTAAATATTGATGTTTGCAGACAGGCATGTTCCCATGCCATAACATTCTTACCTAAAGGCAAGTGCGTATATAACGCCATGCGGTAAGAAAAATTTCGACAGTATTTACCCAGGAAATGGAATCCCAAAAAAGAAGTAACCATAAGCTCAGTGGCACAAAGGCCACCCAACAACATAAGGCTTGACAGGCCCATGGCATGCACGCCATAAACTTATATATGGACTCCATAACCTGCAAACACATAAAAGCAATTGCTAGCAACCATTCTCTGTGTTGCATAGCCATATGGTTTTTGCAATCCTCTTTCCTGCAAACAATCAAAAAGTATACTTCTTGCCTGTCGATCCATACTTTAAGAATTTAAACAATGATCAACATTTGATGTATGCAATCCAATTCATGCATGTAGATACAGAACATGCCATAACATAAATAAAATGCATGAAAGCATAAAGCATACATCCCTGAATGATTTTGTATTGGAGTTGCATGCATCCAATTCTTCTCAATGAGCTTCGAAGACCTCTGCACCTTCCTCCTCAGGTCCTAACATAAGCTTTGAAGTGTCCGAAAACATCGGATCACTTTCCAAATCATAAAGCATGGTCATGTGATTACCAAAATAATGCAAATTTAGTCAAAATAATGCAAATTTAGTCAAAAAATGCATTATCAATCCTTCTTTAGACATGCGAAAACCACTTTAGGACCTGCAAATGTTCATAAACTAAAATATATAGCATGTGCAAAGAGCTCTGATACCAATCTTAGAATAACCTTTTGCTGTCGTCTATTCACGGAGATTGCTACGAGATCTTCCTTCGACTTTGACACACATAGAGAACTTGAAAGTTTGATCCGCCAAGCCATGTCCGAGACAATTCTTTTAGTCTTATGAGTTATGATTGTAAGTGCCATGTGGCACTCTCTTCTTATGAGGAGATTCTCCTCATAAGCTATTGTGACAGGGGGTGTGTGTCAGAGCTTGTCAGGGGGGCGAGGGGGGGGGGGGTGTGAGAGCCTGTCAGGGGGGCAGGGGGGGAGAGAGAGAGAGAGAGAGAGAGAGGGAGAGAGAGAGAGAGAGAGATTTTTTATTGTTGTTTTTTTTCAAATTATTCTTCCCCTCTTTTTTTGTTTGAAAAGTAAAACACCTGGGGGGCCTTTTTTTTTTTGAAATTACCCAAAATTAAAGAAAATTACAGAAAAACCTAAAAAAAATAAAAAAACCCAAAAAATCCAAAAAAAATCTGAAAATTTTCTCAAAAAATATCCTATAGTTATATGCAAATTTCCTCCCTCAAAACCACAGAGAGCTTCCTTTATTCCTCCAATTCGGCAAGAAAACGACACATGAAAAGGAGAAAAATGCTAGAAAAATTCTAAAAATTGCTTGAAAAATTCCCAAAAAATTCCAAAAAATTTTGAAAATTTGTACTTCTACAAAGGTTATGAAATGGTATCTAAATTTTCTAAAAATTCAAGGAACAAGCATGAAATGGATAAAGAAAACTACTAAAACTTAAGCAAAACGAAATGAGTAGGCTATGTACAACATGGACAGATTTTCCACGTTCCAGGTGATCCATAATTCTTCAGTTGTGTTGATGATAGGCCTTGAGCCTGGATATGTTGACCAGTGGCAAGGCCTCTCCTTTTAGCATCTCTAACTCCACAGCACCCCAATTCAGCATTGTTTTAACTCGATAAGGTCCTTCCCAGTTTGGAAGCCATTTTCCTCTCACTTGTGTTTGGATTTGAGGTCTATGGAGAAGACCTAACATGCCTGGCTGTATGTTGTTGTTCCATAGATTCCTATCATGTGCCTCCTTCCTCTTCATCTGAGTCTCTATCAATTGTTTTGCTGCATGTAAACGTATCTCCTCTGATGAGATATCAAGCTCAACATGTGATAATCCAGGATGACACGTACCAGTTTTTCGTTTCTTTGACATGTATAGTGGTCACGCCGGTATATGTCAGGGATACTTCATTGAGCTTTAGTAGATTTATCTACCGAGAGTGATGGCACATTTGTTTCTTGCCAGCTCACTCATTCGCGGACATTAGGTTTTTCCTTATGTACTGGTCTTTATATATTGCACTTGTTGTATTCTTGTTTTTAGGTCATTCTTGTACATTCAAACATTAAGATCTGATGGAGGAGGTGAATACATGTCAAATGAGTTCAGCAATTTTCTAAAAAATCATGGAATTCGGCGTCGGTTTTCATGCAGGTACACACCACAACAAAATGGTGTTGCTGAATGCAAAAATAGACATATTGCAGAAATAGCAAGAGCCTTGATGGTTGAGAAGAATATGCCTCATTGTTATTGGGCAGAAGTTGTGCATACTGCTGTATACATCATGAACAGAACTACGACTGCTGCTGTACATCAAGTTACACCTGAAGAGAATTTTACAGGTAAAAAGCCAAACTTATCACATTTGAAAGTTTTTGGCTGTATTGCATATGTACATGTTCCAGATGAGTTGAGGATGAAGCTTGATCCAAAAGCAGAAAAATGTGTCTTCATTGGATATTCCCTTGAGCAAAAGGGGTACAAATGTTATAACCCACTCACACGACAGGTGAAGGTGAGCAGAGATGTGGTATTTGATGAAATGTCAAGCTTCTATGCAGATGCCAAAGAAGGACTGAATCTTGAACCAAATGACAGAGAAAATGTTGAAAAATCTAGTGCAGAATCTCAAGTTTTGAGTGGACCGGATGCATCACCAAGCAATAGTTCCAACTCAAATCCATGGAGCGGAAGATTGCGTGGAAATTTCGGTCTAGCAAATTCATCAAATACATCAATTAAAGGTAAAGAAAAGCTTTCTGCTGGTAGTAAAACAGGTGCAGGTTTTGAAGATGTTGATGGAGATTCAAGTGGTTCAGAAAAGAGTATTCATGAGGAACTTGGATTGCCCTCTGTGAAGACTCCAGAAGTAAGAAGGGCACATGCAGATTATACAAGAAGAAGTGACCCAAGACCAAGAAGACCTCCGAGGATCCGTAATTCAGTGTAACGATTGACATATGATAGTTACATGGCTCGCCATTGTGCCTACATGACAAAGGTAATACAAGATGCTGAACCTTCTTGTTTTGAAGATGCAATTGGTAATGCAGATTGGGAAAAAGCTATGGATGAGGAGATGGCTGCACTTTATGGAAATGATACATGGAAGTTGGTTCCATTGCCACAAGGAAAGAAATCCATAGGCTGCAAATGGGTTTACAAGGTAAAGCATAATGCTGATGGTAGCATAAACAAGTATAAACCACGATTGGTAGCTAAAGGTTATGCACAGACATATGGCATTGATTATGAGGAAACATTCAGCCCTATAGCTAAAATGTCTACTGTCAAAACACTTGTTGCATTAGCTACATCAAAAGGATGGACTTTGTATCAGATGGATGTGAAGAATGCTTTCCTACATGGTGAGTTACAGGAAGAAGTATATATGGACCAGCCACAAGGATATGAAGTTTCAAAGCATCCAGAATATGTTTGCAGGTTGCAAAAGGCTTTGTATGGGCTGAAGCGAGCCCCTCGTGCATGGCATGCAAGGATTGTTGATTACTTAACCAGCATTGGGTTCTATATGTGTGATGCAGATCACTCACTATATGCAAGGAAGGCTGATGATGGCATCACTATTGTGGCTATTTATGTTGATGACCTGATTGTAGGTGGTGATAATGAAGAAAGCATCAAAGAGGTAAAGAAACTTCTTATGCAAGAATTCGACATGAAAGATCTTGGTGTGCTGCACTATTTCTTGGGCATTGAGTTTATACATACATAAACAGGTATATGGATGTCGCAAAGGCAATATGCCTTGAATATGCTGCAAAAGTATGGTATGGCTGATTGTAAGCCAATTTCTATGCCATTAGATCAGAATTCGAAATTGGATACTACATCAGGTGAAGCATTGGAAAATGCTACTATGTACAGGAAAATTGTGGGAAGTCTTATATATCTCACAATTACAAGGCCTGATCTAAGTTATACTATTGGACTTGAAAGTCAGTTTATGCAGGTTCCCGGGAAGCCACATTTGGATGCTCTGAGGCGCACTCTACGTTATGTGAGTGCTACTTTGGATTATGCATTGTTTTATGAAGCTGGTGTGGAGTTGTAGGTTCATGGATACACCGATGCAGATTGGGCTGGTAGTACTCTAGATAGAAGATCTACTAGTGGCGTTCTTTTCTCACTTGGAGGTGCAGCTATTACATGGAGCAGCAAGAAGCAACCCACTGTTGCTTTGTCAAGTACAGAGGCTGAGTATAGAGGTGCTGCAATGGTAGCATGTGAGGCATCATGGCTGGAGATGTTACTTGCAGATTTAGGTGTGGAAGTGCAAAAGCCTATCACTATCTATTGTGATAATCTTAGCAGCATACAATTAGCACGGAACCCTGTTTTTCATGCTAGAACAAAGCATATCGAGGTACATTATCACTTCATCAGAGAGAAGGTATTAGCAGGTGATATTGATCTTGTTTATGTGAGAACAGATGAGCAGATTGCTAATATTTTCACCAAAGCACTTGGAGCTGAGAAGTTGAAGAAGTTTCGGAAGATGCTTGGATTACAGGATATGGCGTTGAGCTTGAGGGGGAGTGTTGAGATATCAAGCTCAACATGTGATAATCCAGGATGACACGTACCAGTTTTTCGTTTCTTTGACATGTATAGTGGTCACGCCGGTATATGTCAGGGATACTTCATTGAGCTTTAGTAGATTTATCTATCGAGAGTGATGGCACATTTGTTTCTTGCCAGCTCACTCATTCGCGGACATTAGGTTTTCCCTTATGTACTGGTCTTTATATATTGCACTTGTTGTATTCTTGTTTTTAGGTCATTCTTGTACATTCCCTTTATGTAATAGAAGAAGAAGAAGAAGAAGAAGATCATTCTTCCTTGCCTCAATCTGTGTGTGTGCTTCTCCTTGAGATTGAGAGTGTGTGTGTGAGCTCTCTTCCTTATCTCCTCCCTCGTGACATCCTCCACTTTATGCAGTGCTTCAAGCCTCTGAGAGACACCACAATCTTTCTTGCCCTGCACGAATGCTACTTTTGGTGATCCATGTAAAAATTCAAAGGGTTCAATAAGCAATATCCCATAAACTAGTTGGAATGGAGAGTAGCCAATAGCCTCTTTGTAAGCTAACATGTATGCTCATAGTGTACCTTGATAAGCAATGCCCCAGGAAGTGGTCTGTAACATACATTCTTTCCTTAACATTGCAATTAATACTGTATTAGTGGATTCTGCCTGTCCATTAGCTCTTGGATAGTAGGCACAAGAGGTCCTATGTAGAATTCTATACCTGTTGAAAATTTCCTGTAGGACCTTATTCACAAAATGATTACCTTGGTCTGTACAAATTTCAAGTGGACATCCAAACCTGTAAATGATGCTACTGTAAATGAAATCAGCAACAGTTTGAGTAGTGCAGTTAGGGGAGGAAATAGCTTCAGCCCACTTTGTCGCATAGTCTGTGGTGATCAATAGATACTTCTCTCTTTTTGGAATCGATGGAGGGTAGATGGGCCCTACAAAATCTAGCCCCCACTTCTCAAATGGTTGCCAAGAAGTGGAAATAATCAAAGGGTTGTGCCTCTGCTTTGTTGGTTTGGGTCCACACCTTTGGCAAACATCACATGCTTTCCCCCATTCATCTACATCTTTGAATAATGTAGGCCACCATAACCCAGCATCAAGGATCCTCTTACTCATAATATGTTCTGGAAGGTGCCCACCACCTGTTCCTTCATGTGCAGATTGAATGACTTCCCTCACTTCTTCTTCTTCCATGCACTTCCTAAACATGTTGTCCTTTCCCTATCTATATAATTTTTCTTCAATGAAGGTATAAGGTCTGCTCTTGATTAGCAGTCTCTTTCTTTGCACAGCACTTGCCTTCTCTGGATACACTCCACTTTCAATGAAATTCTTGGTATCATAATACCAACCTTGAGCTTGTACAGCAAACAGATTAGCATCTGGAAAATCATCATTGACTCCACTAGCTTGATCCATCATATTGATCCTGGATAGGTGATCCGCCATGACATTTTCTTTACCTGGTCTATGGACTACAGAAAAATCAAACTCCTGGAACAAAAGTAGCCACCTCCATATCCTCCCAATTGCTTGTGGCTTGTTCAATAAATACCTGAGTGGTTGATGATCAGTGATGATGACAAACTTCACACCTAGCAAATAATGATGAAATTTTTGATGGAGAATGTTAATCTCCAAAAGAACAACTTACTCCTGTGATTAGAGCACCTCTATACCAAGAATAAGTCAAACACTCCACTAATTTAGAGGATCAATTGCTAATTATCAAAAGATTAACAAATCTGTGAAGAAGATGAAACACAGAAAAGTCTGCTGCACTATTTCTCCACATTGACCTATCAAACGTGTAAAGTTTTTGATGAAACTTTGTATGAAGTATCTCCTAGAGATTGCGCATCTACTCCAAGTTGAATCTCTTCAAAAGATTAAGTATAACTTGAGAAATCAACTTCTCAAGTTACCTATGTCAGAAACTGTTACTCAGAACAGTCGACTTTACACCTGTAACTTTTAAGACTTGGTTCTCCTTGAATAGAACCCATTTTACAAAATGCTTCTAGACATGAGTAGCTTATCTTCCAACTTAAAGATCAAGCCCTCACTCATGCAAAACTTTAAACTGTGCTAGGAGAAATGACCAAAACATTAACTTCGAAATCTGCGCCTGTTTTAGGAACCAGTGAACATACTTCACATATGAATGTTCCTACACTTAATTCACTCAGCCTGATTACAATTGGAAGCTAAAACTTTGCACAGAGGTCAAGCAACTCTCAACTTAGACTTGTACAAAAGCATTTCACAATTGATCTACTGTAGAAGGAGAACACGCAGAAACATCGGGCGCAAAAATTTTCATTTACTCAGAAGAAAATACAGTTAGTGATGAGAGCTAACACAACTAACTTTTCCTCTATCACATGACTTCTAACTTCCTCATTCTTGACTTCTAACTATTGTCACATATGCTCTCATACATGCCCCGACTTTTCTCAAAGTATTTATAGATAATTTGTACATGATTCTTACTGAACAAAAGATCTAAGTCATCTATGACTGCTAATGTACATATGTGTACACTTCTCTTATCCTCTGAATGTAATCTTCTTCCACACTTTAGAAATTGATTCTTCCTTCATCATTTGATCTTCCATGCCTTCAATTGGTGATTGGTCTGCACCAACAGCTCCCCCTCAATCATCAATTGAGGTTTTCTCTGTCTTCTTTATACTTGCCATGTCTTTGAACCTTTGTAACTTAGGTCCATCCAAGCTCTTTGTCATCATATCTGCCACTTGTTCTTTTGTTGGAGTATACATCACTTCAATCTCTTTATATAGTACCTTTTCCCTCAAGAAATGATACTGAATCTCTATATGCTGTGGCATGAAAAACAGGGTTAGCTGCCAAATACAAAGAACTCATATTGTCTCCAAAAATTATTGGAGTACTATGATCAGTCTCAAAACTTTTCATCAAGGTCTTCAACCATATCACTTCCTTTGCAGCTTCTACCATTCCCTTATACTCAGCTTCTGTAGATGATAAAGCAACTGTATGTTGCTTCTTTGAACACCAAGAAACTAGCTTATCTCCAACATAACAAAGATATCCATGAGTAGACCTTCTATCATCTGAGTCACCTGCCCAATCTGCATCACTAAACACTTTGATTCTTGTGTCAGAAGTGAAACCATAATACAAACCTTCACTTAGGGTTCCTTTAATATATCTGAGTACCCTTTGGGCTGCAATCCAATGAGTCTTCTTTGGACAATGCATAAATTGTGACAACACACCTACTGCATATGATAGATCTGGCCTTGTCAAGGTAGCATAGATTAAACTACCTACCAAACTCTGATATTTCTTCATATCATTGAATTCTTCACCTCCATACCTGCTTAGTTTATGATTTACCTCCAATGGTGTAGTTGAGGTCTTGCAATCTTCCATGTTAAACTTGACCAGAAGATTCTTCAAGTATCTCTCTTGTGAAACATATACTCCATGTTGAGTATACACAATCTGCATTCCTAGAAAATAAGATAAGTTTCCCAAGTCACTTATCTTAAACTCCTTCTCTATTTGTCTTTTGAGTTCATTGATTCCTTGAGCATCTGTTCCTGTAACAATAATATCATCAACATAAATGCACATGTAAATGTATCCATTTTCACTTGCCTTCACTAGCAAGCTACTATCTGCCTTTGATGCTTGAAATCCACATTCATTCAAGAACTTGACCAATCTGTAATTCCAAGCTCTTGGGGCTTGCTTCAATCCATATAAAGCTCTCTTGAGCTTACACACATAATCTGATCCAATTGATTCCATAAAGCCTTCTGGTTGCTCCATATATACTTCATCTGCAATGTATCCATTTAGAAATGCATTTTTCACATCCAATTGTGATAATTTCCATCCCTTGCAAGCAGCAATAGCAATCAATGTCCTAATTGTAGACATCTTAGCAACAGGACTAAAGGTTTCATCATAATCTATCCCATAAGTTTGGGCATAACCTTTGACCACAAGTCTAGCCTTATATCTAGACACCTTACCATCTGCAAACCTCTTTGTTTTATATACCCACTTGCATCCAATGACTTTCTGATTCTTTGGTCTTGGTACTAATTCCCAAGTTTCATTTTCAAGTAGAGCATCATACTCTTCTTGCATTGCCTTCTCCCAATTCTGTTTACCTTTGGCTTCTTCATAAGTGGTTGGATCTTCTTCTGTTTTCACAATGTAGGCATAATCTTTTGTTGTTAAGAAAGATGTATCATAACTATACCTTATAGGTTCTTTCCTTTCCCTTGTAGATCTTCTGATTTCTGCACTTCTTGAAGTTTCAGCTTCATTTGATTCTGGATCAAATCTTGGCCCTTCTTCTACATGATCCTGCACTCTACATCTAGAATCAACTTCATCAACAATTTCTTCACATACTTTTACCTTTGCCTTTCCTTTCCTTTGAATTTCTTCAACACCTGTATACTCATTTGGTGATCCTGTATACCACATGTTTTGCTCATCAAATGTCACATCTTTAGTAACAAGAAATTGCTTTGTGGATGGACTCCACAACCTGTAACCCATCTGTCTATCATCATATCCAATAAACACATACTTCTCTGCTTTTGGTTCTAGCTTATGTCTTAATTGTGAAGGAACATAAGCATATGCAATACATCCAAATACTTTACAATGATCAAGACTAGGCTTCTTACCCCACCATGCTTCATAAGGGGTTCCTCCATCCAAAGCTTTGCAAGGCAACCTATTCACAAGGTATGTTGCAGTGTTAATGGCTTCTGCCCATAAGTAATTTGGACAATTCTTTTCCTTCATCATGGCTCTTGCAAACTCTACAAGAGTCCTATTCCTCCTTTCTGCTACTCCATTCTGTTGAGGGGAGTACCTGCAAGTTATTTCTCTTTTGATACATGCATTCCACAAATAATCATCAAACTCTTTAGAGAAATACTCTCCCCCTCCATCTGATCTTAACCTCTTGAGCTTTTGTCCTGTGATCCTTTCTGCATAAGCATGAAAGTGTTTGAATGTCTTGAAGACTTCTGATTTGTCCTTGATTACATACAAAGTAATCCACCTGGTTGCATCATCAACAAACAACACATAATATCTGGATCCATTTATGCTATAGTCCCTTGAGGGTCCCCATACATCTGTATGAACCAATTCAAGCATATTTGAATACTTGTACCCTGATTTGTTATAAGAACCTTTATGTGCTTTACCTAATTGACAAGCTTCACACTTGTACACCATATGTTGCCCTTCAATGTTTGGCAATCCAAGCACCACCTGATTCTTTGACATCTCCTTTATAGCTCTCTCATTGAAATGACCTAGCCTTTTATGCCATAGGTCTAATTCAGATACCTTTTGACCTCCATAGGTAAACAATGCATGTCCCACATTACCTTGGACCTTGAGAGTGAACAATCTTCCTTCCTTTTTACCTGTAATTATGGTTCTATATCCCTGATTTGGATCTTGTACATAGACACCATCATTTGTGAATCTTACCTCATATCCTTTCTCCACAATTTGCCCTACACTTATCAAATTTTTAGGAATAGTAGGAACATAAAGTACCTTGCTTAGAAGTGTACTTCCACTCTTTGTCTTCACTGATCCAATGCTCTCCACTTTATGTTTGGTATTGTCACCTGTTTGAACTGTATGTCCATTCACCCTTGCTTCCATATCAGTCATCAAAGATAGATTCCCACTCAGATGGTTGCTGCACCCTGAGTCAATATAAAACACTCTTTGATCTTCTCCCATTGATTCATGAGTTGCATTCAAGATAAGAGTCATGTCATCCTTCTGATCTGATGCATAATTGTAATAATTATTGTTGTAGGACTGAGATTGGAAGTTTCTTCCACCTCCTCTACCATATGATGTCCTACCTCCTCTTCCTCTGTAATTGCCTCTTTGGTTTCTGCCTCCTCTACCTCTTTGACTATAATTCTGATTATTGCTTCCACCATTTTGATTATTATACCAACAATCATTTGCCAAATGATTTGTTCTGCCACAAATCCAACAAGCTTTAGCATTATCTTTGTTCTTACCTCCTCTTCCTTTACCTCTGAAATTTGTCTTCCCTTTTGTGAAGTTAGCTTGATTTGAATTCCCTTCATCATCATTTGATTGCTTTCCCTTGCCATTCTTTTTCTTGTCTTTGGAGTACATAGCTTGACTTGTACTTCTATCATTGTCTCCTTTAAGATCCTGCTCAAAGGTTAGCATGTGTCCTAGCAATTGATTAAGATCAGGAGTAAAGTGATCAAGTGACAATTCTATGGACAATATAAAAGGCTTCCACTTCTCATCTCCTCTCAAACCTGTAAGTATTTGTCTTACCAACTTTTCCTCTTCAATGTCTTCATCCACTGCTCCCAAGCTATCTGCAATATCTTTCATCCTTGCCACATAATCTGAAATTGATTGTGAGCTCTTCTTCTTGAAGGTTGTGAACTCAGCCCATAATGAGGACTTCCTTGACTTAGTTGTATTTTGTAAATGCTCTTCCAAGGCATTCCAAACATCTGTGGCACTTTCCAAACCTCTGATGTGAGGTAAAAGGTAATCATTTACAGACATGTAGATGATACTCCTTGCTTGAGCATCCTTTCTCATCCAAGTCTTCAACATTGCAAGTTCTTCTCTAGTAGGAATACTTGGATCTGCAAACTCTGGTTTTTCTTCATCTCCTGTAATAAATGATATAAGATCTTTGCTCATGAGGTGTGCTTCCATCCTCATGGACCATGCTGGATAGTTCTCCCTATCTAGCTTATCAATCTGCAAGCTTTCTCCCATCTTGTGTCCACATGTGTATTGAAATCTTCAAGCTTTACAAACAATGTATGTACCTTTACTTCGAATTGAACTCCTTTTGCCTTTCTTGATGTCAAATAGTCTTCTCCTCAAGCTTTGACTCCAAGTCACTTCTTAGTCCTTCAAGTGTTGAATTTCTTGAATCTGCAGCAGTCGGGATCCTTCTTCCTTCAAATTTATGTCTCCTGCTCTGATACCACTGATGGAGAATGTTAATCTCCAAAAGAACAACTTACTCCTGTGATTAGAGCACCTCTATACCAAGAATAAGTCAAACACTCCACTAATTTAGAGGATCAATTGCTAATTATCAAAAGATTAACAAATGTGTGAAGAAGATGAAACACAGAAAAGTCTGCTGCACTATTTCTCCACATTGACCTATCAAACGTGTAAAGTTTTTTATGAAACTTTGTATGAAGTATCTCCTAGAGATTGCGCATCTACTCCAAGTTGAATCTCTTCAAAAGATTAAGTATAACTTGAGAAATCAACTTCTCAAGTTACCTATGTCAGAAACTGTTACTCAGAATAGTCGACTTTACACCTGTAACTTTTAAGACTTGGTTCTCCTTGAATAGAACCCGTTTTACAAAATGCTTCTAGACATGAGTAGCTTATCTTCCAACTTAAAGATCAAGCCCTCACTCATGCAAAACTTTAAACTGTGCTAGGAGAAATGACCAAAACATTAACTTCGAAATCTGCGCCTGTTTTAGGAACCAGTGAACATACTTCACATATGAATGTTCCTACACTTAATTCACTCAGCCTGATTACAATTGGAAGCTAAAACTTTGCACAGAGGTCAAGCAACTCTCAACTTAGACTTGTACAAAAGCATTTCACAATTGATCTACTGTAGAAGGAGAACACGCAGAAACATCGGGCGCAAAAATTTTCATTTACTCAGAAGAAAATACAGTTAGTGATGAGAGCTAACACAACTAACTTTTCCTCTATCACATGACTTCTAACTTCCTCATTCTTGACTTCTAACTATTGTCACATATGCTCTCATACATGCCCCGACTTTTCTCAAAGTATTTATAGATAATTTGTACATGATTCTTACTGAACAAAAGATCTAAGTCATCTATGACTGCTAATGTACATATGTGTACACTTCTCTTATCCTCTGAATGTAATCTTCTTCCACACTTTAGAAATTGATTCTTCCTTCATCATTTGATCTTCCATGCCTTCAATTGGTGATTGGTCTGCACCAACAATTTTTGTACTGCGAAAACCGTTGCTAGAGCTTCCCTTTCTGTTGTGCTATAATTCTTTTCAGCTTTAGTCAAAATTCTACTAGCATGCTGAATAGGCCTGTCAAGTTTGAATTCTTCAATATGTTGAGCCAATACTGCACCACTGCATATGCACTGGCATCTACATGCACATGAAAAATTTTTGACCAATCTGGGGTGATAAGAATTGGTGCAACCACCAATTTGGACCTTAATGTTTGATAAGCCTTCTCTTCTTCCTCTTCTCATTTAAAGGTCACTTCTTTACCTGTAAGTCTAGCAAGTGGCTTGGCTATCTCTGCATACATTTTTATAAACCTTCTGTGGTATCCAGTATGCCCAAGAACTTTGAATCTCTTTAGGAGATTTAGGTTTAGGCAACTTTAATATACAAATAATTTATCAGGATCTGGGGCATACCTTTAGCTGACACCACATGTCCCAAGAGAATTCCTTCTGTCACAAGGAAATGACATTTGTTTGGGTTGAGCTTTAGCTTAGTCTCCCTGTATCTCTTAAAAACATTCTGAAGCTGTCGCAAGTGATGGTCCAAGAAATCTAAAGGGGTCTCATTGTGAGAACCTGAAAATGAAGAAAACTCATCCATGAAAATTCTAAGTGTTTCCAGCAATAAGGGTCCAAAAATGAGGTTGACAATTCTGTTAAAGGTGGCTGGAGCATTTTTGAGTCCAAATGGCATTTTTACATACACATATGTCCCCAAGGTGTGATAAAGCAGTCTTTTCACGATCCTCTCGGTGTATGGATATTGATTATAGCCACTAAAGCCATCCATAAAGCTATATAATGCATGTCCAGCCTTCTTCAATGACCTGCTCTGCAAATGGCATTGGGAATCCATCTGAATGGTCACTTTGTTGAGTGCTCTAAAGTCAACACAAATTCTGATTTTGTTGGTATTCTTCTTTGGTACTATAACCATAGGTGAGAGCCACTCTGAGTGCTCCACGGGAATGATGATTCCTGCATCTTCCATCTTCTGTATTTCCACATAAAGCTTCAGCATATTTGGGTTAAGTCTATACTCTTTCCTCTTATTGGTTTGGCTCCATCAACCAGAGGGATTCTGTGCTCTCCATAATTGGCAGGCACTCCTTCTAAGTCTTTATAATGCCAAGCAAAAACATCTGTATAGTGGGTCAAGAAGGATTTTGCCTTTTCAAGGACCTCTGGGTGGCTCCACAACCAGGTGGCCACCAAAAACTGGACGATTGTTTTCCTGAGTGCCCAATTGTATTTCTTTGACAGGGTTTCTCTCTACCATAGTATCTTCATGCTCATCTCGCACCTTGCTTTCTTCCACTAGCTTTTCGTGCATTGTTGCATAAGCAGGAGTATTTTGGATCTCAATGTATTCCTCCTTGTCCTGCATCCATCCTGCAGGAATTTCTTGAATCGGTAAAGAACATTCTTCACTAGTATGTTTTACCTTCTCTTTAGCTTTAGCAACTTCCTTCTCTGTTGTTGTTATCTCCTCCTCCAAGTTGAATTTGAGGGGTGTCTTCCTGCCCCTTCTATGGTCTGTGATGGGCTCTCCCAACCCATCAACCTGAACTTTATCATTATTTTCATCATAACATTCATCTATGCAAGATTTATTAAGAAAAATTCCAAAACAAGAGGAAGAGTTGCCTGCTTGGAGCCAATTTAGAATATCCTCTTCTCCTCGAACTCTATTTGGGGTTGGTCCTCTGTTTCTGGTTCCATGCAAATGCCAACTGTTTGCATCATGCTGGTGTTCCCTTGATTATCTGGGCCCTCCTCTAGATGTATCTGTGTCAGCTCCTGCCCTTGCTTTTATACCCATATAGTGTCTTTACCCCAATCATGGATGACACTTGCATGCCTCAGTCATGTTCTTCCAATTAAGAGGGAAATCCTCCTTCAACCTGGGGCAGTCTTAAAACCACAAAATCTAGAATGAAGAGATTTGAAGTGGAACTTTGGGATCACTCCCAAGGGCCTTACTTTGCTTTGATCTGCCAAGGTAATAGTGAAATTTGCAGGCCTTGAAGGGTGGATTCCAATCTTTCCATTGTATGTTTAGGCATCAAGTTAATGCCAGAACCACCATCCACAATAACTCCTTGAAACTCATGACCTTTAATAGATACTGTCAGTCGAGGGCTCTTATAATCTGTAAGGGATGCTTCCCCTACAATTTTACCTTTATGCATAACAGCAATCTTTGCCACTAAACTTGTAGTGGAAGCCTCATCAATTATCTGCAAGAGTTTTGACATGAACTTCCCATCCATCTTTATTAAATCAAAAATACTAACCTCCTTTTTCATGGACTTGAGTAGTTTGGAAGCTTTGATTCCTTAAGAGCATGGGCTCCTTTTGACTTATCAAACTCCTCATGAGCCCTTTGAATGCATATCCAATGGCATCACTGATACCTATGAAATTTTCTTTTTGCCTTGTGTCTACACATGTGGTGGCCTTCTCTTCGGATGCATCTTTGTCCTTGTTCAATCCATTAATTCTTGATTCTGACCTATTTCTACTTGAGCCTTCCCCTTGCTTCTTGTCTGCATTGTCAAAGATTCAATTTCTTCTAACTGCACCACCCTGGTAGATGGTGATGGCCCATTGAGTTGATCTAACATTTCTTCTTTTTGCACAAAAATCATTTGAATGTGGGGCCCAGATGAAGAGGCTTGATTCTTAGGACAACAATTTGTAGAGTGGTCTGTAGCCTCTGGGCAGTTCCTGCAAGGAGGGGCATTTTTTGGTAGAGTGCACCTACTTTGATAGTGCCCACATTCTCCACATCTGAAAAAAATGATTAGCCTCCTAGGCCCATTTCCAAAGTTATTCCTCTGTCTAGGGTTGTAATTGTTACCTTGATTGGGTGCAGCCGCCATCACATTTGTTGGTGGTAAGGGTCCTCCTTGTGTCCAATATGTTGTTGCAGGTATTCCTCTTGATTGGCATTCTTGGGCCTCATGACCAGCTTTCCTGCATAGTTGGCAAGTCACACTTAACAGAGGACATTCACTTACTATATGGCCTTGCTTACTGCACATGGTACACCAAAGTCCACTCTTGATGCCACCCCCTTTGAGTTCCTGCAACTCCTATCGCAGCTGAGCCAATTCCTCTGCTTGGGCCGCCTCCTCCTTTTGGAGCTTTAATGCCTCAATCTCCCTCCTCAACTGAGTAATAACATTCTCCTCCTCTTTGTGGGGATTATTCCTTTTTAAGCCCTCCAGCTCCTTCCTTAGCTAGATCACTGAATCCTCCATTTCTGTAGAATATGGTAGTTGAGAAGAAGTTGCTCCATACTATTGCCTTATCTGCTCCAGTTGTGTAGCTGTGTTGATGAATTCCTCTATGGAGGCTGTAGGCAACACTAATTCCTTTACATTGGGTGGTCACTGGAAGTGGCTTAGCTAACCATTTCTTAACAAAAAAGTCATGTGGAGGATCTGACAACTTAGCCATTAGTACCTTAGCCCTAGTTACAAACTCTGGAAATTTCTCACCTAACCCAATCTCAAGTTTTCTAATTCCTCTATGATGATCTCTGCATTATTTCCATGCTGGAATTGATTTTATGCATCTTTCATTAAGTCCCAAGTTGTAAAATGGTTCTCAGCATTTATTTGCTAATCCTTCTAATGTGGCAACGAAGAGTATCAAAAAGGCATCATCCTTGCCCATTAAGCCTCTAGTTTTGCATAGTGCCAAAAACCTTCTAATATGCTCGTCCGGATCTTCCTGAGCTAGGCCTTTGAAAGAAGGAAATTTTATATTTAATCTTGATAGTAAGGTTTCCAAGTCTACATGTCCTGCCATGCTCTTTACTGATGAGGTTGAAGATCATGGACTAGAGGATCTTCTAATAGCCTTCCTTCTTGTTTTCTTGCAAGTGACCCTCAATGTTTGGGACCGGGTTGGTCATGGGCTGTTCATAGTCTTTTTAGTATGCGATGATTGATAAGAATATTTACCTCTTAGTCCACTGAAGTAGTACTTTCGGCACTTAAACTCTTCCCCTTTGCACTTGGCTTCTCTATGCTCAAATCTCCTTGGAGTCCCACCGGGCGTGCCAAATCTTGTTGGGGGATTCTTGGACAAGAAGGGATTTGAGTGTTTGTAGGAGAAAAGGGAAATACAAGAAGAAAGATACACACTTGAAGCCTCTGTCGATTGATTATAATAAGACAAATACAATGGTGATGCACAATACAATCCAATGCTTCTATGCACAATCCCACAGAGTGCTTAATTACAAAATACCAAATACCCAAGGTCTTGTGCTGCCGGTCTCCTCTACACCAGACCTCCATCTTCCAAGCCTGCACTTGTGCACACATTGCACCAAGCTTCCAATAAGCGGGAGGGATGGACACCTTCTGTCGGCACGCGCACACTGCAATGAGACCTTGGGATCCTTGGGGGGAATAGCTTAACACTTCTCTGCACACTTCCTAGTCACCCTTCATGCACACCTTGCACTTCACTTCTCTGCGTCGCACACTATGTGTCTCTTGCACTTCTCTCTCTTGCCTAGCTTAGACTATGCTTGTTTAGTTCTAATGCTCAAGGAAAAAGTGATTATGCGAGACTTTATTTTGTTCAAACCCCTCGGAATCGGTCCAATTGGATTACCTGGAGCCCATAATTATCCCTCGAGGAATCCTTCCTTTGTATATGTACTAGTTCATATGCTTCCCGGCAAACGCACCAAAATGATAAATCTCTTAGTCCAAGGGAAAGTGCATACACTCAATGATATTTTGCCTAAACTTTGTAATGCTAGGTAAGCTTTTCTCACCCTAAGCCCTCAGTTTCACTCCAATGTATCCTTGGGGAAGACGGAAAAATACATGCACAACTAAGTATCCAACCCCAATGATTCCTTCTGAAAACCTCCCTCTTGCACACTCTTTTCACACATGCGATTATGCCAACACACATTTACCTCTCTCTCTCTTGCACTTACTCTCATGTGTACTTCTTTACCCTTCCATACTCTTTCTCTCACATACTCTCACTCTCTTTCTCACTCCCTTTCCCAGTCTCTTCTTTCACTCACACACCCACACACTTTCCCTAATGCAACACTCTTAGAACATGTTTCAGGACGAGTATGTTGTTGACACAATTATCAAACACCAAATCTGACTAGCCTTGTTCAACTGTTATCAGGTCGAGTGGCTTCCCTTCCTCCACGTATAAACGTTTGTATGCTCTAGGCTTGTTCTTCATACCCTAATATCATGGTGGGAAATAAGAATGCACAGGTTTAGAGGTCATCATCGGCTTTAGGAATACAAACAAAACAAAACTAAATGGTTGTCATAGGAGTTAGCCCCTACTCCCACTTTATACATATGCAAAACATTTGTTCAACGTGAAGCCTAACGTCAAGGCAATTTTTTCATTGAAACTTCCCTCGCATATTCAAGCTTCCACATAAGAGGTTGAAGGGGAGAATATCATTTAACCACAGGAGTGTATTGCACGTTGTGAGTGTGTCCAGAACGTCATTTAGAAAAGTTGAAGCTGCGAGATGTTTTTCTGTAACACAGTGAAGAATATTTGCACTAATTTCTTGGGAAATGTTCTGCCTCCTCATTCACTTTCCTACACTCTGTGGATATCTTTAGTCTCTCCTTAACCTCCTTTTTCGATGGACGTCCCTAGCGACAGCACGACCGACTATGTTGGCACCCAATGCTCCAACACACCGAAAAAGAAGTCTCCCCACTCAGGAGAATCGCGTGCCCGGACACCTTCTGTTTTCCCCCCCTTTTTTACCACGACAGAGTAGCTTGAACGCATAGTTGTTGCCTCTTTTCATACAAGAGTAAGAGTCATGAAGAACGTCAACGCTATCCAGAGAATTCCTTTTCCACATAATCATACCATATGGACGTTAACATCTATCATCCATAAGAATTCTTTTGCACATGGCATTGATAGGGACAACAACAGCATCATTTCTTAAGCCCTCTCCTCTTGCCTTCCTTGTAAATTCATCCTTACATTTCCTGCATGTTAGCTCCAATCATTCCACCAGCCATTCTGTTGTGGGAATGGTGGGAAACAAAACGAACAGTACAATGATTATTTATAAAAGTTCCTTACTTAGCTGACAAGCTTAACCATGAACACCCTCAATGAAAATGAGAACATCTGCAGATTTGCTCAATGACTGTGTAGAGATAGAATTCAGCCGACCTACTTCTCAGAGGATTTGGAACACCAGAGGGATGAAGTCACTCAGTGTTCCCCCAAGATCTTGAGACAATGAAGTAATTTCTTGATGAATATTGTGCTCCGTGCGCTGAGAGATCCAACATCGACAATTTAGAACTTACCATCGTAGAAGATACTTATCCTTTCTGCTGTAATGTGTGAAATCGAACCCAAACGAAGCAGCAAGCTGTTTCTGCATCATATTAGCGATGTCGATGGGGCTCTTTCCATTTTCCCGCAGCTCCCGCGCATAGATCGGCTCCAAAAAGGTAACCTTATACAATGGGCTCACGTTCATGGTGAGGAAGATGCCGTCAAAAAATAAAGGCCCCAATCCTCTCAAGAAAAAATAGACCACACAATCCTTGTAGAAAAAAACAAAAGAAACTTCCTCCCTTCTGCACACAAAACGGAAGCAGCCCCTTTGTCTGACAAATAAAACGGATAGCCCTTTCTCACCTTGTTTCACAAAACTCCAATGCCCCCTTCCAAGATCAATCCATCGTATAGCATATACATGAGGTTATTCCAAGGTCCAGAAAATACTTGATCCAACACCACCTTTTTCGCAACAGTATGCACCATCTTATGCCTCCCTGAAAATCTGCTATACAGCCAGCAGTAATTGCTTTAGTGCAAAGGGGATGGTCCCTAAGAGTTGACAAGTACTTGTGGCCTGCATCGTTGATGAGCTCCCCCATGGCTCCTCTTAAGTTCTTCAAATGCATTCTTCGTCAAGAGACCACTCCTCCCACACTGCAACAAGCTTTTAAGCTGCAATAGAAGGTAACACATTGAGCAGTTCTTCAAGCTCCCTTTTAGCACTACATTTCTAGTGCTTCTTCTCGTCATAATACCCAGTTCTCCTCAAGGTGCTTGCAATCAAGCATGTACTCTACATAACAAAAGCATACATATAGTGCATAAAAATCAACAAGTTCCTGAGCTAACAATGCTCACCTTGCTTAGTCTTAGAATAGTCCTTGCCTTGATTTGAGTATCGATTCACATACACTCCTAACTGTAAGATTATCTTGGTGCTCACTTTGATGTCCCAAGATTGTCTCCTCAAGTGGCAGCCCAACGAATCCCTGTTTTGTCCTGTAGTGACTTTAGACTAAAACAAAAATTTTAATTGGGGGCCATACTTTCACTTCTACGTACGTTGCCGCTTCACATACCTTCACATTTTGCCTTTTAATTCTTCACTTGTTGCACATAAAGGAGGCTTCACCTGAACCTTCCAAACACTTTAAAAAACACTTTGAACCTTAGGGAATTTAGAGAAATACCTCTGCAACCTGCAACCAACTTTCTCCAATTTAGCCTTTGTGGACAATTAATTGTGCACTACCTATGCACTTTGACTCTTGAACTTCTAACACCTTGGCTTTGTCCATGTTGACTTTGAACTTGACCCTATTGACTTTGAACGATTTGACTTTGACCTTTTGACTTTAACTACAATTGACTTTGACCAATATGACTTTTATGGGCTCAACACTATCTTTTGTTCTTCTATTTTGTATATTTTGAAATATTCCAGAACTTTGAAGAGATCTGGTGGTCGCTCTACTCTATCTAACATTTCTTCATTGTCATGTCTCATTTGTGCTACTTCTACTGTGAACAACTTTGGTGTCTCTTCTTCATTATTCACCTTAATTTCTTCCAAATATCATTCCTGTGAATCGAATTCTGGTTCCATCTCTATGCTTTCATAATCATCCCTCCATTCCTTTTCCAGTAATTCTCCTGCTCCCATTTCTTGAAGGATTACCATGTAAAGATTTACATCATATCCTTCTTCATCCACACAATTGTTCATGGTTAGTACTTCTTCATTTACACACACATCGAGGGTGGCTAATATTTCCATCCATTCATGTGGTTTGAATGCTTCATTTGGGAAGATTTGAGGCATGTACGTTGGATCATCTATGGGTCGGTAATTCTGATGCCCTATTGGCCCTTCTCTTTTGTTTTCTTTACACATCCATACTTGAACATCTTCATTCATCCATGATTGATCACTAGATCCTGCGCTATGAATGGACAAATCATCTTCTTCTCAGTGGACTGGGTTCCATTGTAACGGGCGTACATCTCTTTACGAAAAGGTGTGAAAATTTATCTTTGTAGTTGTCCCTTGGTGTTGCAAATACAATGCATTTCTTCCCAATCTTGTACTACTTTGAGTTGTCTCATGAATGGTCGTCCCAAAATCATTTCATAATTATTGGCTTTTCCAAACTGACATATGGCTAGAGTGTGTTCGAACTCTACTCCATAGGTGGTGAGCTTAATTTTTCTAGTATTCCTAATGGGATTTTCACGTGACCATATGCTAATTGAAGTTTCATGCGTGTTGGTTGTAGGGCTGGATTTTCCCATTTTTCCCAAATCTCTTTGGTGGCTATGCCTACGCCAGCTTTGGTGACTAAAATGGTTTTAGTCATATATCTGTTAAAGGTGATGGGTAGGCACGCACTTCCTTCATCTCCCTCACTAAATTCTCCAGCTTTATCGATTGAGATTTGAATGGTTGATAGAGATTTCGCTTCTTTCTTCTCATTCGTGGGTTTCTCCAATTTCTATTCTCAAGTGTCTGGCTAATTGCTTCCACAATTGTGGCTTAGCTCATAGTAATTCTTCTATTGTCAAAAAGCATTGTATTTTAGTTTCTTGAGATCTGATAAGTTGGGTCTTGCGACCTTTCCTCCTTGCTTTGGATCATAGGAACATGGAATACTACTGACCTTCTCTCGTATTCTCCATATAATTGGGAAGCATGGAAATGTTGTTCAATTCTTCCCTTTTTTGGTCTAAAATGGACACTTCCTCTTATACCTCTTCTAAGTTTGGTATAGGTTGATTTTCCCAAGTTTGTAATTCTTTAAAGGGTGGTGGAGAGTTCGCATTCTTTTTCCACCATTCCTCTTGAATCCTGGCCCACAAGTCTTGTGGCCAATTGGCCTCTAGTTTTGCAATTACTGAAATTCATTCTTCCTTGTTGTTCTATCAGTCTTTTCCACTTTTCTCCTCTTGTTGTGTCTTTACTGGTTTTTGAGTGTTATTTTCTAGGCATTCGTTGAATTGCCTTTCAAGTATCCTTGTCTCTGGAAGGATTTGGGTAGTATGTTCTAGTGTGGTTTGAGCTATTTCTATGAGTTTCCTACTTATTGCCAATCTCTCCTTCTCCAATTCTCATTGAGGATAGATTTTCTCATGTTGCTCTATGCTCGGGTCCGGTTGCAATTCTGGATTCATAAGCCTTCAACCACATATCCAAGTCCTCTGGCACTAGATATTGCTAGAATTGGTCCTAGTTCGACTAATTTTGATGCTTGGATAGTCTGATGGGCATCTCCTTGTGCCTCTAGCTCTTGAGGTTTCTTAGTTTCCTTCACTGATTTCTCATTCTCTTCTATTTTCCTCTTCATCCATTTATTCCTGAGTTTTTCCTTTGTAGTCTTCCATCTTTGAGTTTTCCTTGTTTTGTTAGTTTCTCCTAATTCTTCCAAATCCTCAACTATCTTAATTTTAGGTCCTAAACTTTTATCCGTCTCAGGTTCAGAGTCTATTTCTTTTACTGCTTGTCCCTTGGCTTGGGCTCGAGTAATGGCTTTTAGTGGCATAGTGTATTCTTTGTCACTTCCAAATGATTAAATGACTTCTATTACGTTGATGTGGGTAGTGGTGTGAACTTTATTTGGGTTTTTTTGGGCAGTCTCTAAATAGATGTTCATTGCCACAATCATTGCAATATCCTTCCCATGTCCTAGGGGGTGGTGGGGTGTATGGCAAAGTGCATTCCCTTATGAAGTGATCTCCACCGCATATTATAGCATGGTCCTCTTGGTGCAGGTGGTCTAGTAGGCAGTCTGATTGGGGTTTGTGTCTTATGTGTGGTGTACATAAGGTTCGCATATTCTAATTGTTGATATATTTAGGTAGTGATGTGTGTGAACACACTAGGACCGTCGAGGCACTTTTTTCCCTCTTTAGGAGGTTTTTTTCCCTCGGCTTGTATATACGCCTATTGCCCTAATGGGCTACTGATCTTTGTACATTCTCTAGTAATACATTCAGTATTGTGTGTTGTGCTCCAAGCTTCTTCTTCTTCCTTGTGCTGTTCGCGTGCTTCCGCAGACGTCTAACTCCAACAATTGGTATCAGAGCAGGTCGTCGCTTCATCTAGGGTGCCGTCGACACTCCTCCGTTTGCAGTCTCAGAATCGTACGAATTTTGGTGAGCATACTCAGGGTGTTTTCGAGATCAAAACAGCATCGCTTTATGGTGCCAAAATCACGATCTGAGCTCGTTTCGGCCTCCGAACGCACTATCGTAGTGCTTATGCAGGCTATTTTGTCTTTTTGTGCCAAAGGTATATACCAGTTTCTATTTGCCAGTTTAAGCCTCTCAAAGTCTGCTACAGGTCTAGCAGAACTCATCTGGGCAGTTCCGTTCAACTTTTTAGATACAGTCAATTTTCTGCATCAAGGTATTTTAGTCACAGGCCATGGCTGAAAGCAGTGATGTATTCCGTATGTTGGTTGTTGAGGATAAGTTGGATGGTACCAACTACCCATTATGGGCTTATATGATGCAATATGTATTGGTTGCAAAAGGACTGTGGAACATTGTGCAAGGTGTTGAAAGACGTCATGTTACACCTGCAACTAGAGGTACTGCAAATACAGGTGTTGGAGGTGCTGGAGCTGATGAAGATGGTGTCGAAGATGATATTGTGTAGATTCCTGTTCGTGCTTCCGTTTCTGTTGCACCTACTGTAGAGCAGATTCGTTTGGATGGCAGAGATGCCCATGCACATGCATTGATAGCTTTGTCTGTCAAACGTGCCATTATTCCTCACATTCGCTCTTCCAGAACAGCAAAGGATGCTTGGGATACACTTACCACATTGTACCAAGCTAGGAATGAGGCTCGTGTTGCTTACCTCCAAAAACAGTTGGAGAGTGAGCACATGAATGAAGGTGATTCTATGGACAGTTTCCTAACCAAGATCAAAGATTTGAAGGAACAATTGATTTTTGCTGATGAGGTTATACCAGATAGCTCACTTGTGCAGACCGTTCTGAATGGTCTTCCTGACTCATATAAGAGTTTTGCTTCTACTCTTCCGTTGATGATGAAAGGCAATCCAAATGCCTTATCATTTGAGGAGTTAGTCTCAGTTCTGTTGTAGGAAGATCAGTCCAGGCAGAACAGGTCCATTATGTGAGTTGCAGATCAAGCTTTTCTGGCTAGTCAGAAGGGCAAAGGAAAATGGGGCTCTTCTACTAGTAAGCAGAAATCTGCAAATGCTGCACAATCGAAGAACCATGATAAAGATGAGAAGAAATCAGAAAAGCAGAAATTGTTTTGCAAGTACTGTAAAGGAAATGATCATATCATAAAGAACTGTCCAAAAGTGGCTGCTAAAGAGGCAAAGAAGAAAGAGGCTGGAATGGTTGTTGCAGAGGCCTCTACACCAAAAACAGAGTCTGCAAATCTTGTGCAGGAAGAAGAATGGGCATTTACTACTGTCTGCAGTTTTGACCCATCTTCTCATGATCAGTGCATGTCTGCAGTAGACTCAGATGTTTGGTATTTTGACAGTGGGGCAACCAAACATATTACCTCGCAGCGTAGTTTCTTCTCTTCACTCGAGCCTGCCCCTACAGGGAATACTGTTACATGTGCCAACAACTCCTCTTATCTTGTTATGGGAGTTGGTAAGATCATTCTGACTACAGTTGATGGTAGTTCTTTCACTTTGACAGATGCTTTATTTGTGCCAGGGATCAAAAAGAACCTGTTATCAGTTTCTGCATTAGCCAAGATTGGCTTGGTTGGGAAATTTGTTGATGACAGGTTACAGTTCATGATCTGTCAAATGGCGATGTGATTATTGCTTCTGGCATTTTATGTCGTGGGTTGTATAAGCTCATAGACTATGAAAGATCAGTGAATGATTCCACATGTGCAATTCATGATTCTCAGGCTATGTCAGATGCAAAGCTTTGGCATGCACGCTTTGGTCATCTGAATTTTGCTAGTTTGCTACGCCTACAGAAATCAGAAATGGTGTCCTCTTTGCCCAAACTTGAGGCACCTGGAAAACATGTTTGTGAAGGCTGTATTTTGGGCAAAATGCAGCGTTCATCCTTTCCAAAAGATGGTTCAGTTCGGGCTACTCAGAAATTGCAGCTTGTACATAGTGATGTCTGTGGTCCTATGCAGACACCTTCTTTTGGAAATTACCTTTACTTTGTGACTTTCATTGATGATTTTTCCAAGCATGCATGGGTATATCCACTCAAAGCAAAGTCCGAAGTGTTCATGTGCTTCAAACAATTTTTGGTTTTGGCTGAAAATCTGTCAGCATGTAAAATGGGCACCCTCCGTTTTGATCGAGGGGGGGAATATATGTCTTCTGATTTTAATGCATTTCTGGCTGAACGTGGGATAAAACACCAGTGTACAATATCGTATACACCTCAACAGAATGGAGTTGTTGAACGAAAGAATAGGTCACTCATGGAGATGGCGAGGTGCATGGTCAAGAGTCATGCTTTACCAGATAGTTTCTGGCTTGAGGCTGTCATGTGTGCAGCATATGTACTGAACAGGTGTCCCACTAAAGCATTGCAGTCTATCACTCCATATGAGGCTTGGCATGACCGTAAGCCATCTGTTGCTCATCTGCATGTTTTTGGTTGTTTGCCATATGCACTAGTGCCTGAACAACATCGTAGAAAATTGGATGATAAGGCAGTAAAATGTATTTTTGTTGGGTACAGTTCTGAAAGTAAAGGCTATCGTTTGTATCATCCACAGACTAAACACATTCTGGTTAGCCGTGATGTTGCCTTTGTGGAAGATGCTATTTAGCCATTGCTTTCATGTACTAAGGAGACATCTGTTAGCTCCAAAGACATGTATGATACTTTAATTCCTCTTTCTACAGGTGGATAGTCTAGTGCTGGTCCTAATGAGGCAACTTCTCAACCTTTGCAAGTTTCATATAATGATGCAGATCGTTCCATTTCTGATACAGATTTACATGATGCACTTGTTGATGAGAGAGCTGATATTGAGCAAGCAAAAACTATGCCAAAATGGCTGGTGCATACTTTGCGTGACAGCAAATTAGATGCACCGTTGTCATATCGTTCTCGTTTAGGCTCTCATAGTGCCTCCTTTGGATCAGATTGCTATGATATGGCTGCGTCTAGTCTCTATGATGAGAATGAGCCTGTTTCTTTTGATGAAGCACAGAATTCAAAAAATTGGATGGCTACTATGCAATCTGAATATGATGCTATAATGAAGAATGGTACATGGTCTTTATGTTACTTGCCTCCAGGCAAGAAGGCCATTGGCACTAAGTGGGTATACAAGCTGAAGCGTAAACCTGATGGTACAGTTGACAGGTATAAGGCTAGGCTTGTTGCAAAGGGTTATGCACAGGAAAGAGGCATTGATTTTGATGAGACCTTTGCACCTACATGCCGTATGACTACTGTTCGGAGCATTTGTGCACTTGCAGCCCATCATGGTTGGAATGTACATCAATTGGACATTAAAACAACATTTCTGAATGGTGACTTGCATGAAGAAGTGTATGTTTTTCAGCCCCGTGGCTTTGTGCAGAAAGGGCATGAAAACCAGGTGTGCAGGTTAAAGAAGGCATTATATGGTTTAAAGCAAGCACCACGTGCTTGGTATGAGAAGATACATGCCTATCTGATTGCACATGGTTTTGAGAACAGTCCAACTGAAAGCACCTTATATGTTAAGCGTGCTAATGATGTGGTTCTGATCATTGTTGTCTATGTTGATGACATGCTGCTCACTGGTCCTATTGAGAAGCATATTGCTGATTTCAAGGCTGATTTGCATGCCTCATTTGAGATGTCTGATTTGGGGCATTTGCATCACTATTTGGGCATTCAGTTTATGCACATTGATGGTGGAATGGCTTTGTGTCAAACGAAATATATTGACACATTATTGCAGCGTTTTGGCCTTGAAGACTGTAAGCCTATTGCCACTCCTATGGAGACAGGTTTACGATTGAGTCTTCATGATGCTGGAGATGCATTTGATGCTGTTCTCTATCAGGAGGCTGTTGGATGCTTGATTTACTTATGCATTACTCGACCAGATATTCACTTTGCTGTCTCACAGATGAGCAGATTTATGCATTGCCCAGGAGTCATGCATTGGAAGGCGGTTAAGCGCATCTTTTGCTACTTGAGTGGTACTCAGCTACTTGGGTTGTTTTATCCCAAGGGCAGATCACTACCGCCAGACTTGTAGGCTTTTTCTAACTCGGATTGGGTTGGTTGCTATGACACTCGTGTGTCCACCAGTGGTTTTTACTTCATGCTTGGTAGCTCATGTATATCTTGGTTGAGCAAGAAGCAGCCTACTGTGGCCACTTCCAGTTGTGAGGCTGAGTATAGGGCAGCTTTCACAGCGACTGTTGAGTGTGTGTGGCTCAGACGCCTTATGGCTGATTTAGGTGTTGGTCAGTCTTCTGCCACCACCATCTTCACTGACAGTCAGAGCGCATTGGCAGTTGCGAGGAACCCTGTGTTCCATGCTCGCACTAAGCACATTGAGGTGCATTATCACTATGTCAGGGAGAGGTTCTCTGCTGGGGAGATCAGCTTGGCATATGTGCCCACGCAGGAGAACATTGCAGACCTTTTCACGAAGGCTCTGCCTAGGGAGAAGTTTGAAGCTTTCTGCAAAGCTTTGGGCTTACTTCCTTTTGTGGAGTGATTTCCACATAGCTTGGCACTTCCTTATACATGAGTGCCAGCTCCTTGTTCACCGCATCACTTCTAGGGGGGATTTGTTGATATATTTAGGTAGTGATGTGTGTGAACACACTAGGACCGCCGGGGCTCTTTTTTCCCTCTTTAGGAGGTTTTTTTCCCTCAGCTTGTATATATGCCTATTGCCCTAATGGGCTACTTATCTTTGTACATTCTCTAGTAATACATGCAGTATTGTGTGTTGTGCTCCAAGCTTCTTCTTCTTCCTTGTGTTGTTCGCGTGCTTCCGCAGACGTCTAACTCCAACACTAATCCATAAGAATCTTCATACCCTTCATATCTGTAGTATTGTTGCTTGCAGGTTTGGTCATATTCTATTAGATTGGCATCATAACCATAATATTCTCCCTAGAACTGCTCATATCCCTCATTTTTTTTCCACATTAGCCAAAGGTGTAGCTAGTACTATAGCTCTCTCTAAATTTTCCTCAGGTTGAGTGTATTTGATTAGCACTACATTTTGTGGATGGGGTGGTTGTTGTCTTTGTCTTAGCAGAGGTTGTGGTTGTCCATATCCTCCTTGTCCATATGGTCTAGGTGCTCCCTATGGTCTTGGGTAAGGATTGTACCTAGGAACCTCTCTACCTTGTTCCCTTAGAGGATATCCATAAGGTCTATATTGAGGTTGAGTCATTGGTCTTGGCTGCCTATTAAGTGGACAATTTTTGGTGTTGTGGTTGGTATGTTTTTGCTCAATGTGACAGTACATGTTGGGTCCTTGATTTGGCTATCTGTTGTATGAGTAAGTTTGTGGTAATCCTAATCTTCCTCGTCTGCAAGCATGGGATGGATGGTCGCCACCACACAGGGTGCATCTTCTCAACATAGGCATTCTCAATGGGGGATTTTGGTAGTTCCTCTATCCGTGCACTCCCAATAATTCCTCCACATTACTTGAACTAGATGTCACATTTCTTTGAGTGTCCTCTGATTTAGTGGAGCTTTGTGTGCTTTTGAGATCATTTGCTAAGTTGTCTTCCAAGTCTATGCATTCTTGAAGACACTCGCTCAATGTCTGCAATCGTTTTACGTAGACTAGGGTTCTCAATGTCCCATTAGTCAATCCATCTAGAAATACTGATATCATCTTTTGTTGTGAGGGTCTTTTCGTTACTGGACATCTATCAATGTACTAGTCAAATCTTTGGGCTATAGTTTTTACTGTTTTGTTTGGAGCCTGTTTGAAACTATGAATTAACAATGATGAATTGTGTGAATCCTTCGCGTGGTGAATTCTCCAATAAACTATTGGAAGAATTATTTGATATTGCCAAAGTGATTTGGATCCAAGGGTTGGAACCAGGTTAAGGTTGTTCTCGTGAGGGTTGGCCCAAAGGATTCATATTGCACAAAAAAGTCATCTACTTGTTCTTCCCGCAACACTTGCTTGAATTTGGCGATATGGTCATAGGGCTCTCCCGTGCCATCATAATGATGTCTCATGCATTTGGCCACCTGGATTGGTCTCAGCCTTCTTGCTGGCTCTGGGGGTCTGATCACTATAGGAACCATGTACTTCAGCCGAGACCTATCAACTTTGTCTATCGATCAATATCTCCTTTGATTTTGGTCTGGGTATATGACTCTAGACGCATCCTCTGGATCATTCAGCTCATTTAAAGTTATTGGGTTTAACCCTTCTCCTCATGTAGGTGAATCGGTTTGTAAAAGTAGGTCAGATCCATGAATCAAATATACATCCATCAAGTAATCATCTTGAGGTATTAGATCCCCTCTCAAGAATTGAGTCACTAAGGACGTGCCCATTGGGGTAGTCATAGTGTCTCTATTGTTAGGTCTTCTTGTAGTTCCTTGCCCTTCTAGTTCCCCTCTATCATTGATCTGGTCTGGTTTTCAACCACCAAGGACTAGCGATACATGATACCTAAAGCACAATACGATACCAAGTGCCTCATGATATGATACCTCTAGAAAGACGATACACGATACCACCTATTCTCATGACACGATACCAGTTCTAGGTCTGATACGATACCACAAGGTTTGCGATACGATACCACTCAAACCGTGATCCGGGATACCTCAACTTGGTGATACATGATATCTTGATGATATCATGATACCTCAAGGAGGCACCCCCGATATGATATCTAGCGAGAATCCCGATACTAAGGATTTTGGTATCGCGATACCAAAACTTAACCGATCGTGATACTACAGCCAAATGTGGTTCAACTTCAAAAATGTTTTGTGCAAAGTGGTTCCCCCTCACTCCTCTTCTCTCTTCACCCATTGTAAATGAAAAAACCTCACTATAACCCCTTTGTTCTACCCCGTGATACTGATGCGGCATCATGTCATGTTTGTGAGTGGTTTTTTTATTTTTTAAGATTATAGAGTTAAAGTTCTCACCTCCAAGAGTATGCCTTCCAAATCTTGTGCTCAACAACATGCAAATCTATGTGCTCTCCCTGATGCTTACATGTGATACCAATCTCTCCTCGCTCACAATACCAGTGTTCCAGCAAATAACTTCTCAGCAAACTAAGTGGCACTATCCATTTTTGCTACAAAAGATAACTTCCCCCCTTTATATCTATTGAAGTGCCTTTTCTTGATCCTACAAAGACCTATCACATATTCCAAAAGAGCTTGGGGTACATCAAATCCCCTTGATAGAGGGAGCTTCAACCATAAGGAGAAGACCATATTGGCTTAATCCAAAGTATGTAGAGGCATTTAAGGTAGAACTGAGTAAATTAGAGGAGGCATGTATTATTATTCCTATTGAACACTCAAGATGGTTCTCATCTATGATTATTGTGCCTAAGAAAAATAATGAAAAGATAAGAGTGTGTGTTGATTTTTGTGCCCTGAATAAAGTTGTTGTTAAAGATGGTTTCCTACAATACTTTACTGAGAAGGTATTTTAAGAAGTAGCTAGACATACTCTATATAGTTTCCTAGATGGATTATGTGGCTCCTAGCTTCTAGATTTAGGCTATTATGTGTGCAGCATATGTACTTAATAGGTATCCCACCAAAGCATTGCAGCCTATCATTCCATATGAGGCTTGCCATGGTCACAAGCCATCTGTTGCTCATCTACATGTCTTTGGTTGTTTGGCATACGCATTAGTGCCTGAACAACAATGCAATAAATTAGATGATAAAGTAGTAAAATGTATTATTGTTGGGTATAGATAAGAAAGCTAAGGCTATCGTTTGTATCATCCACAGAATAAATGCATTTTTGTTAGTTGTGATGTTGTTTTTGTGCAAGATGCAATTAAGACATTAGTTTCACGTACTAAGGAGACATCAACTAGCTTCGAAGTTGTGTATGACACTTTGTTTCCTCTTTTTACTAGTGGACAGTTAAGTGCTAGTCCAAATGAGGTGATTTCTCAGCCTTTATAGCTTTCATATGATTATGCAGATTATTCTATTTCTGATGCGAATTTGCATGATGCACTTGTTAATGAGAGTGCTAATATAGAGGAGGCAAAAACCATGCCTAAATGTCTGGTGCAAACTTCACGAGATAGCAAATTAGATGCACCTTTCTCATATCATACATGTTCAGGCTCTCATAGTTCTTGTTTTGCATCAGATTGCTATGTTATGGCTGCCTCTAGTCTCTGTGATGAGAATGAGCCCGTTTCTTTTTATGAAGCATGAAATATAAAAAATTGGATGGTTGCTATGCAATTAGAATATGATGCTCTTATGAAGGATGGTACCTGGTCTTTATGTGATTTGCCTCTTAGCAAGAAGGCCATTGGCACTAGATGGTTATATAAGATGAAATGTAAATATGATCGAACAGTTGATAGGTATAAAGCTACACTTGTTGCAAACATGATGGAACAATTTACAGGCATTGATTTTGATGAGACTTTTGCACCCACCTGTTGAATGAGTACTATTCATAGCATCTCTGCACTTGCAGCCCATCATGGTTGGAATGTACATGAGTTGGACATTAAAATTGCATTTCTGAATGGTGACTTACATGAAGAAGTGTATGTTTTTAGCGTCGTGGTTTTGTGTAGAAAGGGCATGAAAACAAAGTGTGCACATTGAAAAAGGTATTATATGGTTTGAAGCAAGCACCATGTGCTTGGTATGAAAAGATACATGCCTACTTGATTGCACATGGTTTTGAGAACACTTCAACTCATAACAACTTATACGTTAAGTGTGCAAATGATGCGCTTTTGATCATCATTGTCTATGCTGATGACATGCTTCTCATAGGTCCTACTAGAAGCATATTGCTGATTTTAAGGCTCATTAACATGCCTCTTTTGAGATGTCAAATTTGGGGCATTTGCATCATTATTTGGGCATTCAATTTATGCAAGTTGATGGTGGAATAGCTTTGTGTCAAAGGAAATATATTGACACTTTATTGCAACATTTTGGCCTTGAAGATTGCAAACCTATTGCCAGTCCTATGGAAACATGTTTATGGTTGAGTCTTCATGATGTTGGAGATGCATTTGATATTGTTCTCCATTAGCAAGCTATTGGATTCTTGAGTTACTTATGCATAACTCGGTCTGATATTCAGTATGTTATCTCAAAGATGAGCAAGTTTATGCATTACCCAGGTGTCAAGCATTTGCAGGCAGTTAAGAGCATCTTTTGCTACTTGAGTGGTATCTGTCTAGTCGGATTGTTTTATCTCAAATGGGGGATCACTACCGCTAGATTTACATGATTTTTCTAACTCTAATTGGGCTAGTTCCTATGACACTCATGTGTCCACCAATGGTTTTTGCTTCATGCTTGGTAGCTCATGCATATCTTTGTTGAGCAAGAAGCGTCCTACTATTGTCACTTCTAGTTGTGAGGTTGAGTATAGGACAGCTTTCACAGTGACTACTAAGTGTGTGTGGCTCAAACACCTTTTGGTTGATATGGGTGTTATTCAATCTTCAACCAGCACCATCTTCATTACAAGTCAAAGCACATTGGTAGTTGCGAGGAACCTTGTGTTCCACGCTGGCACTAAGAACATTGAGGTGCTTTATCATTATGTCAAGGAGAGGTTCTCTGTTGGAGAGATTGGTTTGGCATATGTGCCCACACTAGAGAAAATTGTAGACCTTTTCACAAAGGCTCTGCAAAGCTTTGGGCTTACTTCCTTTTGTGGATTGATTCCACATAGCTTGGCACTTCCTTATACATGAGTGCTATCTTTTACACCACATCACTTCAAGGGGGGATTTCTTAATATATTTTGGCAGTGATGTGTGTGAACACACTTAGGACCGACGGGGCACTTTTTTACCTCTTTACGAGATTTTTTTCCCTCGGCTTGTATATATGCCTATAAGCCTAACGGGTTACTTATCTTTGTACATTCACTTGGTAATGCATTCATTATTGTGTGATGTGCCCCAAACTTCTTCTTCATCCTTGTAATGTTTGTGTACTTTTGCTGACCTTAAACTCCAACATAACTCCCTAAACTTTTGTTTGCATATTCATATATTGTTTGGTTCTTTTGGCCAATAAACAACTAGGTATTTGGAGCTCTCAATTGCTCACTAGGAAGTATGCAATTACTACAAAATAGAACTTTAAAGTGTGCCCACATTTAGGCTCCTTTTTATCTTTGTTCTATTTTATGCCACCACTTATGGGCTTTGTCTATGAGATTGTAGGTGGCCTTATATATCTTCTATTGGGCATCCATGAAGTGGCATAATGGGAAACTCTAATCCCTTCTGTTGAGCGAGTGCTTACAATTTCTATAGTATGTGTAATCGATGATCAAGGTATTGTGGTGGATTGAGATCCTTAACTTAACCCTCAACTCTCTTATCTAAACATCTTTCATTGCTCATCTAGAGCTCCTTGTTCCATACTTGGCATTCCAATGTCTCCCATAGGCACCACTCTCCTAGAGCTCTAAACAAGCTCTAAGACTACATGGAATGTTGTTTCTAAATTGAGTATTCTAGCATTCATGATATCTATGGTCACAGCTAGATGAGTAGTCATGTGTGTGTCCTCATCATGTGGTGATGATTTTCTTGAAGCAATATTGGTGGGTCCTATGTAGATATATCTATATGTTTCGTTTTTTAAATATATTTTCTAATATATACATATAATGAGGTGGAAATGAAGTGGTATGAACAACAAAAACTATGAAATTGACTAGTCTAGAAATCTATGAGACAAGAAACAAAAAGTAAACGGCTTTTACCATGCACATGAAAATCAAATAAACTGGACGAAAATCTTAACCATTTCCAACAAAAACAAGAGTGTTGTCAAGCACTTATGCAAAAAAAAAAAAACATATATATACAATGATATAAATGATATATTATTAGCCTCAAACTCCTTTTCACATTCTAATTTGATAAGTACCTTCATAAAATTCATGAACTATGCAAAACATGTTTTCTCCAAGCTTTTATTCCAAAATTTAAAAACTTTCATGCTACTGATCATGAAAGTGCAGAGTTGATTTTATTCCCAGAATATGTATATGCACATGTATTCACACCGATTCCTTACATAGGATGCAAGAATGATGCAAACATAAACTTTATAATGCATAAAATTGACTAGTAAACTAATCAGAGAGACCCAGGCTGATTATAGAGTTGTAAAATGGTAGAAATAAATCCTCTTTACACTTGCAATTGGTTCATGAAGCTCCTCATTGCATGTTGATGCTCCAAAATGACTTGTAGGATGCACTATCTTTGTCCTATACACAATGACTTGTCAATAGCCACTATCTTTGTCCTATACACAATGCCAAAGATGCTAATTTTGGATATAAACTGAAGGAGATGTGAAGGGAGAGGAGAAAAGGATCCATCTATCTTTCTCCTTGTGTTTCTCTCTATATCTATCTATTTATATGCACACAATCACTTTTGTGGATGCCTTTGAACAACCATTGTGCTAGCCACTATGTTTGGACATCTTTTAGGTATTGTTCATGTGAGATGCCCCTGATTGGGGGGGAGGTAGGCCTTGCAGAGGACTGAAGAAGACCCCTTTTTTGCTTACCTATTCATGAATCCTCTCTTCACTCAAATTGATGCTTCTATCTTTGCATGATTCAAAGGATCAAAAGCCATTTCTCTAGAACACCTTTGTGTGAGATGATACCACCCAAAATCAAAATCACACCCCACCATTGTGTGAGATAATACTACCCAAAGTCAAAATCACTCCCCTCCCAAGATCTAAGTGTTCTTAATAACAAGTTTCGTAATCACTCACAAAATAACTCATGAATACTTGTGTGTATGTCTCTTCTCCCATCCATTTATTCTCTTGACCCACAATCAGAGGGTTTGTAGAGTCATAAACCTCGAGCCAGGGATGACGCAAGTTGGTGTGATGAATTCTTGTTTACTTCACATTACAATAAAACTTTTGTTTTGCATGAATACAAAAGAATGAGCATTTGTACATTTTTTGTCTCTTAACTTCTTAATTTTATAATGGTTCGTTGCACCACATAAGCAATGTGATTGAAATTTTAGAGAGCCTCTTTAAAGCTTTAGCCAAACTAAATCGCTCCTTTGAAAAATCGTTCCTTTGAAAACACATAATCGTACGTGACTAGTAAATGCAAGTCTCTCTCCACTTTTTTTTTAAGACAAAGTTAGGCCGAGGTGTAGTCTCCCTTGCTTGAATATCATAAATGCGAGTCTCTCTTTACTTTTTTTTTTATAAGTTAGGACGAGGTCTAGTCTCCCTTGCTTGAATTAATAAAAGAGCAATTGTACAATGAAGGGGCATAGTGTCCTTGGGATCCCCCATATTTCATAGAGCACATGTAGGACAGCTCAAAGGAAAAACAATGATGACAACCAATCTATGTTTTAGAGAGAGCTAGGAGGAAGGTTAATTTCGTAGCTTCACAATATCCATCATATGTAGATGATCTCCCCCATGTGTAGATAAGCCTCAAGATTATGACCTCAAAGAGAACTTCTGGTCGCCCTCATGGGTAGCCCACTTTGATCTTATTATTTTCAAAAAAAAAAAACTTACGATGTCTCAAGGGAGGGGGTTCTTACAATTACAAATTCTTTTGCCTAAAAGGCTAAGGGATTTTGCAATTGACCATTCTTTTGGATGGTCTTGGAAGTTGTCCAAACATAATTCTTTCCATATCTTCCAAAGCGTGTCGCCCCTTATGCCATTCCACAAGGCAGAAGATCAATCTATCGCGTCTCCAAGTAATGATTGCTTTCTAGTTGATTTGACTCTATAGAATCAAAATCCTTGCAAGAGCCCACCAGATCGAGTGACTCCTAGGGCATCAAAAGAATAGGTGACCAAGGTCTTCTCTCTCTCTCTCTCTCTCTCTCTCTCTCTCAAGTCTAGAGATGTTTTCTTTTCCTTTGGAGGTTCTTTGAGCCAATTTCTTTCACTCCAGCTATAGGGAACTAAATAGAATCATTTTTTTTTCTAACCTCAGCTATCCACATCCATTGATAATTGACCTTGATCTATGGTTTCATCTACTTCCAAATCCCCCACAATGAGGAGACTAAGTTTGAACCTCTGGGAGTCATTGGAAAAAGAGAAAACATCAAGAGAAATCATGCCCCTTCCTCTTAGGAAGTCCCATGAACGTAAGAGATGATTTGTTTTAGAGAATCAGTTTTTTCTAGGAAGCTTCTGCTTTGCACCACACTTAATCATCCACTTGTAAGCGAGCTTATCTTCCATTCTCCCAACATCCAAAATGTCCAACCTACCAAAATCTTTCTGGTTTTCATAAACGGCCTATTCAATTTTGGGCACACCTATCCCATTGAGATCTCCTGTCCAAAAGAAATTGCTTCAAGTTCTTTCCAAGTTCTTTCCAACTTCTTTAAATCTATTGTCTTTTGGTCTCCAACATGCCAAAAAATAGACAATCAATGAAAGAAAAAAGGTGTTGAAACCATGGCATGCACCATCACGTTGAGTTGCGTGCCCATCAAGTAACCAAGTTTATTATTAAGCTTAGTGAGAACCTAGTTCTACTACTAACCTTGGAAACATCAAAACCCATTAGTATTCCAAGAAGATAGAAGATCTATCCACTACGGAGGTCCTAACATCCCTATTTAACCTAAAGTTGCAAAGTGGGCTTAAAAATAGCATTAAAAGTTATTTTTGAGTTATTTATTGTAGATGTGAAAGGAATGAAGCTTGTGTTTAGACATTTCCAAAAGGTGGCAATACTATTAAGATCATTATGCACAAAAGCATTCATGTTGTCAGCAAAGAGTCTGATTGTTATCAAGTTTTGGCTATGGGAAGCAATAGACCATGGATCTACCCCAGATGGGCATAATCTGATCGTTTGAGAGACTTGCTAGTTGATATTAATCAGAATCGATCAATTTCCTATAAAAATTGATATCATCATGATGAATTTGTAGCCACAAACGAGATCTTTCAAGGATTGGAGGATGAAGTCCCACTCAAGCTTATCGTAACCTTTGTCAAAATTGATCTTGTTGAAGGGGAAATTTTGAAAAGACTCCTTAGCAAGTTCAAGACCTTCCCACACATCAATAATGGCCTCCAACATGGATCTACACTTTACAAACCCTTTTTTTATCCTCATTGATCCATGAGGGAAGATAGAAAGCAATATGATTAGTGAGGACGTTCAGGAAGATATTATAGCTAGTTTGCATCATAGTGATAGGCTGCCAATTTTGAATCTTTTTTTTTGGTCTTTTGTTGTGAACCAGCTTAATCACACCTTCATTGAGAAAGTTAGGACAATCTCCAAAGTGCAAGGCTCCATGCTAGAGCATGCAGAATGGGTTCACACCAAAACACTCTTGAATGTCTTGAAGAACTCATTGGTGAGACCATCCAAACCCAAGCTTTTAGCATTGGGCAGAGAATCAATAGCTTCTAAAATATGTGTGTGAGTGGTGGGGGAACCTTGAAGATGCATCATAGTTTTCGAAATTCTTTTGATTCCAATTCTAGAGATGGCCGCCATGTAATCATGCCTTTGAGAAGAGAGTGGGTTGGATACCCCTAGGAGTTGAGTGAAATGGTTGGAAATTAATTTAGTATTCTTTTCGTTGGTAGTGCATTTCACCCCATGGTTGTCAATCATGTACAGGATCTCTTCCTTGTGCTTTTTTTTCTTCAAAAGTCTACACATTTTTTTAGTCGGATTATCTACTTTCCCCGCCCACCAATCTTTGAAATAAATATGTTGATTCTTTCTTTTGAATTTCCTCTTTGTATCTAATCTTGCTTCTAACTTTCCAAAGCTCGAAGTAGAGTTGGGAATTTCCTTTATTCACTTCTATCTCGAGACACTAGAGGCTATGATAAATATTTTCCCTTCTCACACTTCAAAATCTTTGAATCTCCTTTTGAGATTTGTTAAGGAGACATTGATTCTACTTGATAGCCAACTTCCAACACTTGGACGGAGAGGTGTGGGAGCTAAAGGCCTCAATCCAAGTTTAGGAGATCATCAGTTTAACTGAAGGCAGGTAGAGGGTTGACAGATCAACATGAAAACAAGGATATTCCCTATTTCTTAATTGTGGCTTGAAGATAAGAACCACTAGATAGTGATCTAATGAAACTAATTCCACACATTAAGAGAAGAATGGGGGACCTATTCTATAAATGATATTCAATGTAATATAGCTTATGTCAAGTCTAGTTTTTTGCAAATCAGCTCCCAACTAGAGGTTCAACCAAGAGAATCCATGATCATCTTTAACTTCCAGTAGACCATGTGGAGATTAACCTGGTCCCATAAGTCTTTCTCAAGACTATCAATATTTCACCCCCTTTATTCCCATCTATCATACAAAACTTCCAACCTATTAAAGTCCCTACGTAGGATGAACTCAAAGGGCAACGATTCCAAAGAATGACATGTAGTCAGTCTTTCTATGTCTATATTGTAAGAAATAATAGCAGAGTGGAATAGATCAATAGACAGAGTTGAGAAACAAAGTAGAAAAAGAGAGACCTAGACTAAGAGATAGAGAACTCAAATTCTCAAATTGTCGAGAGTAATGAAGCCACAAACATGGTGATGTCCACACATGTGCTCCCAATATGGAGCTTAGATGTCGATCTAGATAGACTCTAGATGAAGGGCTTACTAGTGAACAATCTTGCGTACAGCTACACATGGGCCATGGTTACATAGCTTTTACAATGGAGTCGATATGGATAAACATAATCGAGAGAGACAAGAAAGTCAGCAAAATATAAAATACAACAATATCTCCAAAACCAGAATTCTTACCATCTCGGCCCTACAGCCCAAGGGGACACGCCCTTGGAGCCTAGAGAAGGGAGAAAGCCCCCCTCTGCACTCCCCCCATTAATTTTATATGGCGAAATCATGTGGCACCACGAGGCCTTTATTTTCAGCTTGAATGACAAACCAATGACCCAAAAGTTTATGTCCTACCTAACCTATTGTCTAGCCTCACAAAGATCATCTATTACCATCAATGATCACACATAGGCCTCATCTAACTTGGAAATTAGGTTTCCACAAATGTTCAATATCTCACAATGGCTTCTCCTCATAATGGGGACCTTACAACTTAGAGCATCATGGATCATTTATGGTCACTTGAGGGTGGCATATCGAGCATTTCTAACACCCCCCCTCAATGTCCACCCTAGGGTGAACTATCTCCTTGGACCAATGCCAAGCTAATTTGGAAAGTGTTGATGAAGTTCCTCCCTCCTAAGGGATTTGGTGAAGATTTTTGCTCCATTTTCTTTAGTTGGATTATAACTTATCTCCATGACCCCATCCTCGATCAACTCATGCACATAGTGATACTGAATTTCTATGTGCTTGGTACGTGCATGGAAGACATTATTCTTGGCAATGTCCATGCAACTTTTGTTGTCATACTTCAACCCTTTAGCCTTCTATTCTTGTATTCCTATGTGCCATAGGTTCCTCTTCAACTAGATTGCTTCACATGTTGTAACATATGTTGCTTTATACTCAGCTTTAGTAGAGGATAATGCCACATTCATTTTCTTCTTATTGATCCAAGAGAAAATCCCAAATCCTAAAGAAAAGCAATATCCAAAAATTGATTTTCTAGTATCAGTATCTTTTGCCCAATCTGAATCACAGTATCCAATCAGAGATGATTCTTCTTCATAGAGAACCATAATCAATGGTTCCTTTCACATACTTCAATATCTGCATGCTTTCCTTCCAATGATTTTGGTAAGGCTTATTAGAGAACCTACTTACTATTGTTGATATATTTTGGTATTGATGTGTGTGAACATACTAGGATCATCAGGGGCACTTTTTTCCCCCCTTTAGGATGTTTTTTCACTCAACTTGTATATATGCTTATAACCCTAATGGGTTACTTATCTTTGTAATTCTCTTGGTAATACATTCAATATTGTGTGTTGTGCTCCAAGCTTCTTCTTCTTTCTTATGTTGTTCATGTGCTTTTGCAAACCTTAAACTCCAACAATTGGTATCAGAGCAGGTTGACACTTCATCTAGGGTGTCATCGACATCCCTCCAATCACACTCTCAAAATCGCATGAAAACTGGTGATCATACTCAAGTGATTAGATATTCAAAATTGCTTCGCTCTCTAGTGTTGAAATCATGACCTAAGCTCGTTTTGGCCTCCAAATGCACTATCACATTGCCTATGTAGGCAATTTCGTCTTTTTGTATCATACACACACACACACACACACACACACACACACACACACATATATATATATATATATATATATATATATATATATATATATATATATATATATATATATATATATATATATATATATATATATATATATATATATATATATATATATATATATATATATATGTGTGTGTGTGTTAAAAGTCAAGCTTCAAGCTACAAATTCGTGGGGAATCTTTTATGGACATGTGGAGCAATCAAAGGAAGCCAAAAGCCACGAGATTCCATCAAGAAAAGTCACTCAACCACTCCCCAATTCATCTCAACTAAATCCTCCAAGTTAGGAGGCTGATTTGGAAAGGTAGTTCCTAGATTTTAGGGACACACTTCTCACTATAAAAGGAGCATGTATCCCGACTTCTTTTGGCCCATCTTCTTGGAGTTTTAGCTCATGTAAAGTGAGCACTAAGTGCTGGAGTTGTGATAATCAAGCCCCTTGCTTAAGCTAGCCCCTTGCTTGCTTGTTTGTTTTCTTTTAGTAGGCATATCTATGTGTGTGCGCAGGCAGTGTTGCAACTCTCTACCCCTGAGTTGTTAGCATTGGTTCTCCCTCCTATTGTATCCATTTGATGTAATTCTTGTCTCATTGGATAGCTATTAGAGTCTATTTCATGCTCACAAAGTCTCTGGATCATTCTCTGAGTAATCTGGGAGCAACATTCATTTTAGTGAAGTTGTGTGATTGATATCTCTCTTGGTGTGTAGGCTCTGTTGGAAATATTTTGCTCTCTGTTGTAAGGGCTGGTTCTCCTTCTCTATGTATCCTTTTGCTATGATTTTGGTGTCATTGGGTAGCTATTAGAGTCTTCTAAAGGTGACCCAAGTTTGAGATTCATTCTTTGTATAATCTCTGAGAAAAGCTTGCTGGAGTGAAGTGAGGTATCTGCTTGACTTGCAGTTGTGAGCATTCAACTAGCTCATGTTGTAGACATTGTTTCTCCTTGTGTAAGCATCCATTTGAAGTGAAATTTGTTTTGTTGGAAAGCTCTTGGTGTCTACTACAGGTCTACAAAAGCTCACTGGAGTTCTCTGCATAAGCTCTGAGTAAGAGCATTTTTGGTGTGCAGAGGTCAAAGAAGGATACCTGTGGAGGTCATTCACGCTTCGTCGTTGCTTAGGGGTTGAGATACTTCCCCCATCAGTGGTATCAGAGCATTTGGGCATCTTGGAGGCATCACATACAAGCAAGAAGACCTCTTGGATTTGGTGGTTGAAGATTTGCATCAACAAAAGTTTCTTGGAGGTAGCTCACATCAAGGGGGAGCTATTCTACTAAAAGTTTCAAGAGCACAAGGTGTCCATCTAAGGAAAGCTTTGGATTGAGGTAACCTCAGAGCCTCATTTTCATTTTACACACATTGGAGCATTAGCCAAGGGCTAGGTCAAGTATAAAATACTAGATATGGGAGACTTCAACACTCAAATTGAAAAGCTAGACAAAGGGAAGTATCAACCATGGAGATTTAGGGTCTCCAACTATCTTATGGGCAAGGGCCTTTGGGGGTTGATTAGTGGAAGTGAACCAAGACCTAGGTTGGATGAGAATCCAACCAATGACCAGAGAAGGGCCTTAAGGGAATGGAATGAAAGAGACAAGAGGGTTATCTTTATCCTTTCCCAACACATTAGCAATAGCATGATCGGCCATATCCAAGACTTGGATTCAAGCATGAAGGTATGGGAGACACTTGAAAGGCTTTATTCAACAAGCACCAAAGCAAGGAAGATCAAACTCAAGAATGAGCTCAACAACCTCAGGAAGAGCTCAGGGAGTAGCATAAATGACTACATACTTAAGGTCAAGGAGTTATCAGATGCATTGGGATCCATTGGAAGCCACGTAGACGATGACGATCTTGTGGCTTATACTCTCAATGGTTTGAGAGATGATGAGAAGTGGAAACCCTTTACCACTTCAGTATATGTAAGGGATAATCTTCCCGATTTTGAGCAATTGGTTGCTCTCATGGTCACCGAAGAAATGAACATAGGTGGAAGTTCAACTAAAAGCAAGGATGCACAAGTTTTCTATGCAGGTAATCAAAGGGGCAAAGGAAGACGAGGACAAGGAAGGGGAAAAGGAAGGTTTGGAGGAAGGCAAGGCCACTCAAGCAATCAAGGACATGACCAAGGCACCTCATCACAAAGAGGGAGAGGAAGAACAAGAGGAAGAGGAGGACGACATCAACAAAATAGGAATCAAGATGGCGAAGGATGTTACATATGTGGCAAGTTTGGCCACTATGCTAGAGATTGCTACCAAGGAGGAAACCAAAGGAGCTATAATCAAGGTTCTTCATACAAAGGCCAAGGTAATTATGCTTCTACAAGTTCAGAAAATGACAATCTCTTGATGATGCACATGAATGGGAATTCAAGCAAAGTAGATAACACTTGGTATATTGATAGTGGATGTAGCAACCATATGAGTTGCAATTCTTCTTGGTTTACTAATCTACATGTTCCCAAAGGTAAAGGACATGTAGAAACAGGTGATGATACAGCCCATGAGATCTCCCATGTTGGAGATGTAGCGTTGGATGACAAGGAGGAAGGAAGATGTCTCAAGGATGTCTTGCATGTACCTACCATCACAAAGAACTTGGTGTCCGTTGGGCAAATGGTTGAAAGAGGCTATCAAGTAAGGTTCAACAAAGGTGGATGCTTTGTGGAGAACCCTAAGCAAGGTTACAAGGTCATAGCAAGAGGAAAGAAGCAAGGGAGACTCTTCACTTTGGAGGTAAATTCTCATTCCACTCAACATGTCTACTTCACATATGGAAACAAGAGGATTTCAGAGTTGGACTTGTGGCACAAGAGGATAGGTCACATCAACATACAAAGAATGAAGGAAATGCAATTCAAGAGGCTGGTTGAAGGTCTTCCCAACTTCCAAGGACAAGGTATGAAGCATTTATGTGAATCTTGTCAACTAGGGAAGCAAGCGAGACTTCCATTCAAGAAGAGTGGCTACATAAGCCAACATCCATTGGAGTTGATACATACAGATGTGTGGGGGCCAACCAAAGAGCAATCCATTGGAGGTGACAAGTACTTTGTCACTTTTATAGATGATTGCACAAGGATGGTTTGGGTTTATTTCATCAAAAACAAATCAGATGTGTTTACATTTTTCAAAGCATTCTAGGCAATGGTAGAGAAGGAAACAGGTACATATATCAAGAAGCTAAGGTCCGATGGAGGGGGAGAATATTTCTCCAATGCGTTTTCTGATTTTTTAATGGATCAAGGCATCAAGAGGCAAGTAACATGCAGGTACACACCCCAACAAAATGGAGTAGCAGAGAGAAAGAATAGATACATTGCCGAGATCGCTAGAGCAATGCTTAATGAGATGAATGTACCTAACATGTTTTGGAGTGATGCAGCAAATACCGCCGTGTATCTTATGAATAGGGCTCCTACCTCAGGGATCCATGGCTTGACACCATATCAAGCCTATTATGGTAAGAAACCTGATCTTTCCCACTTGAAGATATTTGGATGTACTTGTTATGTACATGTGCCAAGTGAATTGAGGCACAAGCTACAACCAAAGGCAGAAAAGTGTGTGTTTCTAGGATATTCAAATGATCATAAAGGTTACAGGTGCTTCAACCCAAACACAAAGGACTTGAGGATATCAAGGGATGTAGCGTTTGATGAGCTACTCCCTTGGTATAAGAAGTATGATTGTATGCAGGACTATGAAGAAGAAAAGCATGGACATGATGAAGAACAAATCGACCTAGAGCTAAGCGGCCCAAGGTGTTCCATCAATGAAGATAATTCAAGCATGAACTCACCATGGAGGGGGAGATCTTCATCAAGCTATGAAGCACAATCAATCAACAAAGGCAAGCAACATTGGTGGACTTGGATGAAGAAGGTAATGAAGTTGAAGATGATGAAGGACACATGATGGAGAAAGAAGCCATGTCAAAGAAAGAGATCAAGTTCCCAAGGCAAAGGAGGTTTATTCCTCCAAAAGGTGGAGAAAGGAAGTCTTCTAGAGTTAAGTATCCAACTCAAAGGTTTACTTATGATTCATACATGGCAACTCATTATGCATATATGAACAAAGTAGTAGAAGATCATGAGCCCGATTGCTATGAAGATGCAAGCAGGTACACCGAATGGAAAGAGGCAATGCAAGAAGAGATCGACGCACTTGAGGAGAATCAAACATGGACTCTAGTGCCCAAGAAGGATAACATGAAGGTAATAGGTAATAAGTGGGTGTATAAAGTAAAGAGGAATTCAGATGGATCTATTTCTAGGTTCAAAGCAAGATTGGTGGCCAAGGGTTTTGCACAAACCTATGGAGTGGACTTTGAAGAGACATTCAGCCCCGTGGCAAACATGAGCACCATTAGGACACTCATTGCAATGGCTGCTAGCAAAGGATGGAAGCTTTTCCAATTGGATATCAAGAATGCCTTTCTCAATGGATACTTGGAAGAAGAGGCATACATGGAGCAACCACTAGGTTTTGTTCATAAAGAGTTTCCACATCATGTTTGTGGGTTGAAGAAAGCACTTTATGGCCTAAAGCAAGCTCCAAGGGCTTGGAACCAAAGATTGGTGGACTATTTGATCAAATGTGGTTACAATCAATGCAAGACGGATCCATCTCTCTTCATCAAACAAAGAGGAGAACTTGTAGTCTACATGTGCGTGTATGTATATGATCTTATCATTACAGGTAATGATACAAAGGGCATTGAGGAGATCAAGGCAAAGCTTGGAAAGGAGTTTAGGATCTCTGATCTTGGAGATCTTAGGTATTTTCTTGGCATTGAAGTTGTATACAAAGAAGAAGGTATTATGCTCATACAAAGGAAGTATATTCTAGACCTACTTGAGAGGTTTGGGATGCTACATTGCAAGTCTATTTCAAATCCCATGGAAGTTAATGTAAAGCTAAGCTTGGAGAGCCATTAGAGGATGTAACCTTGTATCGATCTATTGTAGGATCTTTCAATTATGCCACAATAACTAGGCCCGACATAGCATATGGAGTTGGAGTGTTATCACAATTTATGCATAGTCCAAGGACTACACACTTGCAAGCTGCAAGAAGAATGTTACGATATCTCAAGGCCACTATAAATGAAGGATTGTTCTATTCATTTGATGATGATATGCAGGTCAAAACTTATTCTGATGCCGATTGGGCCGGTTCGAAGGAGGATAGAAGAAGTACAAGTGGTTACCTAGTCATGCTAGGTAGCAAGATCATCTCATGGATTTCAAAGAAGCAACCCACGGTGGCATTATCTTCCACCGAGGCTGAGTATAGAGCTTTGGCTCAAGTCACATGTGAGCTAATGTGGATTAAGAAGTTATTTATGGAGCTTAATTTGCAGGTTGACACATATCCAATTTTTTGTGACAATATGAGTAGCATTCATCTAGCATCGAATCCTGTCTATCATGCTAGAACCAAGCATATTGAAGTGCACTATCACTTCATAAGGGAAAAGGTGATATCGAAGGAAGTTTCAGTACATCATATTGGTACCAAGGACCAAGTTGCCGACATGTTTACAAAGGCTTTGGATGGAATGAAGATTTCAAAATTCAAGCAAAGCATCAACATGAAGGAGCTTGGATGAGGATGAAGAATTGAAGCTTGAGGGGGAGTGTTAAAAGTCAAGCTTCAAGCTACAAATTCGTGGGGAATCTTTTATGGACATGTGGAGCAATCAAAGGAAGCCAAAAGCCACGAGATTCCATCAAGAAAAGTCACTCAACCACTCCCCAATTCATCTCAACTAAATCCTCCAAGTTAGGAGGCTGATTTGGAAAGGTAGTTCCTAGATTTTAGGGGCACACTTCTCACTATAAAAGGAGCATGTATCCCGACTTCTTTTGGCCCATCTTCTTGGAGTTTTAGCTCATGTAAAGTGAGCACTAAGTGCTGGAGTTGTGATAAGCAAGCCCCTTGCTTAAGCTAGCCCCTTGCTTGCTTGTTTGTTTTCTTTTAGTAGGCATATCTATGTGTGTGCGCAGGCAGTGTTGCAACTCTCTACCCCTGAGTTGTTAGCATTGGTTCTCCCTCATATTGTATCCATTTGATGTAATTCTTGTCTCATTGGATAGCTATTAGAGTCTATTTTATGCTCACAAAGTCTCTGGATCATTCTCTGAGTAATATGGGAGCAACATTCATTTTAGTGAAGTTGTGTGATTGATATCTCTCTTGGTGTGTAGGCTCTGTTGGAAATATTTTTCTCTCTGTTGTAAGGGCTCGTTCTCCTTCTCTATGTATCCATTTGCTATGATTTTGGTGCCATTGGGTAGCTATTAGAGTCCTCTAAAGGTGACCCAAGTTTGAGATTCATTCTCTGTATAATCTCTGAGAAAAGCTTGCTGGAGTGAAGTGAGGTATCTGCTTGACTGGCAGTTGTGAGCATTCAACTAGCTCATGTTGTAGACATTGTTTCTCCTTGTGTAAGCATCCATTTCTGGAGTTCTCTGCATAAGCTCTGAGTAAGAGCATTTTTGGTGTGCAGAGGTCAAAGAAGGATACCTGTGGAGGTCATTCACGCTTCGTCGTTGCTTAGGGGTTGAGATACTTCCCCCATCAATATATATATATATATATATATATATATATATATATATATATATATATATATATATATATATATATATATATATATATATATATATATATATATATATATATATATATATATATATATATATATATGTGTGTGTGTGTGTGTGTGTGTGTGTGTGTGTGTGTTTTGGTTGTTTGATATCTCACAGATGAGTAGGTTTATGCATTGCCCAGGTGTCAAGCATTGGCAGACGGTTAAGCGCATCTTTCGCTACTAGAGTGGTACCCAACTACTTGGGTTGTTTTATCCCAAGGGGGATCACTACCGCTAGATTTGCATGTTTTTTTTTAATCTGATTAGGTTGGTTGCTATGACGCTCGTGTGTCCACTAGTGGTTTTTGCTTCATGCTTGGTAGCTCATGCATATCTTGGCTATGCAAGAAGCAGCCTACAATGGCCACTTCCAGTTGTGAGGCTGAGTATAGGGCAGCTTTCATAGTGATTGTTGAGTTATGGCTGATTTGGGTGTTGGTCAATCATTTGCCACCACTATCTTCACTGACAGTCAGAGCATATTTGCAGTTGCAAGGAACCCTACGTTCCATGCTCGCACTAAGCACATTGAGGTGCATTATCATTATGTTAGGGAGAGGTTCTTTGCAGAAGAGATCATCTTGGCATCTGTGCCCATGCAAGAGAACATTGCAAACCTTTTCACGAAGGTTCTACCTAGGGAGAATTTTGAAGCTTTCCACAAAGCTTTGGGCTTACTTCCTTTTGTGGATTGATTCCACATTGCTTGGAACTTCCTTATACATGAGTGCCAGCTCCTTGTTCATCGCATCACTCCCAGGAGGGATTTGTTGATATATTTAGGTGGTGATGTGTTGCGAACACTCTAGGAGCACTGGGGCAATTTTTTCCCTCTTTAGGAGATTTTTTTTTCCCGACTTGTATATACACCTATAGCTTTAACGAGTTACTTATCTTTGTACATTCTAGTGGTAACACATTCAGTAGTGTGTGTTGTGCTCCAAGCTTCTTCTTCTTCCTTGTGTTGTTCATGTGCTTTCGTAGACGTCTAACTCCAACAATCTTGTTTGCATGCTTCCACATACCTCAAACCCAACCATACTCCAACAACATAGGAGATATTTGAGTCTTCTATTGCACAGGTAGATGAGACTTCCAACTAATTTTTTGTATCTTCCAATAACCATTGGAAAAGTATCTTCAATAGATAATTTTGTGTTGAGCTCCATAGTTGTTGGCTAGTGATGTGTATCAACACACTTAGGAATGCTAGGGAACTTTTTTCCCTCTTTCATAGGTTTCCCCCAGCTTGTATATATGCCAATAACCCTATCAAGTTACTTATCTTACATTCACTTGGTAATACATTCAATATTGTGTGTTGTGCTCCAAGCTTCTTCTTCTTCCTCGTCCTATTTGTGTGCTTCTATAGACCTCAAAATCCAACAATTGGTATCAAAGTAGGTCATCGCTTCATCTAGGGCATCATCAACATCCCTCCATTCAGAGTCCCAGAATCACACGAAATTTGGTGAGCATATCGAGGGCAATTAGGAGTGCAAAACAGCTTTGCTATGTCGCATTGAAATTCTGATCTGAGCTCATTTTGGCCTCCAAATACACTATCACAGTGCTTATGTAGGCAATTTTGTCCTTTTGTTCCAAACATATATAGAGGTTTGTTATGAGGGGAGTCCTTACTGAAGAGATGGTATGAACCATCTCTTAGGACTCCACTAGAAGGGCACACACATGAGTGCCATGTGGCACCCATGTGAGATGCCACATTAGTTACTCCTAATTAAGGAGAACACTCAAATCAAAGGGGGTATGCAGCTGGTTGGATTCAACATCGAACTCTGTGTCTGTGTCTCGAACGACCTCGAGATTTGGAGCAGTAGAGTGAAAAATGGAGGACTTCGCAGGGAGTGGTGTTCAACACTGGTATCGGAGCGGGTGAACACATATATCCAGGCACCAACAGGCCCACGAACGGAAGCATAATCGGCAGAGGTCAAGTATAACCAGTAGAGGTGATCAACAGCCAACGCGCGTAGGGAACCAGAGACCAGCCACAGCCGTGAGGCTCTTCCTCCAAGGCTCTCCCTCCATCCTCCCTCTTGAGTGAGAGCTTCTTCAAAACAAGCTTTTATTTATCCTTGTATATGGCGCTGCTGAATGCGAACATGGGATACTGAACTCTTTCGACGGCTGAATTCCATTTTTTTTTTGAACTGCTATTCAAGCTTGACTTGGAGATGGGAAATTTTCGAAGTTCTTCTTGATACTGGGAGGACAAAATTGAGGGTATCATTCAAGTTTTGGGAAAAGAAATGATGTATTCATGTATTATGGGCTGTGGACAAGGGCTATGGGTCATGGGTTTTGCTTGAAAAGCTTTAGTTCCTCTATTTAAGCTTCTCAAATTCACCCTTCCATGAAGATTAGCTTTTCCACTTCCTACTCGTGACATACTCGACTTCTCCACACCATATCTTGCTCATATGATATTCGATTTCAAAAATTTTGGTCAGATTACGAAGCTACCATCCTAAGCTTCGGTTACAGACCATCAATGTTGGATTTGGACAAGATTTGGTCAACCAAAGTCCCTCTATAGCACTTTAGTAGGAACTAGGCAGCCACTTTCGAGCCTAGTTTTTTCATCATCCGGTGTCCAAATTCACTTTTTTCACTTGGGATAGTATTATATTTTTGAGGTACAGCTGCTGCTAGATTTCTTGGACTGGCATGGACTGTCACATCTCAAAAGTTGTTCAGTTTCACTCAGTTTGCTCTGTTGGGGCTATTTCTATGTGATTTTGGCATTGTTCTTGTTGGTTTTTTGTGATTAAAACCTCTTCGGACCAACCAGACATTTCCAAATTTTGTTTGGGCCTGGAAAGGATTCAAAATCAACGACCTAAAGCTTCAAAAATCACTTGGATTTTGCTTCCACAGCTTCATTTTGTAATAGGGAAGTGCTCTTATGATATATTTCTCTTCTTCTTGCATATTTAAGCTTTATTTACATTCATTTTCACATACTCTAGTTAGCAAACGGGGGAAGGGAAGTAAAACGTGGAATCGAAAGGCAAACAAGTAGTTGAAAACACTTCTCCATCTAAAGAGCAACTAGAAGATCCTGATTCTAGAATGGAAGAAGTAGAATTAGGGCAGGAAGTAGAAGAAAACTTACAAGAGAAAGAGCCTCAGCAAGAAGAATATACATATGAGGAACTTTTAGATGAGTTTGTTACTCACGATCAATTCATAGATTTGAAAGAGCAAACCCTTAAATTAGAGAGAGATCTTGGTAGCATCACATCTCTCATTCAGCAACTAAAGTCTCAAATGATCTCACTTGAGACTAGTGTCACCTCTTTCCTAGCTAGGAAGGAAAGAGAAACCCCTCCTATTCCTCTAGAGATTACTAGGAAAGATACTTCTCTTCCTAGTAAGCATAAAGGAGAGAGCTCTAGGGAAGCTCTCCTCTTAAAAGACTTGAAGCCACCTACCTTTACGGGGGATGACCAAGATAGGAATAAGGATGCAATCTACACTTTTTTACAAAAGTGCTTATAAGTGGTGGATGAGTCTTAAGGAGGCGAACTCTATCCCTACTGATTGGACTTAGTTTGGGACTCTTTTTTTAAAGAGTTCTTCTTGAGAATGAGGAGGAGAGGAATTGGGATAGGATTACCCAGAGAGGTAGGCCTCTCACGGTCTATTTATCCCACTATAGAGATATCATTTTGAAACTTAAGGGCTTAGATGATTTCTAGAAGGCCAGAGGGTTTGTTAAGGGCTTAGATAAAGCCATAAAGAGGGAAGTCAGAAGGAATGCACCTAAGACGTTTGAGAAGGCGATCAAGTATGTACAGATCTATGAGGACCATAATCGTCCTCAATACACTCCTATGGAGATGGATCAGCCCCTCAAGCCTCTTAGTACGACTAAATTCAAGAAGAAGTTGCCTTTTGAAAAAAAAAAAGATTTTTATTAAAAACAAGATCACAAGGGCCTAGGTTATCTACAGATCAGTTTGAGAGGGCCAAAAGAGAGAACCTGTATTTTAGGTGTTTGTCTCCTAGCCATTCACAGTGGAATTGTCCACTCAAGAAGGGGGAAGAAAAGAAGAAGGGACCAGAGACTAGTACGGCCCCCGAAAAGGGAAAAAAGATGGTCCACCTAGTGCAAACCCTTCCTATTCATGGCAACTCTAGCTGCAAGGGAGTGGAGGTGATGAACGCGGATATAGAACACACCTGTTGCTTGACTCAGTCATTGTGGTCACCGCAGTTTGCACCACATGACCTAGTTAAACTGCATGGTAGTGTGTACGGGACTAGAGTGCAGGTCATGATAGATGACTCCACCACTCATAACTTCATAAATTATGCTTTGGTCAAGAAATTAAAGATTCCCTAGCAGTCCAGTGCACATAAATACATCGTATCTATGATGCAAGGGAAAGATAAGAGGATATGGGATACTATGGTATCCAATTTGGAAGTCAAGATGCAGGACTATACAGATCATATGGACTTCCAAATTATGAATATGGAGAGGGCAAACCTTGTGTTAGGAAGAGAGTGGCTATGGGAGTTGATAGGTACAAAGCTACACTTGTTGCAAACATGATGGAACAGTTTACACGCATTGATTTTGATGAGACATTTGCAGCCACCTGTCAAATGAGTACTATTTATAGCATCTCTGCACTTGCAGCCCATCATGGTTGGAATGTACATGAGTTGGACATTAAAATTGCATTTCTGAATGGTGACTTGCATGAAGAAGTGCATGTTTTTCAGCCCTGTGGTTTTGTGTAGAAAGGGCATGAAAATAAAGTGTGCACATTGAAAAAGGTATTATATGGTTTGAAGCAAGCACCATGTGCTTGGTATGAAAAGATACATGCCTACTTGATTGCACATGGTTTTGAGAACACTCCAACTCATAGCAACTTATACATTAAGTGTCCAAATGATGTGCTCTGATCATTGTTGTCTATGTTGATGACATACTTCTCACAAGTCCTACTAGAAGCATATTGCTGATTTTAAGGCTCATTAACATGCCTCTTTTGAGATGTCAAATTTGGGGTGTTTGCATCATTATTTGGGCATTCAATTTATGCAAGTTGATGGTGGAATAGCTTTATGTCAAAGGAAATATATTGACACATTATTGCAACATTTTGGCCTTGAAGATTGCAAACCTATTGCCACTCCTGTGGAAATAGGTTTATGGTTGAGTCTTCATGATGTTGGAAATGTATTTGATATTGTTCTCTATTAGAAAGCTATTGGATTCTTGATTTACTTATGCATAACTCGATCTGATATTCAGTTTGTTATCTCAAAGATGAGCAAGTTTATGCATTTCCCAGGTGTCAAGCATTTGCAGGCAATTAAGAGCATCTTTCGCTACTTGAGTGGTATCTATCTACTCAGATTGTTTTATCTCAAAGGGGGCATCACTACCGCCAGATTTACATGCTTTTTCTAACTTTGATTGGGCTAGTTCCTATGACAGTCATGTGTCCACCACTGGTTTTTGCTTCATGCTTGGTAGCTCATGCATATCTTGGTTGAGAAAGAAGCATCCTACTATGGTCACTTCTATTTCTGAGGTTGAGTATAGGGCAGCTTTCATAGCGATTGTTGAGTGTCTGTGGCTCAGACACCTTTTGGTTGGTATGGGTGTTGGTCAATCTTCAACCACCACCATGTTCACTACAAGTCAAAGCACATTGGTAGTTGTGAAGAACCTTTTGTTCCAGCTCAAAGGCAAAACAATGATGACAACCAATCTATGTTTTAGAGAGAGTTACAAGGAAGGTTAATTTCATAGCTTCACAATATCCATCATATGTAGATGATCTCCCACATGTGTAGATAAGCCTCAAGATTATTGCCTCAAAGAGAACTTCTAGTCGCCCTCATGGGCAGCCCACTTTGATCTTATTATTAAAAAAAAAAAAAATCTTATGATGTCTCAAGGGAGGGGTCTTCTTACAATTACAAATTATTTTGCCTAATAGGCTAAGGGATTTCGCAATTGATCATTCTTTTGGATGGTTCTAGAAGTTGTCCAAACATAATTCTTTCCATATCTTTGAAAGCCCATAGCCCCTTATGCCATTCCACAAGGCAGAAGAGCAATCTATCGCTTCTCTAAGTAATGATTGCTTTCTAGTTGATTTGACCCTATAGACTCAAAATCCTTGCAAGAGTCCACCAAACCGAGTGACTCCTAGGGCATGAAAAGAATAGGTGACCAAGGTCTTCTCTACCACAGAGGCAATGCTTACACCATTGAGGGCCCCATAAATTTTATCAGCTTTGACATCGATCAAAATTCCACGGTGAAGAAATTGCCACATAAGAATTGATTTTTTATTCTCAATGAGAGGATGCCACAGTTCCACAAACTTAAATTGCCATCTATTAAAAGGCCAATTTAGACACAATCTCTTGTTAACTTAGATGTGTGAATCTAGGTGTTTTATGAAACTCAATGTCTTATCCGATTTGATACTTTGGTCCATCTAAACCCTTTCATTTGTAGGGGATCCTGCCCTGAGAACAAGGTGAGTTGTTGAGTTCTTCTAAGAATTGATTCTATGTCTTAATAGGAACCAATCTTCGTAGTAAACTCTCCTAGCTGGTTCCATGTCCTCAAATCTAATCCAGCATCTTCCCTCTCGATACCAGAGATATTTCCACATACGAAACCCTTGTTCTAATCTAGTGTCTTCTCTCTCAAGTCTAGATATGTTTTTTTTTCCTTTGGAGGTTTTTTGAGCCAATTTCTTTCACTCCACCCATAGGGAACTAAATAGAATCATTTTTTTTTTCTAACCTCGGCTATCCACATCCAATCATAATTGACCTTGATCTATGGTTTCATCTCCTTCCAAATCCCCCACAATGAGGAGACTAAGTTTGAACCTCTAGGAGTCATTGGAAAAAGAGCAAACATCAAAGAGATGATATGCCCCTTCCACTTAGGAAGTCCCATGAACGTAAGAGATGATTTGTTTTAGAGAATCAATTTTTTCTAGGAAGCTTCTTCTTTGCACCACGCTTAATCATCCACCTGTAAGCCAGCTTATCTTCCATTCTCCCAACATCCAGAATGCCCAATCTACCAAAATCTTTATGGTTTCATAAATGGCCCATTCAATTTTGGGCACACCTATCCCATTGAGATCTCCTGTCCAAAAGAAATCGCTCAAGTTCTTTCCAACTTCTTTAAATCTTTGTCTTTTGGTCTCCAACATGCCAAAAAATAGACCATCAATGAAAGACAAAAGGTGTTGAAACCATGGCATGCACCATCATGTTGAGTTGCATGCCCATCAAGTAAGCAAGCAAGTTTATTATTAAGCTTAGTGAGAACCAAGTTCTATTGCTAACCTTGGAAACATAAAAACCCAATAATATTCCAAGAATATAGAAGATCTATCCACTACGGAGGTCCTAACATCCCTATTTAACCTAAAGTTGCAAAGTGGGCTCAAAAATAGCATTAAAAGTTATTTTTGAGTTAATTATTGTAGATGTGAAAGGAATGAAGCTTGTATTTAGACATTTCCAAAAGGTGGCAATACTGTTAAGATCATTATGCACAAAATCATTCATGTTGTCAGCAAAGAGTCTGATTGTTATCAAATTTTAGCTATGGGAAAGCAACAGACCATGGATCTACCCAAGATGGGCATAATCTAATAATTTGAGAGAGTTTCTAGTTGATATTAATCAAAACCGATCAATTTCCTATAAGAAATGATATCATCATGATGTATTTATAGCCACAAATGAGATCTTTCAGGGATTGGAGAATGAATTCCCACTCAAGGTGATCATAAGCTTTCTCAAAATTGATCTTGATGAAGGGAAAATTTTAAAAAGACTCCTTAGCAAGTTCAAGACCTTCCCACACATCAATAATGGCCTCCAACATGGATCTACACTTTACAAACCCTTTTTTATCCTCATTGATCCTTGAGTAAAGATGGAAAGCAATATGATTAGTGAGGACCTTTAGGAAGATCTTATAGCTAGTTTGCATCATAGTGATAGGCTATCAATTTAGAATCTTTTTTTTTTGGTCTTTTGTTGTGAACCAGCTTACTCACACCTTCATTGAGAAAGTTAGGCAAATCTCCAAAGTGCAAGGCTCTGCCAGCCATTTTGGCATAGTTTTTGCTTGCTCAATATCAGCTCTCTCATCAACAAGTGCATCATGTAAATCTGCATCAGAAATGGAATGATTTGCATCATCATATGTAACCTGCAAAGGCTGAGAAGTTGCCTCATTAGGACCAGCACTAGACTATCCACTTGTAAAAAGAGGCATCAAAGTATCATACATGTCTTTAGAGCTAACAGATGTCTCCTTAGTACATGAAAGCAATGGCTGAATAGCATCTTCCACAAAGACAACATCACGGCTAACCAGAATGCGTTTAGTCTGTGGATGATACAGACGAAAGCCTTTACTTTCAGAATTGTACCCAACAAAAATACATTTTACTGCCTTATCATCCAATTTTTTGCGATGTTGTTCAGGCACTAGTGCATATGCCAAACAACCAAAAACACGCAGATGAGCAACAGATGGCTTGCGGTCATGCCAAGCCTCATATGGAGTGATAGACTGCAGCGCTTTAGTGGGACACCTGTTCAGTACATATGCTGCACACATGACAGCCTCAAGCCAGAAACTATGTGGTAAAGCCTGACTTTTGACCATGCATCTCACCATCTCCATGAGTGACCTGTTCTTCCGTTCAGCAACTCCATTCTGTTGAGGTGTATACGGCACTGTACACTGGTGTTTTATCCCACGTTCAGCCAGAAATGCATTAAAATCAGAAGACATATATTCCCCCCTCGATTAGAACGGAGGGTGCCCATTTTACATGCTGACAGATTTTCAGCCAAAACCAAAAACTTTTTAAAGCACATAAACACTTCGGACTTTGCTTTGAGTGGATATACCCATGCATGCCTGGAAAAATCATCAATGAAACTCACGAAGTAAAGGTAATTTCCAAAAGAGGGTGTCTGCATAGGATCACAGACGTCACTATGTACAAGCTGCAATTTCTGTGTAGCCCGAATTGAACCATCTTTTGGAAAGGAGGAACGCTGCATTTTGCCCAAAATACAGCCTTCACAAACATGTTTCCCAAGTGCCTCAAGTTTGGGCAAAGAGGACACCATTTCAAATTTCTGCAGGCGTAGCAAACTAGCAAAATTCAGATGACCGAAGCGTGCATGCCAAAGCTTTGCATCTGATATAGCCTGAGAATCATTTACTGCACATGCCAAATCATTTTCAGATCTTTCATAGTCTATGAGCTTATATAGCCCATGACATAAAATGCCAGAAGCAATAATAACATCGCCATTTGACAGATCATGAACTGTACATCTGTCATCAACAAATTTCACAACCAAGCCAATCTTAGCTAATGAAGAAACTGATAACAGATTCTTCTTGATCCCTGGCACAAATAAAGCATCTGACAAAGTGAAAGAACTACCATCAGCAGTAGTCAAAATGATCTTACCAACTCCCATAATAGGATAAGAGGAGTTGTTGGCACATGTAACAGTATTCCATGTAGAGGCAGGCTCGAGTGAAGAGAAGAAACTGCGCTGCGAGCTAATATGTTTGGTCGCCCCACTGTCAAAATACCAAACATCTGAGTCTACTGCACACATGCACTGCTCATGAGAAGATGGGTCAAAACTGCAAACAGTAGTAAACGCCCATTCTTCTTCCTGCACAAGATTTGCAGACTTTGTTTTTGGTGTAGAGACCTCTGCAACAACCATTCCAACCTCTTTCTTCTTTGCCTCTTTAGCAACCAGTTTTGGACAGTTCTTTATGATATGATCATTCCCTTTACAGTACTTACAAAACAATTTCTGCTTTTCTGTTTTCTTCTCATCTTTATCTTCCTTCTTCGAATATGCAGAATTAGCAGATTTTTGCTTACTAGTTGAAGAGCTCCATTTTCCTTTGCCCTTCTGACTAGCTAGGAAAGCTTGATCTGCAACTCGCATAATGGACCTGTTCTGCCTGGACTGATCTTCCTGCAACAGAACAGAGACTAACTCCTCAAATGATAAGGCATTCGGATTGCCTTTCATCATCAAATGAAGAATAGAAGCAAAACTCTGATATGAATCAGGAAGACCATTCAGAACGGTCTATACAAGTGAGCTATCTGGTATAACCTCATCAGCAAAAATCAATTGTTCCTTCAAGTCTTTGATCTTTGTTAGGAAACTGTCCATAGAATCACCTTCATTCATGTGCTCACTCTCCAACTGTTTTCGGAGGTAAGAAACACGAGCCTCATTCCTAGCTTGGTACAATGTAGTAAGTGTATCCCAAGCATCCTTAGCTATTCTGCAAGAGCGAATCTGAGGAATAATGGCACGTTTGATAGACAAGGCTATCAATGCATGTGCCTGGGCATCTCTGCCATCCCAGCAAATCTGCTCTGTAGTAGGTGCAGCAGAAACAGCAACACGAACAGGAATCTGCAGAATATCATCTTCGACACCATCTTCATCAACTCCAGCACCTGTATTTGCAGTACCTGTAGTCGGAGGTGTAACAGGACGTCTTTCAACACCGTGCACAATGTTCCACAATCCTTTTGCAACCAATACATGTCGCATCATATAAACCCATGATGGGTAGTTGGTACCATCCAACTTATCCTCAACAGCCAACATACAGAATACATCACTACTTTCAGCCATGGCCGATGACTAAAATACCTTGATGCAGAAAATTGACTGTATCTCAAAAAGTTGAACAGAACTGCCTAGACAAGTTTTGCTAGACCTATAGCAGACTTCGAGACGCTTAAACTGGCGAACAGAAACTGGTATATACCTTTGGCACAAAAAGACAAAATAGCCTGCACAAGCACTGCGATAGTGTGTTCGGAGGTCGAAACGAGCTCAGATCACGCTTTCGGCACCACAAAGCGAAGCAGTTTTGATCTCGAAAACACGTTGAGTATGCTCACCAAAATTCGTGCGATTCTGAGACTGCAAACCGAGGAGTGTCGACGGTGCCCTAGATGAAGCGACGACCTGCTCTGATACCAATTATGGGATTTAGACGTCTGCGGAAGCACGCAAACAACACAAAGAAGAAGAAGAAGCTTGGAGCACAACACACAATACTGAATGTATTACTAGAGAATGTACAAAGATAAGTTGCCCATTAGGGCAATAGGCATATATACAAGCCGGGGGAAAAAACCTCCTAAAGAGGGAAAAAAGTGCCCCGACGGTCCTAGTGTGTTCACACACATCACTACCTAAATATATCAACAATCGCTTCATCTAGGGCATCGTCAACACCCCTCCGGTCAGAGTCCTAAAATCACACGAAATTTGGTGAGCATACCTAGGGCAATTAGGACTGCAAAACAGCTTTGCTATGTCGCATTGAAATTCTGATCTGAGCTCATTTTGGCCTCCAAATACACTATCACAATGCTTATGTAGGCAATTTTGTCCCTTTGTTCCAAACATATATAGAGGTTTCAAGTTTGCTAGTACAAGAACCTCAAAGTCTACTACAAGTTTAGCAGAGCTCGATAGGGTGATTCTATTCAGCTTCTTCAGATACAATCATTTTTTTGCATTAGGGTATTTAATGAGTGGCCATGGCAAAAAGCAATGATGTATTCTGTATGTTGGTTATTCAAGACAAGTTGGATGGTACTAATTACCCATTATGAGCATATATGATGCATAATGTATTGGTAGCAAGAGGGCTATAGAATATTGTGCATGGTATCAAAAAACACCCAACTACACATGTGAATACAATTATTGAAGGTGATGTAGATGGTATTGAAGATGATGATCTTCAAATTCTTGTTCGTGTTCTGGGTCCTGCTACACCTACTCTAGAGCAACTTTGATGGGATGGTAGAGATGATCAGGCACATGCATTGATAGCTTTGTATGTCAAACGTGCCATTATCCCTCACGATCACTCTTGCAAAATAGCGAAGGATGCTTGGGATACACTTACCACTTTATACCAAGCAAGAAATGATGCTCGTGTTGCTTACCTCTGGGAGAATAGTTGGAGAGTGAGCATATGAATGAAGGTAGAGATGATCAGGCACATGCATTGATAGCTTTATATGTCAAACGTGCCATTATCCCTCACGTTCACTCTTGAAAAATAGAGAAGGACGCTTAGGATACACTTACCACTTTATACCAAGCAAGAAATGATGCTCGTGTTGCTTACCTCTGAGAATAGTTGGAGAGTGCGCATATGAATGAAGGAGATTCTATGGATAATTTTTCGACAAAGATTAAAATTTTGAAGGAGCAATTGATTTGTGTTGATGAAGTCTTACTAGATAATTCACTTGTCTAGACTATTCTTAATGGTCTTCGAGATTCATATTAGAGTTTTGCTTCTACTCTTCAATTGATGATGAAAGGCAATCCAAATGCTTTAAAATTTGAGGATTTAGTCTTTATTTTGTTACAGGAAGATCAATCTAGGCAAAATAGGTCCATTATATGTGTTGCAAATCAAGCATTCTTAGCTACTCAAAAGGGCAAAGGTCAATGGAGCTCATCTACTAGTAATAAAAAAATTGCTAATGTTGCACAGTCAAAGAAGATAGACAAAGATGAGAAGAAAACATACAAGCAAAAATAGTTTTGTGAATACTATAAAGGAAATGATCATATTATAAAGATTTGTCCAAAACTGGCTACAAAAGAGGCAAAGAAGAAAGAGGCTAGAATGGTTGTTGTAGAGGCCTCTACACCTAAAATAGAGTCTTCCAATCTTGTGGAGAATTAAGAATGGGTGCTTACTATTATACGATGAAGCTATCATCCATCTTCTCATGACCAGTGTATGTCTACAGTAGACTCAGATGTTTGGTACTTTGATAGTGGGGCAACCTAACATATACTTCACAAGGGAGCTTCTTCTATTCACTTGAGACTACCCCTATAGAGAATACTATCACATGCGCTAACAACTCCTCCTATCTTATAATGGTATTTGGTAAGATCATTTTGACTACTATTGATGGTAGTTCTTTCACATTGTTAGATGCTTTGTTTGTGCCAGGGAACAAGAAATATTTGTTGTCAGTTAGCATTAGCCAAGATCGGCTTGGTTTTCAAATTTGTTGATGAAAGATGTCCAATTTATGATGTGTCAAATGGTGATGTTATTATTGCTTCAATAATTTTATGTCACGGGATGTATAAGCTCACAAAGTATGCAAAATTTGTGAATGATTCTCCATGTGCAATTCAAGATTATCAAGCTATCTTACATGCAAAGCTTTTGCATGCACACTTTGGTCATCTCAATTATGCTAGTTTATTATGCTTGTAGAAATCTGAAATGATGTGCTCTCTATCCAAACTTGAGGCATCTTGTAAACATGTTTATGAAGGTTTTATTTTGGGCAAAATGCAGCATTCTTCCTTTCTTGAAGATGGTTCAGTTAGAGCTACTCATAAATTGAATTTTGTTCATAGTGATGTATGTGGTTCTATGCAGACACCTTCTTTTGGGAACTACCTTTACTTCTTGACTTTTATTGATGTTTTTTCTGCCCATGCATGGGTGCATCAATTGAAAGTAAAGTCTGGAGTGTTTATGCACTTCAAATAGTTTTTGGTTATTATGGCTGAAAATTTGTCAACATGTAAATTGGGCACTCTTCATTCTGATTGAGGGGGGGAATACGCGTCTTTTGATTTTAATGCATTTGTGGTTGAGCATGGGATAAAACATCAATGTATAGTGCTGTATACACCTCAAAAAAATGGAGTTGTAGAAAGAAAGAACATGTCTCTCATAAAGATGGTGAGGTGTATGGTCAAAAGTCAGGCTTTACCACATAGCTTCTGGGTTGAGGCTATTATGTGTGCAACATATGTACTTAATAGGTGTCTCAAAACACTAGAATCTATCGCTACATATGAGGCTTGACATGGTTGCAAGCAATTTATTGCTCATCTGCATGTCTTTGGTTGCTTGATGTATGCATTCGCTCCTGAACATCAACATAGGAAATTGGATGATAAAGCACTAAAAAGTATTTTTGTTTAGTATAGTTCTGAAAGCAAAGGCTATCGTCTGTGGAAGATGCAATTCAGCCATTAGTTTCATGCATTAAGGAGATATTGGTTAGCTCCAAAGATGTGTATGACACTTTGCTACCTCTTTTTACAGGTGGGCAGTCAAGTGCTAGTCCAAATGAGGCAATTTCTCAACCTTTACAAGTTCCACATGATGATGCAGATCATTCAATTTCTTATGCAAATTTACATGATGCACTTTTTGATGAAGGGATAATATAGAGGAGGCAAAAACTATGCCTGAATGGTTGGTGCAGAATTTGCAAGATAGCAAATTAGATGCACCTTTGTCATATTGTACTCATTCACAATAACATAGCGCTTCTTTTACATCAGATTGCTATGCAGTGGCTGCCTCTAGTCTTTGTGATGAGAATGAGCATGTTTCTTTTGATGAAGCACAAAATTCAAAACATTGGATGGATACTATGCAATCAAAATATGATGCTACCGTGAAGAATGGTATCTAGTCTTTATGTGATTTTCCTCTTAGAAAAAAGGCCATTGGCTCTCAATGGGTATACAAGTTGAAGCGTAAGCCAATGGAACAAATGATAGCTATAAGGCTAGGCTTGTTGCAAAAGTTTATGCTCAAGAGAGAGGCATTGATTTGGATGAGACCTTTGTACCCACATGTCGAATGACTACCATTCAATAACATTTCTGCACTTGTAGCTCATCATGGTTGGAATGTGCATCAGTTGGACATTAAAACTACATTTCTAAATGGTGAATTATATGAAGAATTGTATGTATTTCTACCTTGTGGTTTTGTACAGAAAGGGCATGAAAACAAAGTGTGCAGGTTGAAAAAGGCATTACATGGTTTGAAGCAAGCACCATGTCCTTGCTGTGAAAAGATGCATGCCTACTTGATTGCACATCGTTTTGAGAACAGTCCAACTAAGAGCACCTTACATGTTATGTGTGGAGACGATGTACTTCTTATCATTGTTGTGTATATTGATGACATGTTGCTCACTAGTCCTAATGAGAAACATATTGCTGAATTCAAGGCTGATTTGCATGCCTCTTTTGAGGTGTCAAATTTGGGGCATTTGCATCACTATTTGGGCATTAAGTTTGTGCAAGTTGATGGGGGAATAGCTTTGTGTCAAACAAACTATATTGATACATTATTGTAACATCTTGGCCTTGAAGATTGCAAACTTGTTGCTACTCTTATGGAAAGAGTTTTACAATTGAGTCTTCATGATGTTCGAGATGCATTTGCTGTTGTTCTCTATCAGGAGGCTATTGGATGATTGACTTACTTATGCATAATGCGGCTTGATATTGAGTTTGATATCTCATGGATGAGCAGGTTTATGTAGTGCCCATGCATCACGCATTGGCAAACATTTAAGTGCATCTTTTGCTACTTGAGTGGTACCCAAGGATTGTTTTATAGCTCTCTTTTGAACAAGTGCATCATGTAAATGTGCATAAAAAATGGAGTGATCAACGTCATCATGTGGAACCTCTAAAGGTTGTGGTTGAGAAATTGCCTCATTTGGACCAGCACTTGAATGTCCACCTGTAAAAAGAGGCAACAATGGCATACATATATTTGGAGCTAACTAATGTCTCCTTAGTACATGAAAGTAATGGCTAAATTGCATGTTCCACAAAAACAATATCACAACTAACCAGAAAGCATTTAGTCTGTGGATAATATAGATGATAGACTTCGCTTTCATAATTGTACCCAATAAAAACACATTTCACTGCTTTATCATCCAATTTCCTGCATTTTTTAGGCACTAATGCATATGCCAAACAACCAAAGACATGCAGATGAGCAAGAGATGGATTGCAACCATGCCAAGCCTCATATGGAGTGATAGATTGCAATGATTTGGTGGGACACTTGTTAAGTACATATGCTTCACACATAACAACCTCAAGCTAGAAGTTATGTGGTAATGTGTGACTTTTGACCATACACCTCACCATCTCCATGAGAGACATGTTCTTTCTTTCTGCAACTCCATTTTGTTGAGGAGTATATGTCACTATACACTAAATGTCCTGGTTCTCACAATGGCTTCTCCTCATAATGGAGACCTTACAACTTAGAGCACCATGGATCATTTGTGGTCACTTGAGGGTGGAGTATTGAGTATATCTAACATATATTAGGTGCATACATCAAAGCAATGGTGAACTGCATAGGGTGGTTAAAAAAAGTAGCAACCCACAAATGGTTTTGCTTCGCCAAGGTCTCCACCAAGAAAGTGTGCCAGATGGGCCTGAAGCCTATAGCAGTACCACCGCTCCCTCGCAGGTGATGTGTAGTGAACCACAAATGAGAGGCCAAAATAATTTTAAGTCTTTGCTGAAATTCAACACCATCAATTTGATCTCTCGAAGATAGATAAAGTTTGAGTCGACACTTTTATTTCAAAGCCATTGACCAATCACGATTTCTCTTGAAGGGTCCAACAGTCCTTAGATGTTGAACAAAACAACAATCATTTACGAAGGCAGAAATCTTTGTTGGCGAGGGACTTATCTCTCCTTTTTTTGTTTTTATCTTAGTCTCTTCTTCTTGAAGGTGGCCTTACTACTCTTGGGACCCTCCACATCCCATAGAGCAAGAGGTAACAGTATACACGTAGGTGTAATACCCTTGGGACCCGTCATATCCCACAAAGCAAAAGGGACACTCTAGACATGCATGGAGTTAGTATGTAGACGTGTTTAAAAACAATACGATTGAAAAATAGGCCTGTAAGCAATACAATTGATTTAGAGCTGGCCTAAGGCTCATACAGTATCTAACAGCAAACGAGTAGAGGGGTCTCAACTGGCTTGAACTGTCGCGAGGAGAGGGTTTCAACTCGCTTGAACTCTCGCCGCCTGCCCCAAGCGACGAACAACCCAAGTTACCAACCGCTTTTACGGAAAATTATTTTCACCTATTGTTTTCTGTTTCCCAACTCTGACATGAGTCCCCGCGACTCGCGAGTCGCGAGTCTCTCTCGCGAGTCGCGAGCCTCTAGTGTCGACAAGGTATCGTGACGTGCAGACAACTGTGATGGCCATCCCATGTTCCGATCGGCAACTCTTCAAAGAGTCAAAGAAGCTGCCACGTGTCTCCACTTGCTTTAGCTTTTGACTTTTGTTAGTATCACTCTCCATCTACGATGTGCCGACAGCTTCCTCCTAGGTCGCTTTCGTTGCTCAGCATAGATCGTGTCCCATCTTTTCGGATACCGGGCCAACTCTCAGCTCGTTTACCATTATCTCATTGTAGGCAATGTAACAAATGGTGTTGTGTGATCGAGAATTCTCTTTCTTGAGGAGGGGCTCGTGGTTCGTTAACAGTTCACAGTTACTTCGTTAAGAATGTAGACACGCCCACGGCCATTCTCTCTTTCTTTTTGTTATTATCCTCCTTCAGCGGCACACAAGTTTTCCGTGTGCAGATTAGTTTCTATAAAATCGTAGACCATGATGCTGTCTAGAGAGTGTTCAAATGCAGTTCATCATTTCTGAGTTGGAGCTGTTACATGCGATCTCGGAAAAAAGATTTCGGTGTCGTATTAATTGATGTGAACCGTCACGCATTTTCGACATCGTTTTGACTCACAGCAAACAGTATTACCACAATTAAGTTGTCGAGGCGCAGATCAATGCATTCGCAGATTCTCCAATTTCCCGGTAAAGAGATTAACACTATGTTGGCTTTGAAATTCATTCAACGTAGAGTCGTCAAGGAAATCATCGATGTTTGAACTTTTGGAAGCTGTTAGCTGCAGTTGGATCGTCCCTTCTTACTAAAAGTCTAGTAATACAGGAATAACTACAGTGTGAGCCTCGAGGTAAAATATGATGAAATTGCAACAAATGAAATATAAATAGAAGACCTTTCTGGGAACGATATTGAATGAGAGGAAAAGTTGGTCTACTTAAAGCTTTGGCCTTGGAAACGGTAATCCTATAAGTAACACTTTGAAGAGGAGATGGATTAGATTCTGTAACGTCCTCATTATCTTAGGTTAATAGAGAATGGTTTTTTAGTTGAATAAACTGAATCATCTGGAACAAATCCCGTTCGGAAAGGAAACATAGGACATTGCATTAAATGAGAATAAATGGCAGGAAAATCCTGATATGTTGAATCAAAGGGAAGATGGTGATTTTTCTAGTATCTACAATTGAAAGGTGCATAATCAATTAGCGAAATTCAGGGCATTCAAACTAGGGGGAATTTCCATACAGCTGATATCATAACTCTCAATTTACATAAATACAGGACTTCAAAGGAAATTTTGTGATTGGATCGTGAAGGTGTTGTATTCATGTCAATGAACTATGCCCAAGTCCAATGAACACGTGTTTGAGGTTGAAATCTCTAGAAAGTTGTAAATTTATCACTAAAACAAAGTGAATAGAAGTTTCTGATATTGAGAATTTGACAATTTAAATTCCAGAAGCAAAACATGATATAAAGGGGGTTTCTTTCCTTGTGGCTTATACTGGAAGTCCTCTATTGGAATGATACTGATATAGCCCTTTTATAGATCTTTGGTGAGTCATACCTGATCATTTTGCACCACTTTGCATGTGAGAGACCTATGTGAGAAACATAGATCATGTTGATCTGGTGGCTGATGGTCAAAGATCATATTATAAGGTTCAGTCATGTGGAAGGTTGGTTGTAGCACATCATCTGACGATGCTCCTTTGGTGGTTGTTTGGAACTTCTATGTGCAAATTTGGTGAGTCTCTAGTATGGAAATCACTTTGCCCCGTACACGAATCTGACCATTTAAAGTAGTCTTCTGGCCATTTAAAAATAATCTCTAATGATGTCATCAAGAACTCAAAGGTTACTTAGGAACAAGCAATAGAATATAGCAATTATGCTGCAAACATATGAGCTCTTTGTTACTATTTTGATTTTGTGCAATGAAGAAGCACTCAATAGTTCCAGTGAAGGTGATTCCAAATCTCAAGCCTATGTAGTATGTACAAGTCCTTAATGTCTATTCCTTATCATTTTGGTTCAATCTCAAGTTAAAGCCAAGAAAGCCTTAGGATGGGAGTAGCTTGGCTCTATGCATGAATCTCATTACAATATGAAATAATGTATTGACCATCGTACGTGTGTGTGTGGGAGGGAGACACAGAGAGAGAGAGAGAGAGAGAGAGAGAGAGAGAGAGAGAGAGAGAGAGAGAGAGAGAGAGAGAGAGAGAGAAAGAAAGAAAGAAAGTGATATTAACGTCTTCCGAAGGCCAAACTTGGCCTATGAGACAAAAACCATGTACAATTGTAGTAACTCTTGTATAGAAATAAAATGGAATAGTACTTGCTACACAAAACTGTGTAGGCTGAAAAAGGCTCGAAATAACCAGAGGATAGTGTATCGAGTGATGGAGAGGTAGTGGGGATAATGTAGTGTAAGAGTTGGAGAAGTTGTTTTTAGAAAACGATTTGTGAACAACTTATGTACAACTTCCACTAATGCTTGCATGGTTACAACTAAACTAGGTTCTTTGGAGTGATTCGAGTAATCTCCACTCGATCTGGGGAGGCAAGGTGGGAGAAGGGGGAGAGAGAGAGAGAGAGAGAGAGAGAGAGAGAGAGAGAGAGAGAGAGAGAGAGAGAGAGAGTATATTAGAATTCTCTAAAAATTCTCTCAAGACTTGGACTCATGAATGATGTGTGCCTCTCTCCTCCCATCCATCCAAGAATGTAGACAAAGTATAATCCATGTATTCCAATATTTTGGGACTTGTAGAGAATGTGTTCCTTACATCTGAATATTCTTGTAAATTCTGTACATACACTCATCCATCTATTTCTGTTCACATAGAGTGATTGAGATTTTGACTCCCACATTGTAAATTCGAACATTTGTATATATGATAGTGTGAGTAAGCAGTGGCTTACGTAACACTTTATACATGTTGTCTAATCTTTCTCTATCTTTGTTTCATCATTTGTACGATTAAGTGTGGTATGTTCATGTTTTGTCAATATTGGAAGATTGCTGAAATCTGTGTTGTAGATCCTGGACCAATGGAACTATGGATTTGTGGTATTAGTTATGGGCCTACTAAATTTCCAACATTGGTATCAGAGCATTCAGGCTCTCAGATTCTCAAGTTCCCAGACTTCCAGTTTTACAACATATGATTTAAGAGAATCTTTTAACATTTGACATATAACATACACACTTAATCTAGATGAGTAGAGATTTGAGAATTAGACAATTCAGTCACATGTTTATTCATGAGTGTGGAGTATGAAGTTGATGATCTGTTAGCTGTCGAATACTTTTGGGAGAGTATGAAAATACTTTACAGAAGTATTGTTTGAAGACCAAGACTTGATGAAGAGAAGGCTACTTCAAATTCAAGGAAAAACAATGGTTTGGAGAAGATGAAGGAACCAGATTAACATCAAATCACAAGCATTAGTTTCTACTATCAGATTATCTTTTGCAAGTCATATCTTAGAAGAGCAGTTATGAAGAGATTTGAAGGATTGAAGAAGTGCTTTCAAACACTTTCGAAAGTAAAAGCATTAGCTACATCAAAACTGTTAAGAACAAGGATATTAGATGAGTTTTGATAGATCTCTCTCATGGCAAGAAAGCTCATCTAAGAAGATAAATTTGAAGATGAGATGAGTTTTGTTTTCAGCCAATCTTGTGTTGTAAGTTGGTTGTAAGTTTTTTATCTAGGTAGAGAATTTGAACTAGAAAGGTAATTCAGCATTCAGCCAAAAGGTTGGTGAATTTAGTCATATCAGTTACATTTGAAACAGAGTTTTGATTCAGAGATATGAGGAGATGGTAAAACATGTTTCTATATTCGTTTCCATTTGTATACCATGCTTGTTTTATCTCTTACTCTTAGCACTAGAGGAAGAGAAAAAATCATTCAAAGAAGTTAAGAATGCTTGCTACTTCAAGATGAAGAGAACAAAAGGTATGGAATAGAAGTTTGAAGATGTTGCCATCATCAGGTGGAAGAAAGATGCAGAAAAAGAAGGTCAAGCAATTCCAAACGGAAACTAAGACTTCCTTTTCTCTTATATTTTCCATATAACTTTCCTACTTTATCCTCTACATCCAAAGACAAGTCTACGAGAACATCTTGTGTGAAGAAGAATCAGTTTCTTGTTTTGCATTATACTTGGTCGTGTTTTAGTAGGTTTTGACAAAGAATTGCATTGAGAGAAAGAAAAGGAGCATATATATGTTTTGACTCATATGTGTATGAGTTATGTATAAGTTGAAGATTTTGAGTAGGCATGTATATGTTCCCTCAAAAAATTCTTGGAGTGTCAATACAGAGCTACTTGGTATATGACAAGTTGCAGAGAAGTATTTTTCTTCTTGACCTAACTCTTGAGGTAAAAGAGTATTTGTAGCATATGTTGAAGACTTGGAGTGAGGTTTTTGCTTGGAAAAGGTACCTCATATTCTGTATATTCAGTATATCTAAAAAATTCAGAGTTTATCAGGATGAAAACTCAGAAAAATCAGTATTTTCAGAATTTTAGTATTTTCTGAAAATTCAGAAATTTCAGTACTTTGATAAAATTCAGAAAATTCAGGAAAATTCAGGTTTTTGTGAAGAACAAGTCAGATGAAGAATCTACTTTCTATGATTGTCTAGATTTTTGGATACATGCTTGGATTCAAAGAAGGTGTTCCATCAAATCCTATCACTTGATTGAGAAGTGGAGTTAGCCAAAAGAAAGTCAAGCAAAAACTATCACATTTCACCCGAGTAGAATATGAAGATATGAAGTATCAACTTGCAACTTTTGGAGTTCTCAAGGTGAGAGTTTGTCCACTTATGTTCCAGTAGGGGTTGCAGATTCTTGGGAAGGATTTGGTTAAAGAAAAGTTTTACAACTTTATGTGAGAAGCATGGACACTTAGAGACATTCAGGTAGCAAATCAAACATTCAGTCATGAAGGTTTGATGAGAGCAGATTCTACACAGGTATTTTGTTAGAGAGATCTTGATAGATCTTGAATGATCTTGAAGATCTTGACTATTTATGAGTCAATTGTTTATCCTTTGTTTGAAAAGTTCTTAGCATTGGAAGAAGTAAGTCAAAGATTCAGATTCTATCAGATTTGTGTTGCAGAGAAAAAGAAGATGATACTTGTTATGTTGCAGAAGATTATGGATCCTAAAATTTTGTTACAGATACAGGTATTGATCACTGAAGATCAGATTTATTGAAAGAAGGAAGACGTTCCAGATTTTATAAAGTCTGATATAATTTGAAGAATTTTGGATACTAGTGTTAAATCATCAGGGGGTGATGAAACATGAAGACTTATTTTTAGCCATATGTGAAAGAATGCAAAGTAATACCTAGAGGTATTCCTATATCAGATATTCCTATATTTCCTTTGTCAGTTTCTATTCATGTTCCAACTTTGAAAGAAGAAGGAAGAAGGAGAATGTCTAGAGAAAGTTCCTGTTAGGTGTTCCTGTTCGGGAGAAAGTTCCAGAATTCTATTGCAGAGAAACTTGATATTTCAGAGAGGTATGTTACTTTTGAGGTGCGCATATTTATGTTTATACCAGACTCTGAAGAAAAGAGGTATGAAAGACTTACAGATAGAACAAGGATGAAAACAAGATGACATCATAGATATGAAATTTTGAGACTCATGGGTTGAGTTGAGTTGAGTTGAGTACAGTCAGAGATGAACCAGCTAGTGTTCATAATACACTAAGTTGTGAGTTGTTAAGTTAGCTAAAAGCAACTTTAAAAATGAAGCAAACTCACTTAAAATAAAGCTAAAAACATGTGATCCAGCTTTTGGCAATGAAAATCAGCTATATTATGTGATTTTTTCGCAAGAGCTTTGGAAGGCTATAAAAGAAAGACTCTGGGTCACTTTTAGAACATCCTACACCAATTGGCAATGCCAGTTTTTGGTCCCTCAGTAGAGGTGGTGCTCTAGCACACATGGGGCAGCCATGGTGCACTCTAGGAGCATATTGAGGAGCAGCTATGGAGTACTTCTTGGAGAAGAGTGTGCTCACACTCTTGCTTATGGAGAGGACATACCCATCTGCAGCTTGTGGTGTGGATCAGCCATCTACATAATGTATTTGAAGATTATCTTCTACATGAAGATTTCTGTGTACTTCAAAGACATTGGATGGAGGTTAACATAAATTTGCATCTTTCAAGTACATATTCTCTTTATGCACAGAGGTACTACTTGGAGTTTATGGAGGCAGTGGCATCCATATCAAGAGGAGTCCTATTTGGCATATCTAAAGGAGAATAAGTACATGCATGCTACATGCATTCGGATGAGGTGTTAGAGAAGGTGTGTTCACATGAGTATGAGGATTTCTGGCACCAACATATTAGCATTCTTTGCTAATTCTGTAAGTATGTGATCTTTCACGCACACATCTGATTTAGGGTCTTCCATAGCCTAAAATCAGATTAGGGTTTGTTGAATATCAGTTCCAAACTGATCTTTCCCTTTTCTGTCACTCATATTCACTCTTCTACAACCTATCAGGTCATACATCTCATACATATTCAGATTTCTGTCCTTACATCTGAATATTCTTGTAAATTCTGTACATACACTCATCCATCTATTTCTATTCACATAGAGTGATTGAGATTTTGACTCCCACATTGTAAATTCGAACATTTGTATATATGATAGTGTGAGTAAGCAGTGGCTTACGTAACACTTTATACATGTTGTCTAATCTTTCTCTATCTTTGTCTCATCATTTGTATAAGTGTGGTATGTTCATGTTTTGTCAATATTGGAAGATTGTTGAAATCTGTGTTGTAGATCGTGGACCAATGGAACTATGGACCTGTGGTATTAGTTATGGACCTACTAAATTTCCAACAAAAAGCACAAGATTCAATAATGCTTTGAAGGCTCTATACACTATGCGCTCACTATCCATAGCTTCAAATCTATGTAGCAAACAAACTTTCTCGAAGAGTGCCTCAACTAGCATCACTGGCATAGCTATCTCTGCTTTGATAATATCATGTGGCACCGAGGGCTTACTACGAATGAGCCTTGCTATCATGAGTATCTAGGGTCTCTGGAGTAGCGACCATATCGAATTGGGTAGTCCTCGTCCTTATATCAAAGCACTGTACAATAGAGAGAGTGTAACCAATGTATCAAATAGCCACCCCTTTGTGTGAGGCTCCTAGAAATGTGTCTGATGGCATATCTCTCCACTAATATGAATGTTGCATAGCCTAAGATAAGTTGATCATGGGCTTCCTTTGTCATAGAGAAGGACCTAGATGCGATGTTGCTATGAAAATCACCCCCAAGTAATCTGAGCCAGTGACCTCAATGGCCACCATCCTTCCCTCCCGCCTCCCCCAATGCCATCATAAAAGAACTTTATCTCCGCACTTGTGCTGAATGATTGCCTTGGTTTTACCAAGGTTCACGGAATGCCTTCTGTGCAAGCAAAAATCGTCGAAGCCTCCAAATGATGCTTTAGTTCCTCCTTTGACTCTTGAGATCAATGCAATGTCATCTTCATATAGTAGGACGTGACCCGTGGTCTCCTCCAACTCAGCTTTCCTCCAACTCAGTTTTACCAAGGTTCACGGAATGCCTTCTGTGCAAGCAAAAATCGTCGAAGCCTCCAAATGATGCTTTAGTTCCTCCTTTGACTCTTGAGATCAATGCAATGTCATCTTCATATAGTAGGACATGACCCGTGGTCTCCAACTCAGCTCCCTCACCTCCGTGTTGTAAATTGAAGTCCGCTATCTCATCAATGTAAATCGCAAAGAGAGTGGGTGAGAAGGGCATCCTTGTTTCACAACAATGGTCTTAGCAAGTGGATCCTCGACATCTGACTCTGCGTGACACTCTCTCATACAATGCATAAATACCCCAAATCATCTCCTTTGTCACCCCAAGATCTAAGAGTCTCTTGAAGAGCCGCTCTCTAGGTATTGTATCAAAAGCTTTGCAAAAATCCACAAAGCAATAATGTAGCCTCCCCTCGGCTGTATCATGTCTATCAAACACCTCAGTGTGAAGATGTGATCAATGGTGGAAAAGGATCGTTTGAAGTCTTCCGAACTTGCAGCATGGAGGCCGTGTTCCCATAAAGCTTGGCCTCAGAGAGAGAGAGAGAGAGAGAGAGAGAGAGAGAGGGGGGGGGGGGAGAGAGAGAGAGAGAGAGAGAGAGAGAGAGAGAGAGAGAGAGAGAGAGAGAAAGAAAGAAAGACAGACTTTTTAACGTCTATTAGAGGCCAAAATCGGCCTATGAGACAAAACATATACATCATTATGATCCAATCCACTGTGATCCCAAAAGGAAAATAAAGTGTGAGTACAAAAAACGGGTATAAAAGAAGTGGATAATAACTGGCATCAAGGGTGTGGGGTGCTATGGGTATGCACTCTTTATGCTCAATGAGTGAGATACAAATATGATATGCATAGGGAGGGGAGGCTCGATGGTATCACAACCCTCTAGGTGCCTGGAGTGGGTGTAGGATATAATGCATCGGTGGGTAAGGCATCATGGCGATCCTCAAAATGCTCTGAACATCCAAATTGACAGGGGTGCGCTGCTGATGTCTCCGTATCTCCATGTCATGGCGTGCATGAATCGCCTGAATCTCTCTGTGATGTGGACGGGCTCTCCGGAGTGGGGGTATCGGTCGTCGACGCTGTCGTCTGAGCTCCTCTGCTCTGTGTAATGTGACACCCCGTATCGAGCTGGGTCCTCGAGTGGGGGTGGGTCTGAAAAAATCTGTAATATAAGTCTGAGGGGGGGGGGAAAGGTGTATCTCCATGTGCTGCTTGAGAAGCCCGATGGCCATTCTCTGAGCTGGTGCCATGTATGTATCCATGTATCGTGGTCTCTGAATGAACCCATCGGCTGTCACAGTCAGGAAGTGCTCTCTGTAGTGTTACCTCTTTGTGGGAAGAGGCTCCCGTGGTGCTATCCATGTCTCCCTGACGTGTATCTGTAGTAGGTCCTGACGGATGATCCTGTTCCTCTCCGAACAAGAGAGGGTAATGTGGGGGGAAGAGAGGTCATATTGAAAAGGGGGGAGATCGGTAATGCTCATGCCATGATCTACTAACCATCGGTATGTCTGTGCATACCATACTCTCTCATGCCCTGTCTCTGCCAAATGTCTAGAGCTCTCAAATGCAAGCCTGGTGAGTCGGCTGGTGGGGAGCTCTCTGACTCTCAGAATAAAGGTCACCAACTGGAAGAGGGCCTCCACTAGCATCGGTGGTGTGCCAAGCTCAGCTCGTATAATGTCATGTGGAACGGAGGGCTTGCTGCGCAGCAGCGTGAGATCATGGTGACCTGGGGCCTCTCAATCCGCGTCCACATCGCCTCCGTGATCCTTGGTGCCCATACTGCTGCTGCGTACATCAATGCGGGTGTCACTAGAGTGTCAAAGAGCCACCCCTTAGTCTGAGGCTCCTGAAAATGGGTCTGAAAGCAGCGTCTCTCCATAGGGCTGGAAAAGGCTGGGGAGACCAGGCTCTGACTCTGTAGATAGTGGCCACCTAATACATGGGGGATCCATAATGTGAGTGAGTAAAACACCCTAGCTACTGGTGATGGGTGGAGGTGGGTGTAATATGTGGTACATCTGTGGTGGTCTGAGTGCCTCCTGAAGGAAGACAACCCAGGGGGTGGTGGTACGCCTATGCTCCATCATGTGGTCGTAGGCTGTCCTGATACGTGAGATATCCTCCTGATATAGTCGTGGTCGACGATATCCGACCATGCGTGGTCGGCGTCGTGCTCTCTGTGCTGCCGCCTGATGGAGCGTGAGCCCTATAGATGGACCTCTCTGATGTAGCTCAGCTAGCTGAAAGAACTGGGTAATGGTCTGCTCGGTACTCACCCGTGGCTGATGTGTGGGCTGTAGTGACCGCTCTCGCCTCTCGTATGCTCCTATGAGGAAGCGTCCCAAGCACTGCTAGTCTCCCATAGTCATGCACAACTGGAGTGACTCCTCTATCTGGAACTCTGCTCGTAGGTCTAAGTATGCTGGGCATCTGATAACAAAATTCTCCTCACTCTCTACCTATGTCTGGCATATTGGGCACCACCTCTCCTCACGGGGGACTCCCCTGGACTGACCCCTCTCAATCTCGAGCTGATGTGATGAAACCCGGAGCTGCTCAATGACGACTCGAAGGTGGTGGGGTAGGTATGTCTGCATGTATCTCGGAATCTCGATGAAGCCCTCGTCCGATATATGTAGAAAATGCTCACGGTAATAGAGCATTTTCGGTGGCAATGTATCCCTCGGGCTCACCCATGTCCTCTGTATGTATGTATGCCATATCTCCTGACGAATGACCCTATTCCTCTCTTGATGAGAGAGCAAGTAGGTGGGTGCATGTGAGTCGTACTGTAGTGGTGGTAGCCTGTCTATGTCAAAGCCATGGTGGGCCAGCCAGTCTCGTGTCTCTGCATACCATGAGGAGGTGTCGCCTGCTAATGCCATATCACGTGATGCCTGGAAAGCACGATAAGCAATGCGCTCTGTATCCATGCTCCGAAGTCTGTGTAATAGGCATAGTGTCTGGAATAGTGCCTCAACTAGCATCAGTGGTGTAGCGAGCTCTGCTCTAATGATATCATGTGGTACTGAAGGCTTGTTGCGGATAAGTCTGGCAATCATGAGGATCTGTGGCCTCTCTAATGCTGGCCATACTGATGTAGCTAATCCCGGTCCCCATATTGTTGCCCCATACATGAGCGCTGGCGTAACCAAGTGTCGAAGAGCCACCCCTTTGTGCGGGGCTCCTGAGAATATGCCTGGTGGCACTGTCTCTCCATCAAAGCTAGTGCTGCGTACCCACTTGTGATGCGGTCAGAGGCTTCCTGAGACATAGAGAAGACCGTTGATGCTATTGTAAATGTCAGTCCCAAGTAAACATATGATCCGACCACCTGGATCAGTCCACCTGCTTCTGTGAACAAACTATGTCTGCGTACATGTGCTGATGTATGAAAGATCATGACCTTGGTTTTACCAAGGTTCACAGATAACCCTCTATGTCTGCAAAAGTCATCTAGGCCATGTAGGTGATGTTCTAGACCATCTGTAGACTCTGAAACGAGTACAATATCATCAGCGTATAAAAGAATATGGACAGTGGACCCACGTACCTCAATGCCATCACCCCCTTGCTGCTGTATGAAATCCACTATCTCATCAATGTAGAGACCAAAGAGGGTGGGTGAAAGAGGGCATCCTTGCTTCACCCCGATAGTGCTAGCAAGTGGATGAGATAAGCCCCCTGGACATCTGACTCTACCAGATACTCTCTCGTATAAGGCGTAGATCCCCCATATCATCTCCTCCGGAGCTCCGATATCAAGTAGTCGTCTGAAGAGTCGTTCACTGGGAACAGTGTCAAATGCTTTGCGGAAGTCCACAAAGCAACAATATAATCTCCTCTTCCTCACCCTTGCCTGGTCGATCAGGCATCTCAGAGTGAAGATGTGGTCAATGGTAGAGTAATCGAGTATGAAACCTTCCTGTCCTGGAGCCCTGATACCCTTCCTCTCAGCGAGAGTACTCAACTCTGTCTCTAGTACCGCCCCATATAACTTGGCCAATATAGGGCCAATCATGATTGTCCGGTATGTAGTTGCATCCGTAGTATCTCCTGACTTATGAATGGGCACTATGGTGTGCGCAGTCCATGAGTCAGGGAACCCTTCAACCAATGCACGGTTGACGAGGTTGGCAATGAGCGGTGCACCCTTCAACCAATGCACGGTTGAAGAGGTCAGCAATGAGCGGTGCGAGGGTCATGCCTCCGTAGATGAGGTGCTCTGCCTGTAAACCGAAATGGTCATGGGCCTTGCCATGCTGTAGACGGGCAATAGCGCGTCCCACCAAAGTGGGTGTGAAGAAGTCAGAGGTAGTAGGACGTGAGCTCAGTAGGACGTGAGCTCTGTGGTCTGGGAATGGGGGGCTGGTCCGAGATCTCATATAGGCTCCGTGCATAGCTATGCCAAGTGCTCGGGTCTTGGATGGGTGTCTGTTGTCTCCTCTCTCTCAAATGTCACCATGCCACTACACTGTCTCGACTCATGAACAAATGGTAAATATCCGAGTACTGTCTCTCCTCCCAATCTCGCCGTTTGCGGCGAGTAAGGCTCTACATGCGACGTTGTGCCTTTGTGTGTGTAATATCCCCTCTATGCTCTAAAATCCGTAGGTGCTTCCATAGCTCACGACAATCTGTATCATACCAGCGGTTCTGGGGCATAGATCCTGTGCGTGGAGGGTGTATATGTGTGCGGTGTGGGAAGCCGCGGAGAGCTGAGTCCTATAGGATGGTGGTGAACTTTGATGTAAGTGTGTCTAAGGGTGACAATGGATTGAGGGAGAGTAGGCGGGTGTGTAAATAGTGTGCATAAATGTGTGAGCGCTCGTGTGTGAAGTGTATCGTGGTGTGTCTCAGTGGGTGAGGGAGGGTCTAATGGAATAGGAGATGAGAGTGTGAATGTGATAAATGTATGGTCAGCACCAAGTGGGCATCATCCAATGCTAAGTGAGGGGATGAATGAAGCTCCAGAGGTGGTACCCAAAATGTAGTCGACTGTGCTCTCACCTCCCCCGTGAGGGAAGCAAGTAAGTCCGCCCGAACATGGCCAACGATTCATCCCGTTATATATAATGAGTTGATGTCGGCTTCCTAGCTCAAGTAGATGTCTTCCATACACGGCGGTGTCCTGACCCATATCTGCCGATACTCGACTCGTGCTCATCCCATCCGGGTCTCTAGCCCTCATGAGATGTGGGTGATCCATGTCGTATGCCTCGCACTGATGTGACTGAGTGCGGCCATTGAAGTCCCCCATAAGGAAGACTTCACCCAGTGTGCTGTAATGTAGTATCTCTTCTTAAAGTGTTGTGTATGGTGAGTCTCTGTCTCGGATCGGTCCCCCAAGATCTTGTCCTGCGTATCGAGGTCCGCCTGGAGGGAAGTAGCATATAGCAATATAAATCCAGCTCCCCTGTGCTATCTCCATGCGAACCCACATGTATAGTGCCTCCTCATCTCTTCCTATAACATGGATCCGGCTTTGTATCTCCTGTCTAAATACGATGGCCACACCTCCTGACCCTCGTGCTGCACTCTGTCTCGTCGTGGTCCTGAACGCAGATTCCCAATGAAAACCTGCAATGCGTGGTAGACCTCTCTCTAGGCTCTCGTGTGTCTCTGTGATGCACGCAAAGTCATGTGATGCCAAGATCTGCTCGAGTCTGTTCGGTCGCGTCCAGAGTGCCCCGTTGCAGTTCCAAACCACTCCTCTGAGTGGTGTCTCCTGGTGTAGTGGTGTCTCATAGACCGCGTGGCCCTATTTGATAGGGAGTCCATCTATGAAGACCTTACCATCACAGTAAAAGGCCTTCCTCCCCTCTCGGCGTGCCTGGAGTATCTGCGGCATGCAAGCGTGTCGGTGTGCCACTTGCATCTTCATGAGGTCCCCGTCCATGTAGAGGGCATTGCCGGGTAGTCCACGTAGTACTGATCGACGTCTAAAAAAGGCGGTCCATGCCTCCTTGGAGCTCATCTTAAGGAGGAGTGCTCGCAAACGTGATGTATCCCTCCCAACCCTCCATGCACCTGTGAAGGGCATGCTCTCGTATCCAAGTCGACAGCAAATGTCAGTGGCGTCTGCCTTTGGTGATGCTCTTTCGGGTAGGCCCGTAATCCGAATCTGAAGTCTTCGAGTGTGTCGAAGCCTCTCCTCCTCAAGTGTATCCTGGACTTGTGTGAGCTCTTCCTAGAGAGAGAGAGAGAGAGAGAGAGAGAGAGAGAGAGAGAGAGAGAGAGAGAGAGAGAGAGATTAATGTCTTCCAAAAAAAATTGGCCTATGAGACAACACCATGTACAACTGTGGTAATCTCTGTAGTGAAATGAAAAGGAAAAAAAATACTCGCCACACTAAAGCTGTGTAGGCTGAAAACCACGAAGGGATGGTGTACTTGGTAAGGAGTGCGTAGTGGGGATAATGTAGTGGTGCATGGGGAGCATGGCTCTGACTCTATAGATAATGGCCACATCTGATACAGGGGAGACCCATGGGGGAGTGAATGTGTATGCCCTGACTGCTCATCATGGGTGGAGGTGGATGGAGTATGTGGTACATCGGCGGCGGTCTAAGTACCTCCTGAAAAAGGGTGCCCAAGTGGTGGTGGTGGTGCGCCTTTGCTCCATCATGTGGTCGTGGGCTATCCTAATGCGTGAAATATCCTCGAGGTGTAGTCGTGGTCGTCGGTACCCAACCATATGTGTTCGGCGTCGCACTCTCTGTGCAGCTGCCTGCTGGAGCGTGATCCCTATCCCCTTGGGAGGCGGGTCTGTCTAATGTGGCCCAGCTAGCTGAAAGAAATGAGTGATAGTCTGCTGGGTACTCACGCGTGTCTGATGCGTGGGCTGTAGCATTTGCTCTCATCTCTCATATGACGCTGTGAGGAAGCGTCCCATCCTCCGCTGGTCTCCAGTGGTCATGCATAAGTGGAGTGACTCCTCTATTTGGAACTCTGCTTGTATGTCTGAGTATGCCGGGCATCTGGTAACCAAGTGCTCCTCACTCTCTATCTCTGTATGGCATACTGGGCACTACCTCTCCGCTCGAGGAACTCCTCTAGCCGGACCCCTCTCAATCTCGAGCTGATGTGATGAAACTTGAAGCTGCCCAATGATGACTCGAAGGTGGTGTGGTAGGTATGTCTTCATATAGCACGGGGTCTCAATGAAGCCCTCATCTTAGATTTGTAGAAAATGCTCACGGTAGTGGAGCATTTTTGGTGTCAATGTATCCCTCGGGCTGATCCATGTCCTCTATATGTATGTGTGCCATATCTCCTTGCGAATGATCCTATTCCTCTCTTGGTGGGAGAGCGAATAGGTGAGGGCATGGTAGTCGTATTGTACTGGTGGTAGTCTATCTATGTCAAATCCATGGTGGGCTAGCCAATCTCATGTTTGTGCGTACCATGAAGAAGTGTCTCCTGCAAGGGCCATGTCGCAGGATGCCTGGAAAGCTCTATAAGTGATGCACTCTCTGTCCATGCTCTGGATCCTATGTAGTAGGCATACTATCTGGAAGAGTGCCTCTACTAGCATTGGTGGTGCAGCCAGCTCTTCCCTGATGATATCATGAGGTACCGAAGATTTGCTGCAGATGAATCTGGCAATCATGAGAATCTGCGGCCTCTCCAATGCTGTCCATGATGATGCGGCTAATCGTGATCCCCATATGGCTGCTCCATACATGAGTGTTGGGGTAACTAAAGTGTCAAAGAGCCACCTCTTTGTGCGGGGCTCTTGAAAATATGCTTGGTGGCATTGTCTCTCCATCAAAGCTAGTGCTGTGTATCCTCGTGTGATGCGATCACGGGCTGCCTGAAACATGGAGAAAACCTTGGTGGTTGCTGTGAATGTCACTCCCAAGTAGACATATGATCCGACTACCTCGATGGACCCACCGGTTGCTGTGAAAGAGCTGTGCCTCCTCACTTGTGCTGAAGTATGGAAGATGAGAACCTTCGTTTTACCGAGGCTCACTGATAACCCTCTATGTGTGCAGAAATCGTCTAGGCCGTGTAGGTGATGCTATAGACCCTCTGCAGACTCTGAAAACAACACAATATCATCAGCATATAAAAGAATGTGGACAACGGTCCTACGTATCTCAATGCCCTCCCCTCCCTGCTTCCATATGAAATCCACTATCTCGTCAATGTATAGACCAAAGAGGGTGGGTGAAAGAGGGCATCCTTACTTCACCCCCGATGGTGCTAGCAAGCGAATTGGATAGGCCGCCTCGGCATTTGACTCAACCTGATACTCTTTGATATAAGGCATAGATCGCCCATATCATCTCCTCTGGTGCCTCGATATCGAGTATCCGTCTAAAGAGCCGCTCCTTGGGAACTGTGTCGAAGGCCACAAACCAGCAGTATAATCTCCTCTTCCTCACTTGTGCCTGGTCGATCAGGCATCTCAGAGTGAAGACGTCCCGGCTGCTTTGCAGAAATCCACAAAGCAGTGGTATAATCTCCTCTTCCTCACTCGTGCCTGGTTGATTAGGCATCTAAGAGTGAAGATGTGGTCAATGGTAGAGTAATCTCGTCTGAATCCTTGGAGCCCTGATGCCCTTCCTCTTGGCAAGAGTGCTCAACTCTGTCTCTAGCACTGCCCCATATAACTTGGCCAGTATGGGGCCAATCATGATGGTCTGGTATGTGGCTGGATCCATAACGTTGCCTGACTTATGAATGGGCACAATGATGTGCTCAGTCCATGAGCTAAGGAACCCTTCAACCAGTGCTCGGTTGAAGAGGTGGGCAATGAGGGATGCTAGAGTCGTGCATCTGTAGATGATATGATTTGCCTGTAAACCGAATTGGCCATAGGCCCTACCATGCTCTAGATGACTAATGGCGCGGCTCACCATAGTCGATGCGAAGAAGTCAGAGGTAATGGGGTTGCGAGCGCGAGCTCTGTGGCATGGAAACGGGGGGCTAGCCCGAGATATGGTATAGGCTCTGTGCATAACTATGCCAAGTGCTTGGGTCTCGAATGGGTGTCTGCTGCCTCCTCTCTCTTAGGGGTCGCCACGTCACTACATTGTCCCGGCTCATGAGCAAGTGGTAGATATCCCTATGCTGTCTCTCCTCCCATTCGCGCCGCTTGCGGCGGGCAAGGCTCTGCATGCGGTGGTGTGCCTGTCCCCCATGAGGATGACTTCATCTAGAGTGCTATAATGTAGTATCTCATGAGGATGAAGTCCCCCATGAGGATGACTTCATCTAGAGTGCTATAATGTAGTATCTCATCTGAGAGTTCTGTGTATGGTGAATCTCTATCCCAAGTCGGTCCCCCGTGGTCATGTCCTACGTATCGAGAGCTCCCTAGTGGAAGGGAGAGAGAGGGAGAGGGGGGGGGGGGGGGGGGGAGAGAGAGAGAGAGAGAGAGAGAGAGAGAGAGGGGGAGGGACGGAGGGTAGGAGGCAGGGTAGGCGGGAGGAAGGGAGGGGGGAGGGGTGGGGGGAGGGAGGGAGGGGGAGAGAGGGAGAGGGAGGGAGAGAGAGAAAGAAAGAAGAAAGACTTTTTAACGTCTATTAGAGGCCAAAATCGGCCTATGAGACAAAACATATACATCAATATGATCCAATCCACTGTGATCCCAAAACGAAAATAAAGTGCGAGTACAAAACAGAGTATAAAAAAGGGGGGAGAGAAATGAAATGAAATGAAATGATATATTTACGTCTTCAGAAGGCCAAAATGACCTATGAGACCAAAAGTTACAAAACTGGTGAATCTGATACAAAACAGAGAGAGAGAGAGAGAGAGAGAGAGAGAGAGAGAGAGAGAGAGAGAGAGAGAGAGAGAGAGAGAGAGAGATTTCCAGGATTTCAATAAACAGTTCTGATCAAGATTGATTTTGTTCTTGCAGCAATAAAGATAAGAACGGATAATGACAATTGCCTTTGGTAAAGACTAGCTTCTTTATTATTTCCTAAGAACAGCTTCTTTCATAGCTCTATGGCGTCAGAAAGTTTTTCCCTTCGCAAATCTTCAAATAGAGACAGTTTGTCAGAGCCATTACTTTCAAGCTTACGGAGCAGAAAATCTTTGAATAAAAATGATGGTATAAAGCTTTCAAAAAGGCTTCGTCGTTCTTATAGTGCTCCTCGTCTTGATGAGAGCAACCCCAAGATAGAACAAGAAAAGAATGTGCCGACTTCCATATTCAAGAGTGATCACACCATACGCTCGACAATAATTGGCATTGCGATATTTGTTGCATACTTAGGTGTTGGGGTTGGCATTTTCTATGCAACAGGGGACAACATGCAAGGAAAACGCACCAATTCATTTGTAGATGCGCTGTATTATTGTATTGTGACCATGACTACCGTAGGATATGGAGATCTTGTACCAAGGGGAGTCCCTGAAAGGTTGCTGACGTGTGTTTATGTGTTTGTTGGGTTGGGATTAGTTGGGTTGCTTATTGGCCGTGTGATAGATTTGCTGGTTGAAAGACAAGAGATGATGATTGTAAATACTCTCTCAGGGAATGATAAACCTGGTGAGTTTGAAGAATATGATACATCAAGGCGAGCAAAAAAACAGATGGTGAAGGTGCTAGTAGCAGGCACGATCTTTTTGTTGCTGTTTGTGCTTGGTGTTATTGTCATGATCAAAGTAGAGAAAATGGGCTTTGTTGAAGCTGTGTACCTTGTGTGCGTGACTGTGACAACACTAGGTTATGGTGATCTTTGCTTCCAAACTTTGGGAGGCAGAGCCTTCGCAATAGTTTGGATTCTGATTAGTACCGTGAATGTTGCTCAGTTATTCTTGTACATTGCTGAAGCATATACAGAGGAAAGAAGGAAGGCTTTGCTGAAATGGGTCCTTACTCGGAAAACAACAGAGTCTGACTTGGAAGCAGCTGATATGGACGATGATGGGAAAGTGAGGTGTCTCTCTCTCTCTCTCTCTCTCTCTCTCTCTCTCTCTCTCTCTCTCTCTCTCTCTCTCTCTCTCTCTCTCTCTCTCTCTCTCTCTCTCTCTCTCTCTCTCTCTCTCTCTCTCTCTCTCTCTCTCTCACACACACACACACACACACACACACACACACACACACACACACACACACAAAATTTCGGCCTTTTGAAGACATCAGTATATCATTTTATTCTCTCTCTCTCTCTCTCTCTCTCTCTCTCTCTCTCTCTCTCTCTCTCTCTCTCTCTCTCTCTCTCTACATGCACACTGCATGATGCTTGTGCATGCATGAGTGCATAAACACACACACACACACACACACACACACACACACACACACACACACACACACACACACACCCCCTACATGCACACCTACACCCACCTTTCTCTTTTTCGTTGAGACGGCAGTCCATTGACCTCTCTTTTTCACGAAGCAGCAATTTGATTCTCTCAGGTTTGCACCATGGCCTATTGATTTCGGCTGGGAGTATCACTCAGTTAGGGTTTTATAGAGTCAACAAGCACAGGCTTTTTCTTTCTCAACAGTATGTTTGGAGCAGTGGATCAGTTAGGGTCTCACAGAGTTGACATAGACAGGCTCTTTCTCTCTCAGGATTGAGAGAAACTTGTGTCAACTTTCAAGATTACCAGACCCCAAGGCTGCACAGCACATCCTTATCACCTTCGAAGCTGGGCTGACATTAAGATGAGGGGGAGTGAGGGGAGTACTCTTTCCTTCAAGTGCTCACATAGGTCCACTCCTCTAGTCTCAAGGGCTAGAAGGGAATGTAAAAGATCCTCTGCTTTTGCCCTCACGCTATCCCGTCTCCAATCAATAATATGGTTCTTTGGATCTACTGCTATGGATTGATGCCAAATGTCCAATTTAAGGTTGACTTTGTATTGACTTTTTAACAAAACTTTGACTTTGACCAGAAAATTAGGGTTTCCCTTTCGAGCTACAGTCTGCTATCAAATAGTCAAGTGTTGTACATGATTGGATAGCTCTTGAAGAGCACTTTCCAAATATGCAATTAAAAAATTCTTTCATTTTTTACCAATTTCGACCAACTTTGACCACCTTGTTGACTTTTCGAAATCTGCTCCTTTTCTGAAATCATGCACCTCTTTGTGGAAGATTTCTTATTTTCCGACAATTCCCTCCTAACTTGACAAGGGGTATGTGCAAGATAGGTATATTTGCTGGTTTACAATTTTATTGAGTAGATACCTGTATAATTTTGAATTTGATTTGCCATGTCATGTCATGCAAGTGTCCAAGAACACACACAAGGACCTTGAACATGAGGAGTCCTCCCCCAACACACATCACAAAGAGAACTCACTCATGAGTCATTAGTCATCCCGACCCAACCAAGTACTACTAGGAAGGATAAAGACAAATCTATGGGATGCCAATACTAACATTAAATGCTAGTAGATAGTATGTAGAATCCAACATACTTCCTCAACCCTCAAGGCTGGCCAGGCCTATCAAGTATGAGTCATATGTCTTCATCTACATGTATTTCACACACACACACACATGTCTCAATATTGATTGTGGGTGTAACAACCAACAATTGCTATCAGAGCATGTGAGAATAGTGCAACATGTAGAAGAGTTAGACCCTCATGGAAGACACAAATCAAGCTCAGTTCCATAATGAGATGGTCCAACAGGGCAGATTTTTGACACTTGCTGAGTATAGGAACAAAGGGAAGTGAGGGGTCAATTCTATTCTTGTTGATTGCACAAGCAATGAGTCAAATTTTGCTGATTTTTCAAGTTGTTATAACAAGTTTTATGCTGATTTTTTGTAGAATGTGCAAAATGGGAGAGCATTGCTTCCATGTGCAAAAAGAGAAGTGATGTTCAACGGTCAACCTTCTAGTGCTCCTTGGGGTTTATCACTCATCCATGTATATGGGAGCATGCTCAACTTGGTGATCATGAAGGAAGACTTATGTGAGCAAGGAGGGGTAACGTATCTATACTGAGAACTTTATGGACATTTTAGACCACCTTGTATATGTATGTGTGTGTTTGTTTGATAGGTGTAGATGAGAACGTATGATTTTAACTTGAGAGGGCTAGCCAACCTTGTTACTTCAAGGAGTATGTTTGAGTCTACATACTATCTCCATTACTTAGCATGCTATATTTGTCAAGTAGTACTTGGTTGAGAAGAGTGGGGGATGTGTGAGTTCTCCTTGTGATGTGTGTTATGGGAGTGCTCTTTATGTTCAAGGTCCTTGTGTGCACTGGTGGATAATGTTAAATATATCTCAATATTCCACCATCAAATGACCACAAATGATCCACGGTGCTCTAAGTTGTAAGGCCCCCATTATGAGGAGAAGCCATTGTGAGAGCCCGGACATTTATGGAACCCTAACTTTCAAGTTAGATGAGGTCTATGTGTGACCATTGATGGTAATAGATGATCTTTGTGAGCTTAACCATTAGGTTAGGTAGGGCATAAACTTCCAGGCCATTGGGTTGCCATTCAAGGCAAAAATAAAGGCCTTGTAGTGTTGCACGGTTTCCACATAGAACCTTAATGGGCGAGTGAAGAGGGGGGCTTGCCCCCTTCTGCAAATTCCGAGGACCTATCCCGATGGTCGCAAGGCCGAGACTGTAGGACTTCTAGCTGTGGAGGTTTTGTCGGAGTATATTTTTTTGACTATTTTGTCTCTCTCGACTACGTTTATCTATATAGGCTCCCAGTGTAAAATCTATATAAGCATGGCCCATGTGTAGCTCTATACAACATTGCGCATTAGTAAGCCCTTCATCTAGAGTCTATTAGATCACCATCTAGGCTCCATATTGGGAGCGCATGGGTGGACAGCACCATCTTTGTAGCTGCATTACTCTTGGCAATTTGAGATTTTGAGTTCTCTATCTATCAGTCTCCGTCTCTCTTTGTCCGCATTTTTCCTAACTTTGTCTATTGGTCTATTCCGTTGTGCTATTATTTCTTACAGATACTTGGCATGATATATGAGAATTAAGTTTTTTAGCTTAAAACATAATAATTAATAATCAAGAATATACCTACTTAGCATATTCTTGAGGTTTGTCAAATGAGGTCAAAATGGTAAAAATGTATAGAATTTTTTTTATTGCATATTGTGAAAGTACTCATCAAGAGCTTTACAATGGTATTATCACACTTAAGTATCTGAAAGCATATGGAAGGTCAAAAAAATTAGAAATTGCAGTCATTCAAGGCAGAAGAAACATGAGTGTGGGAGATTTTCATCCTCAACTAGGCTACCAGATTGTAAGATTGTATATAGTGGACAAAAATGTAAATATTCAGGATGGGTACTTATAGTTAGGAAGGATATATCTATCAGGATTAGTCATAATGACATGCATGGAAGATTTCTTATTATATCAGCTCAGCATCAAGGACAAAAATTTCCTATCCTTAATCTATATGCACCTAATACTCCCATGGAAAGAGCCAAGGTCGCCTTTTGGATGCTATTACTCAATGTGACATAGAATTGCTTCGTGCAAAAATTTTACTCATTGAGGATTGAAGACTGACTGAATTGTACTATTGTTTCCTCAATTACTGCTCCACAGGAAACTCAACTTTTTAATGCAATTCTACAATCATTGGGATGTACGGGATGTATGGAATTATTTTGGAGGGCACACTTCAAATATACTTCCATTCTAATTATCGCTCTCAGGCTATGCGTAGATTGCATTCATTCTGGTATATATGATTGTCGTATTAGCAGACATGCAGTTTTCACTTGTAGATTCTTCATCCGAGTTACGGCCAGTTGATAGGTGTGTATACCCTATCAGCTATGCATTTTTTGTAATTTTTCTATCTTTTGTTTGCATTTTGTGCTAGGCTTCATTATGGCTGAATTTGCCCATCACTTCTGGAAGTGATAGAAACTCAGTTTGCAGAGCTTCTTGTGAGTTCATGCTCGTGGTGTGTGTGTTGTGGGGTGTGTGTGTGAGCATGTATTCATTCGGAGTTCTATACCCACTGTTGGGCACTGATGACGTTAGTGGGGATGTCATAGTATTGAGTCGATACTGTGCATAATGGAGCTGATATGCTAAACAGTCTTGTGGTTGACTACCATGAGCTTATAGTTGCACTTTCATTCGAGGGTGAATTTGGGGTTCACCTGGATTCATTTTGGTATATATGCGTAGATTGGATAGATGCTATTGCTCACACATTTCTATATTTCATTCTATGTCTAAGGCTTTTTTGCATGCTACAACTTTTCTGTCAGACCATAAACCATGCTAGTATTCCTGCATGATTTTGATCAGCAACAATCTATTCCTGATTCCCTAAAATGGGTTCCATTGTGCATCATTAATATGTGGTTGAGGATATCACTTTCCAAAACAGGATGGATTCTTTGATGAGCACACCAAATGCTATGGCATATGCTGCTTGTATGAAATGGGAATACCTTGACTCTTCATATGGGAGTATGGCAAGCATTATAGTAAAGTTATGAAATCAGCCAAAGAGGGAAGGACAACATTTTCTCTCCTCTCTCAGAAAAAAAATTGTGAAAATCTATGCAGGACGAAAGTGAAAGCAGAAGAAGATTGGGAGAGCAGGACAAATGGTTTGCCAATCAGGGGTCAAATGTGATAGAGGAAAGGAAAAGAGGACAGTTCGCTAGGCACAGGAAACAGGGGGGTTGACATCACTGCTACACAGCAATACGTACTTTCGGACACTGACACACACACACACATGCACGCACACATACATGCACACAAATGTGCACCCACACAAATGCGTGCATGAATATCATGGTGAAATCATCAAAATCATGGATGTGAGAGAAAGAGTGAGATAGTTTCTGTAAGTGTCAATTTGTTTAATTATACATTTCTCAAGTGAAGCCCATTGCCCTGCTCATTACATAGAGTTTGCCTGAAAGAGACATGTGATTCATGTTTAGCATGTGATAAACAGTGCAGAGGGTTTTTGAAACTGAGGTAAGTATGGAGGACTGACAAGGGATTTCACTGATGTTGTTTCTGTCTATGCGTGCAGTTGTGCTGAGTTTGTGGTCTACAAGCTTAAGGAGATGGGTAAGATTGAGGAGGAAGATGTGATTGAGATTCTAAAAGAGTTTGAATCACTCGATGTTGACAATACAGGGACTTTGTCATCACGTGATATAAAAATGGCAGAGACAATAGAATCATGAAGGTGTCCAAGAACTTGCTTATTTATCCAACAGACCTTTGGCATTGGGCGAATAGAAGACTTTGTTCATAAGCTAATCGATTGGCATTTGTGTAGAGAGGGAGCTCTTTGGAGAATCAGGATGAATCCTCCAAACTTACTTTGGCTTGTTGTAGTCTTGATTTGTGTTCTTTTCTTTGGAATGAATAAAGTGAATTTCAATGTTATTCCAACGTGGAATATTATACAAAATGTAAACAGAAGCAACATCTGATTGTCATCCTTTCTAAAACCAAGGTATCAAAGTAGTGATCTAGTGTAGTCAACCATTGAACCATCTAGCAGAGAGTTGAAATTGCAGAGAAACAACAAGCTCTGTCATTAGCAACATACGGCTTGTGAGTTGTGTCACTATTTTTTTTTTTCCCCTTGTGATTCAGAGTTACCACTCAAAAGATCCTATTTCGTGTATGTACAATTGCACATATTTGCACTATTATTGATACCTTTTCTAGATCGAGAAGGAAAATGTCATTAAAGACAACATATCTATATTTCTTTTTTTCTCTCCCCAAAGCAACACACTTGAATTCAATTAAAGAAAGAATAAGGATATAGGAAAGAAAGTCAGGGAGAATTACAAAGCAGGCTTATGAGCCTGTAGCCCCCTTGATGTGGTATCCACTTGCTTTTGAGTCTGTTGTTTTGCATTACAATTTGCAGAGCTCATCGCATCGCATGTCTAAATGGTGCTTTTGTAGTTAATGATTCTTTTTTCTAGAGATTCTTAGGTTTTTTTCTATAGAGAGCTCCTTGGATGTATTACCAAAGCTTTTGGCACATATCTAACCCTAAACCCTAAACAATGTATCTATAATTACAGATATGCATCAACTACAAACAAGACTTTCAAAAACAGAAAAGTCAGAATATGGTTTTTAACTTAATATTAACTGAAGTGAAGCTGCCGTTCGTCGTGCCTTAATGAGAATCCAACAAGGAGTTCTCACATTCTGTGTTATAATAGCGTTGGGATCATGATCCATTTCATTATTAGTAGCGTGATGTTGTTATCTGGCATATGCTTGATCAAAGTATAGAATGGTAAATATGTGGAAATTAATGCACATGAAACTCACGTCTACAAAGATAGAATTCAAAAGTTTCGGGGAAAGAAGATAAAGAGATTTTAAACAAGTGAAGCAACACATACTCGCTTAAATAATTAGGTGTCACAAGAGATCATAAGCAACTAGACCCATGCATGTGTTGATACCTAAGATATTAAACCTTCGGTTCATCTCACATTCTCAATTATTGTGAAAAAAATTGTGAAGGGTGGGAAGAAAGTGACGGAACACCAAAAAAAAAAATGTTTTGTGCATTTGAAATGAGCAAATGGTTTTATTCCACGTGGACACTTTCAAGAACAGGTTTGCACAGGGAAGAGAGGAGAGGTGGGAACCTTTTCCCCCGAATGTTTCGTGAGCTGTCCATCCAGAGTTAACAGATTGATGGAATGCATTAGTACACATGGCAATTACTGATTGATTTTTCTTTCATCAGGCGATGTTCCTCCATCTTATGTGAAATCCCCCTTTTTTTCCATCGTCGGTTTTACCATTGATCATATCTTTCAGGCTTGATAGATAGGGTAGCAGACAATACATTTTTTTTTTTTTTAAAGCAAAGTTGGATCTTATGCTCTACATGTCCATGGCTTCGAAATAATTGAAAGTGTGATTGTACCATGAAAGGCACAGCACCCACGAAAACTCCTCCCCCCGAATTCCACACAGAGGGGTAGAGCACCTAGCATCTATTAAGAATGAATAGAAAGAATAGCCCTAAGGGGAGACGCGAAGACTATTTTGAACTGATAGAACATTGTGTACCCATGAAAACTCTTGCTCCCCCCAAACTCCATACAAAGAGGGGTAAAACACCTAGCATCTATTAGGAATGAATACAAAAGGATAGCCCTAAGGTGAGATGAGAAGACTAGTTTGACTTGATGAAAGGTTGCCATAGCATGCATCGCTTTGTTATTGTCGGCAGTGTCCATCGAGGATGTCTAAAGGTCAGAAAGAACATCCCCAAAGGGCACTATTTCATCTCATCACAAGGATGAGGACATGTCTAACCAATGCAGCCTATCGAAATTGAACTCTTGCCCCAACCAAGGGAGGTGAAAGGCTCAACCACCTAAGCTGCAATATTGAACTATCAAACAATATGTTGGTGTTAGTCAGTTGGGTTATCTTCGGTACTAGAGTATTTCTAAGACATTTTCAAGACAAGGCAACTTACATGGTGTTACATTTTGATAGATAGCGCTCATCTCATATGCCCCTATATAAAATTTTCCTATGTAAAATTTTCCATAAAAGGATCGATTTTTTTGCCTCTATCAATGGGTTCAATAAGCTTTGGAATTGAAGCTCCCATCTAAACTTGGGCCACAATGACTTCCATTTCCTATCAAGTTTCATATGGAATTTTCTCTATGAATGTGAGGAACATCTTCTATTGGATTTTCCTCTTTCAAATTGTAATATCAAAAGGATGGGTTTTTTGGCCTCTATCAATGGGTTCCATAAGATTTGGAATTGAAGCTCCATCTAAAATTGGGACATAGTGATGCCCGTTTCTTATTTGATTTCATGTGGAATTTTTCCTACCAAGGTGAGGAAATTCTTCTCTAGGATCCCCTTCTTTCAAATTATATTAGAGTAGTTCCATAAGTATGTCATCCCTATGGCTTGAGACCCACACCCTTTGCATTTCATTACCTTGCATGAAAAAGGTCAGAAATGTTATGGAACAAAGGGTATTTCATGGGATCCTTAGTTCTATTGTCAAGTTGTCTGAGCATTATGTATCTAACATTATTCAAGAGGGTGACAAAGAAACCCATCGCTTCGAAAGAGTAGCTTACTTCCATGTGATCTTTTTATGTACTTGAAGTCTACATTAATGGTTCTTCTAGGTCAAAGCAGTCTTCAGGTATGAATAAAAGAGATATCAAAGGTCTTCTACTTTCTTGGGGCATCCTTTATGCCATGGAGTGGAAATCTTCATTTTGGTAGGTTTGCATCATCTCATATGCCCTTGTGTAATACTTTCCATAAAAGGATGGATTTTTTTTGCCTCTATCAATGTGTTCCATAAGCTTTGGAATTCAAGCTCCCATCTAAAGTTGAGCCACAATAATTTTTGTGTCCTAATAAGTTTCCATGTGGAATTTTCTTTATGAATGTGAGGAACATCTTCTATAGGATTCCCCTCTTTCAAATGAATTCCCTTGGTGTATGGATCACTTTCCTGCTAAAGAAGGATGATGAACTCCTTCTGCCAAGATGAGATGTTGCTGCTCAAGAGCAACCCATCTTCATACTCCAATTTGAATCTCTCTTTAATCTCTTTAGGCTAGATCCATTTGTTCCTTCTTTGATTCCACATGCCATCCAAGTGTAGGATCCTTTTTTGTCATTGTCCTTTTTCTCTTGAAATCTCCTTTTTCTTGAATAGGTTCATTCCCAAAATGGAGAATAAAATAGTAGCATTGTCTTATGCTCATTGTCATTTTCATTCTTCATTCATTCAAAAATTATCTTTAAATTTGTTCCAAACTTTCCATAAGCAAACCACTAATTTAGAACCCTTGGTCTTGACCTTCGAGGAGAGAAGAGGAGAGTGATAATAATTTATTTTTCCAATGTGAAGATTCTTTAAGGGAGAGGAAATCTATGCTCTTGAGAATCAAATGGACCCTTCTAGGAGCTCCACCGTCGTCCTAAATGACCGGTCAGTGGCCATGGCTGAAAGTAGTGACGTATTTCGTATGTTGGTTGTTGAGGATAAGTTGGATGGTACGAATTATCCATTCTGGGATTATATGATGTGTCATGTATTGGTCGCAAAAGGACTGTGGAATATTGTGCAGGGTGTTGAAAAACATCCTATTACACCTGCAAATACAGATATTGAAGTTGATGTAGACGGCATTGAAGATGACGATGTTCTTCATGTTCCTGTTCATGCTGTAGTTCTTGATGCACTTACTACAGACCAAATTCGTTGGGATGGTAGAGATGCTCAGACACATGCATTGATAGCCTTGTCTATCAAACCTGCCATTATTCCTCACATTCGCTCTTACAGAACAGCTAAGGAAGCTTGGGATACACTTACCACTTTATACCAGGCAAGGAATGAGGCTCGTATTGCTTACCTCTAAAAACAGTTGGAGCGTGAGCACATGAATCAAGGTGATTCAATGGAAAATTTTCTAACAAAGCTCAAAGATTTGAAAGAACAGTTGATTTTGACTGTTGAAGTCTTGCTTCACAGTTCACTTGTGTAGACTGTTCTGAATGGTCTTCTCCATTCATATCAGAGTTTTGCTTCTACTCTTCGTTTGATGATGAAAGGCAATCCAAATGCCTTAATGTTTGAGGATTTGGTCTATGTTCTATTCCAGGAAGATTAGTGTAGGCAGAACAAATCCATTATCTGTGTTGCAGATCAAGCTTTCCTGACTATTCAGAAGGGTAAAGGTAAATGGAGCTCTTCTATTAGTAAGCAAAAATCTACTAATTATGCACAATCGAAGAAGAAAGACAGAGAAGAGAAGAAAACAGAAACGCAAAAATTGTTATGCAAGTATTGTAAAGCAAATGATCATGTCATAATAAATTGTCCAAAATTGGTTGCAAAAGAGGCAAAGAAAAAAGAGGTTGGAATGGTTTTTGCAGAGGCCTCACACCGAAAACAAAGTTTGCTAATCTAGTGCATAATGAAGAATGGGTATTTATTACTTTTTGCAATTTCGACCCATCCTCTCCTGAATAGTGTATGTCTATGGTAGACTCAGATGTTTGGTACTTTGATAGTGGGGCAACCAAATATATTACCTCGCAGTGCAATTTCTTGACTTCACTCGAGCCTGCCCCTACAAGGAATACTATCACATGTGCCAACAACTCCTCGTATCCTGTCATGGGAGTTGGTAAGATCATTCTGACTACTGGTGATGGTAGTTCTTTCACATTGCCGGATGCTTTATTTATGCCAGGGATCAAGAAGAATCTTTTATCAGTTTCAACTTTATCCAAGATTGGCTTGGTTCTGAAATTTGTTGATGACAGATGTATAGTTCATGATATGTCAAATCGCGACGTGATTATTGCTTTTGGCATTTTTATGTCGTGGGCTGTATAAGCTCATAGACTATGAAAAATCTGTGAATGATTCAGCATGTGCAGTACATGATTCTTAGGCTATGTCAGATGCAAAGCTTTTGCATGCATGCTTTGGTCATCTGAATTTTGCTAGTTTGCTACGCCTACAGAAATCTGAAATGGTTTCTTTTTCCCCAAAATTGATATATTTAGGTAGTGATGTGTGTGAACACACTACGACTATCGGGGAACTCCTTTTCTTCTTTAGGAGGTTCTTTTTCCCCGGCTAGTATATACACCTATAGCCCTAACGGGTTACTTATCTTTGTACATTCTAGTGGTAATACATTCAGTATTGTGGTTGTGCTCCAAGCTTCTTCTTCTTCCTTGTGCTGTTCGCATGCTTCCGTAGACATCTAACTCCAACAATTGGTATCAGAGCAGGTTGTCACTTCATCTAGGGCGTCATCGACACCCCTCGCATCACATTCTCAAAATCGCATGAAATTTGCTAAGCATACTTAGGGTGATTAGGAGATCAAAATTGCTTTGGTTTCTTATGCCAAAATCGTGATTTGAGCTCGTTTCGGCCTCCGAACGCACTATCATAGTGCTTGTGTAAGCTATTTTGTCTTTTTGTGCCAAAGATATAGACAAGTTTTGGTTCGCTAGTATAAGTGTCTCAAAGTCTGCTAGAGGTTTAGCAAAACTCATCAAGGTAGTTTTGTTCTACTTTTTTAGATACAATCATTTTTCTGCATCAGGGTATTTTAGTTAGTGGCCATGGCTGAAAGCAGTGATGTATTTCATATGTTGGTTGTTGAGGATAAGTTGGACGGTACCAATTACCCATTGTGGGCTTATATGATATGACATGTATTGGTTGCAAAAGGACTGTGGAAAATTGTGAAGGGTGTTGAAAAATATCCTATTACACCTACAAATACAGGTACTGAAGTTGATGCTGATGGCATTGAAGATGGTGATATTCTACATATTCTTGTTCATGTTGTGGTTCTGTTGCACCTACTATAGAAAAAATTCATTGGGATGGCAGAGATGCTCAAGCATATGCATTGATAGCATTATCTATCAAACTTGCCATTATTCCTCACATTGGCTCTTGCAGAACAGCTAAGGATGCTTGCGATACACTAACCACATTGTACAAGTCTAAGGATGCTTGGGATACACTAACCACATTGTACCAGGCTAAGGATGCTTGGGATACACTAACCACACTGTACCTGAAACACATTCAAAGAAGGAAGACAAAGATGAGAAGAAATCAAAAAAGCAGAAATTGTTTTGCAAATACCGTAAAGCAAATGATCATGTCATTAAGAGCTTTCCAAAATTGGCTACTAAAGAGGCAAAGAAGAAAGAGGTTGGAATGGTTGTTGTAAAGGCCTCTACACGAAAACAGAGTCTATTAATCTTGTGCAAAATGAAGAATGGGCATTTACTACTGCTTGCAATTTTGACCCATCTTCTCATGAGCAATGTATGTCTGCAATAGACTCAGATTTTTGGTATTTTGATAGTGGGGCAACCAAACATATTACCTCGTAGCATAGTTTCTTCACTTCACTCCGGCCTACCCCTACAGGGAATACTGACACATGCACCAACAACTCCTCTTATCCTGCCATGGGATTTGGTAAGATCATTTTGACTATTGCTGATGGTAGTTCTTTCACTTTGTCATATGATTATTTGTGCCAGGGATCAAGAAAAAATTTATTATCAGTTTTTGCATTAGCCAAGGTCGGCTTGGTTGTGAAATTTGTTGATGACAGATGTATAGTTCATGATCTGTCAAATGGCGACATGATTATAGATTCTCGCATTTTATGTCGTGGGATGTATAAGCTCATAGAAAATGAAAAAAATCTGTGAATGATTCAGAATGTGCAGTACATGATTCTCAAGCTATGCCAGATGCAAACCTTTAGCATGCATGCTTTGGTCATCTGAATTTTGCTACTTTGCTACGCCTGCAAAAATTTGAAATGGTATCCTCTTTGCCCAAACTTGAGGCACCCTGTAAACATGTATGTGAAGGTTGTATTTTGGGCAAAATGCAGTATTCCTCCTTTTCAAAAGATGGTTTAGTTCAAGCTACTAAGAAATTGTAGCTTGTTCACAGTGATATCTATGGTCCTATGTAGAAACCCTCTTTTGGAAACTATCTTTACTTCGTGACTTTCATCGATGATTTTTCTAGTCATGCATGGGTATATCCATTGAAGGCAAAGTCCAAAGTGTTTATGTGCTTCAAAATGTTTTTGGTTTTGGCTGAAAATCTGTCAGCATGTAAAATGGGCAACCTCCATTCTGATCGAGGGGGGGGGGGGATATATGTCTTTGTACTTTAATGCATTTTTGGTTGAACATGGGATAAAACAATGCCCTATACACCTCAACAAAATGGAGTTGCTGAATGGAAGAACGGGTCATTCATGGAGATGGCAAGGTGTATGGTCAAGAGTCAGGCCTTACCACATAGTTTCTGGCTTGAGGCTGTCATGTGTGCAGCATATGTACTTAATAGGTGTCCCACTAAAGCACTACAGTCTATCGCTCCATATGAAGCTTGGCATGGTCACAAGCCATCTGTTGCTCATTTGCATGTTTTTGGTTGTTTGGCATATGCATTAGTGCCTGAAAAACATTACAGGAAATTGGATGATAACACAATAAAATGTATTTTTGTTGGGTGCAGTTCTGCAAGCAAAGGCTATCGTCTATATCATCCACATAATAAATGCATTTTGGTTAGCCGTGATGTAGTTTTTGTGGAAGATGCTATTCAGCCTTTACTTTCATGTACAAAGGAGATATCTCTTAGCTCCAAAGACATGTACGATACTTTGTTGCCTCTTTTTACAGGTGGACGGTCTAGTGCTAGTCCTAATGAGGCAACTTCTCAACCTTTGTAGGTTTCATGTGATGCAGATCATTCCATTTCTAATGCAGATTTACATGATTCACTTATTGATGAGAGAGCTGATATTGAGCAGGCAAAAACTATGCCAAAATGGCTGGTGCAGACTTTGCGTGACAACAAATTAGATCATATCATACTCGTTCAGGCTCTCATAGTGCCTCTTTTGCATCAGATTACTATGCTATGGCTGCCTCTAGTATTTATGATGAGATTGAGCCTGTTTTATTTGACGAAGAACAAAATTGTGAGCATTGGATGGTTGCAATGCAATCTGAATATGATGCTATCATGAAAAATGGTACCTGGTCTTTGTGACTTGCCTCCTGGCAAGAAGGCCTGGCACTAAGTGGGTATACAAGCTGAAGCATAAGCCTGATGGAACCATTGACAAGTATAAGGCTAGGCTTGTTGCAAAGGGTTATGTGCAGGAAAGAGGCATTGTTTTTTATGAAACCTTTGCACCTGCATGTCGAATGACTATTGTTCGTAGCATCTATGCACTTGCAGCTCATCATGGTTGGAATGTACATCAGTTGGACATCAAAACAACATTTCTGAATGGTAACTTGCATGAAGAAGTGTATGTTTTTCAACCATGTGGCTTTGTGGAGAAAGGGCATGAAAACGAGGTGTGCGAGTTCTCTCCTAGTCGCTCTAAGTCAAAAATTTTGGAATATGAAAGCTCATGACCGGTCCACTGGTGTTCTTGTACTACTTTCAATGTCGAGATCAAGAAGTCTAATGGTAACACATCGTTTTGTCCAAAGACCATCTAAAAGGGGGTGGCTTGGAACACCGTTTTATAGGACACTCTATAGGCCCAAACAACATGATGTAGCTGTTTGTCCCAATCAGAACGCTTATTGTTTACCAATTTTGTCACAACAATACAAAGTATCTTATTCATGCTTTCGGCCTGGCCATTGACTTGTGGGTGATATGGAGCTGACTACTTGTGAACCTCCATAAATTCTTGTAACAAGTATTCAATGACCTCATTCAAAAAGTGGGTTCCATATGGTTTTGAGAACAATCCAACTGAAAGCACCTTATATGTTAAGCATGCTAATGATGTGCGTCTGATCATTGTTGTGTATGTTGATGATATGTTGCTCACTAGTCCTCATGACAAGAATATTGTTGATTTCAAGGTTGATTTGCATGCCTCATTTGAGATGTCTGATTTGGGGCATTTTCATCATTATCTGGGCATTCACTTTATGCACGTTGATGGTGGAATGGCTTTATGTCAAACAAAATATATTGACACATTATTACAGCATTTTGACCTTGAACACTGTAAACCTATTGCCATTCCTATGGAGATAGGTTTACGATTGAGTCTTCATGATGCTGGAGAAGCATTTGATGCTATTCTCTATCAGCAGGCTGTTGGATGCTTGATTTACTTATGCACTACTCAGACAGATATTTAGTTTGTTGTCTCACAGATGAGTAGGTTTATGCATTGCCCTTGTGTCAAGCATTGGCAGGTGGTTAAGTGCATCTCTCGCTACTTGAGTGGTACCCGGCTACTCGGATTGTTGTATCCCAAGAGGGGATCACTACCGCCAGATTTACATGCCTTTTTTGACTCTGACTCGGATGGTTGCTATGACACTCGTGTGTCCACTAGTGGTTTTTGCTTCATGCTTGCTAGCTCATGAATATCTTGGCTGAGCAAGAAGAAGCCTATTGTGGCCACTTCCAGTTGTGAGGATGAGTATAGGGCAGCTTTCATAGCAACTATTGAGTGTTTGTGTGGCTCAAACGCCTTATGGCTGATTTGGGTGTTGGTCAGTATTCTGCCACCACCATCTTCACTAACAGTCAGAGTGCATTGGCAGTTGCGAGGAACCCTGTGTTCCATGCTTGCACTAAGCACATTGACGTGCATTATCATTATGTCAAGGAGAGGTTCTTTGTTGGAGAGATCAGCTTGGCATATGTGCCCATGCAGGAGAACATTGCCTTTTCATGAAGGAGAGGTTCTTTGTTGGAGAGATCAGCTTGGCATATGTGCCCATACCTTTTCATGAAGGCTCTGCCTAGGGAGAGGTTTGAAGCTTTCCGCAAAACTTTGGGCTTACTTCCTTTTGTGGATAGATTCCACATAGCTTGGCACTTCCTTATACATGAGTGCCAGCTCCTTGTTCACCGCATCACTCCCAGGGGGGATTCGTTGATATATCTAGGTAGTGATGTGTGTGAACATACCAGGACTGTTGAGGCACTTTTTTTCTTTTTTAGGAGGTTTTCTTCTCGCGGCTTGTATATATGCCTATAACCCTAATGGGTTACTTATCTTTGTACATTCTAGTGGTAATACATTCAGTATTATGTGTTGTGCTCCAAGCTCCTTCTTCTTCCTTGTGTTGTTTGCGTGCTTCCACAGATGTCTAACTCCAATAGTAAACATGTTTGTGAAGGTTGTATTTTGGGCAAAATGTAGCGTTCATCATACCCAAAAGATGGTTCAATTTGAGCTACTCAGAAATTGCACCTTGTACATAGTGATGTCTATGGTCCTATGCAGACATCTTCTTTTGGAAAAACTCTTTACATCCTGACTTTCATTGAGGATTTTCTAGGCATGCATGGGTATATCCATTGAAAGCAAAGTTCAAAGTGTTTATGTGCTTCAAATAGTTTCTGGTTTTGGCTGAAAATCTGTCAGCATGTAAAGTGGGCACCTTTGGTTCTGATCGAGGGGCGGAATATATGTCTTCTAAATTTAATGCATTTCTAGCTAAACGTGGGATAAAACATGAATGTATAGTGCCATATACACCTCAACAAAATGGAGTTGCTAAATGGAAGAACAAATCACTCATGGAGATGGCGAGGTGTGTGGTCAAGAGTCAGGCTTTACCACATAGTTTTTGGCTTGAGGCCATTATTTATGCAGCATATGTACTTAATAGATGTCCCACTAAAGCATTGCAGTCTATGACTCCATATGCGGCTTGGCATGTTCATAAGCCATCTGTTGCTCACCTGCATGTTTTTGGTTGTCTAGCATATGCATTAGTGCCTGAACAACAGCCAACATACGGAATACATCACTACTTTCAGCCATGGCTAGTGACTAAAATACCTTGATGCAAAAAATTGATTATATCTCAAAAAGTTGAACTAAACTACCCATACGAATTCTGTTAAACCTTTAGCAGATTTCAAGATGCTTATATTGGTGAACCAAAAGTGGTATATACTTTTGGCACAAAAAGATGAAATAGCCTACACAAGCATTATGATAGTGCGTTCGGAGGCCGAAACGAGCTCAGATCGCGATTTCGGAACCACATAGTAAAGTTGTTTTGAGCTTTGAAACACCCTGAATATGCTCACCAAATTTTGTGCGATTCTCAGACTACAAACGGAGAGGTGTTGACAATGCCCTAGATGAAGTGACGACTTGTTCTGATACCAATTGTTGGAGTTAGATGTGTGTAGAAGCATGCGAACAGCACAAGAAAGAAGAAGAAGAAGCTTGGAGCACAACACACAATACAGAATGTATTACCACTAGAATGTACAAAGATAAGTAGCCCGTTAGGGCAATAGGCATATATACAAGCCAGGGGAAAAAAAACTCCTAAAGAGGGAAAAAAGTGCCCCGGCGGTCCTAGAGTATTCACACACATCACTACCTAAATATATCAACACATCACATCCTCATGGTTTTGCAATCCTTGTCCCTGACATAAGGAGATGAATTTCCTTATATGATCATTGACGTCCTCATGCACTAAACCCTTGAAAATAGGAAATTCGATGTTTAATCTAGATAACAAATCTGCAAGATGCTCCATTGGTACTTGGGTATCTTCAGAGGTGTGAGAGGTGGGTTCAAGTGCTCTCTGAGACTTCTCTTTAGAAGGAGGTGTTGGGACTAAGTCTTTAGAAAAGTAAATGAGAAGAGTTAAGGGTATAGGGGGTGATTGGTCATCGAGAAGGATGATGAGATTACTTTTTTCGATCATAATTCTTTCTGGGACTCTTGTGTAGATGAAGAGACTCCCTAGTTGCTCAAGTATGGGTCATGTACCCACTAGCCCAAGTTTGGCTTGGAGCCTAGCAAGGCTCAAAAATCAAAGAAAATTAGAAAGAAGATGAATTCTTACTTCGTATAGGTTCCTCGCATAGAGCATGCAAGGGTCCCACTGGGCATGCCAAACTGTAGAATTTAGACCCAGGACCTCTTTTAAGAAGAGGAGTAGACATGCCTCTCAGGACACCTTCTACTTAAGAGGGGTTCTCCTTAGGGAAGTATACCCTGTAACATGCATGTGTAGAGAGACACTTCACAAATGGAGAGTACAAAAAAGAGGATTCCACAAGGTTTTACTGACTCAAAATTGCATGGAAAGATTCATAGAGAAGTAGAGAATATGACAACACGCAAAAAGAGACACAACCCAAATGACTCGTCACCTATTGCCACTTTCCTACTCTTAAGGTTACCTTCTCAGTCCTCTTACTAGCAGGGCTCCCATTCCACTCACATCGTAAGTAGTTAGCAATCTACCAATGAGATATATGCCAAGGGTGTAATGACTATCATACACTCACGAACTATATGCAACTTCACATAACACAAAATGCAAGACCAAGTGATGATTGATCAGAAGAATAGTTCAACAAACATTACAGAAGTAGGCCAATATGTTCTTAGAAAACAACACTATATTGATGAGCGAAGGCAAAACATTTGCCAAATACACACAATATGGTGGCCCACACACACCAAGTACACAACCCAAAGGCAGAGATATAGCAAGAGAATAAGTACTACACAAAGTACCAGAGCTCTGCTTCACCTACACAAAAGAGACTAACAAGAGACAAACCTGATAGTAGTGATCTGCATGATCGTGGTGATAGCCCAAATGAGTGCTCAACAAATGCTTATATAGACACAAGGAGACCAAATGAGTGGCACTACAAACTGTGCAACTCTAAATATGAGATGAGAGGTGCAGTAGGTATCTCTCTCTCTCTCTCTCTCTCTCTCTCTCTCTCTCTCTCTCTCTCTCTCTCTCTCTCTCTCTCTCTCTCTCTCTCTCTCTCTCTCTCTCTCTCTCTCTCTCCCTATACGCAAAATTTACTTCCATTTTTCATAAGTTCAAGAGTGTTGTTTTTATCGTTGCTCTACATCTCCCAACCCCCATAGCCACTCTGCCTAAGACAAGGTTTATCATCTCCATGTTCATTATTTGGAAGTCTACACGGTCTGTGTATCCTTATATATGGACTTCCAAATTGGATACCATAGTATCGCATATCTTCTTACCTTCCCCTTCCATCATAGATACTACATATTTATGTGCATTGGGCTATTGGGGAATCTTTGATTTCTTGAGCAGAGCATAGTTAATGAAATTATTTGTGGTAGAGTCATCTATCATGACTCTCACCCTAGTCCCATAAATGCTATCATGAAGCTTAACTAATTCACGTGTTCCAAACTTCGGTGACCACAATGATTGAGTCAAACAACATGTATGCTCTATGTCCTCCTGCATCACTTCCACCTCCTTGCAGCTAGAGCTTCCATGTATTGGAAGTGTCTACATAAGTTGGAAAACCTTTTTGCCATTGTCAAGGGTCATACTAGTCCCTGGTCCTCCTTTCTTTTCTTCCCCCTTATGGAGTGGACAGTTCTAAAGCACATGTGTTCCCTCTTGAACCTCTCATATTGTTTAGTAGGTAACTTGGACCCTTGTGATCTTTGTTTCTTTATGAAAAGTTTGTTTTTCCCCATAACTATTTCCTTCTTAAATTTAGTGGTACTAATATGTTCAAGGGTTTGATCCGTCTCCATAGGAGTATGTTAAGGATGGTTATGGTCCTCATAGATCGGTGCATATTGATTGCCTCCTCAAAGGTTTTTGGTGTGTTTCTTCTCACTTCTCTCTTTATGGCATTATCTAAACCTATTAAAAACCCCCTAGTCTTTTGAAAATCATCTAATCTTTTAAGCATCAAAATGATCTCTCTGTAGTGAGATATGTAGACAAACAATAGCCTACCCCTCTATGTGATCCTATCCCATCTATTCTAGTTCCTCTTTTCCTCATTCTCAAGAAGAAACTCTTTCAAGAAAAGAGTTTCAAACGGAGTCCATTTAATAGGGATGGAGTTTGCCTCCTTGAGACTCATCCATCACTTATAAGCTTGTGGGCCAAGTGAGAGATTCACTTGAAGTACATGACACTCAGGTGGGGTGCCTTTAAGTTGATACAAGTCATTCCACTTTTGCAATAAAGTCTAGAACACATCCTTATTTTTCTCTCGATCATCTCTTGTAAATGTTGGTGGTTTGAGATCCTTCATGAGGGGTGTTTCCCTAGATTTCTCTCCTTTATGTTTGCTAGGTTGTAGAATCTCCTTCCTAACTGTCTCATCTCAGATGTACGAAGAGTAGGAATTTCTCTTTCCTTCATAGCTAGGAAAGAGGTGACTTGAGTTTCTAAAGAGACCATTTGAGTCTTAAGTTGCTCTATAAGAGAGGTCATGCTACCAATGACCGTCTGTGTCATGAGGGTTTGGTCTTTGAGCTCATTGAATTTTTTATGAGTCGCAAACTCATCATGAAGCTTCGTGTAGGAATACTCTTCTTCTTGCTCGACCTCTTCCATCTTATGATCCAATTCCTCTGGATTTTGTTCCTTAGGTGGGGAAATGTGTTCTAATGGTTCTTTACCCTTAGTTTCCATGTTTAACTCCCCCAAGTATGTAACTAGAGAGTTTAAATAAGATGCAAGTACACTTTATAAAACAAAAAAGAGAGAAATGACACAAGAACGCTTCCTTGATACAATCCAAGCTATTCCAAGCAATATTGTAGTACATCACCAAACTATACATAAGAAGTGAGTTGAATATCATGCTGGTTTTCAACCATGTGTGCTTGTAAATTTTGGAGATTTTCACCCATGTTTGGCTAGAGATTTTCAATCATTTTATATGTAAATTTTGGAATTTTTTAGCTATGTTTAGATGGATATTTTTAGCCATATTTGACTAAAAATTATAAGCTTTTTGAACCTTATTTGGATGATTTACATGGCCATAGTCGAGTGCACTACTTTGAAACAAAGCCATGAGTGTATCAAACACATCTTCTGAACTAATTGTGGAAGGAGAGGCACGCAAATCAAGCAAAAGACGAAGAAGAAGAAAATAAAAAGGAAAGACTACTCAATAGAAAGCACCACCCTCTACTCAAAGCCCCGCAGGGGCACACATCAGGCCACTATGCAAAAGAAGGAGGTCCCAAAGAGTTCTAGAGGATTCCAATGGGTTAATGCTAGGGTCAAACTAGGTTTCTAATGGGTTCCAATGGGTTTCAAAGGGGTTCCCAAGGGTTTTAGAATGTTTGTGTGTAGGGTTGAGTGAGAATGGATATTGGCATTAGTTTCAAGGGTGAAACATTTGATATTTAATTAAATTAGTTTATAAATTAAACATTTATTTATTTAAAATCAAATTATGATTTAATTAGCTAATTTAATAGTGTCTGCAAATATAAATACTAAGGTATCTAATGATTAAACTCTTATTGTAAGCTTCAATTAATTATATTAATAAAATATAAATAATAAGGTTAATTAAATTAAAAATGATAATTATAAATGGATAAATAGTGAGTGATGTATATGAGTCAATATTAAAGAATGGTGAGAAAAAGATGTGCATTTAAAGTATGAGAAAGGTAAGTTTAAAGGAATGGTGTGTGAGTGAGTATGTAAAAGTGTGGATGAGGAATTAAAGCAAGTTCAAAAAGAGTGGTAAGCTTATGAATTCTGTGAGTATATATATGTGTGTTAAGCTCTATTCTTTTCCAATGTTTTTTTTGCAGACAAACATTAAAGAATTAAAGAGCAGTCAAAGTGCAGTGATCCGTGACGTGATAGATTGAAGACATTCCATCTATTTTATGTTGTTGGAGTTAGACATATGTGGAAGCACACGAACAACACAAGGAAGAAGAAGAAGCTTGGAGCACAACACACAATACTGAATGTATTACTAGAGAATATACAAAGATAAGTATCCCATTAGGGCAATAGGCATATATACAATCCGGGGGAAAAAAACCTCCTAAAGAGGGAAAAAAGTACCCCAACGGTCCTAGAGTGTTCACACACATCACTACCTAAATATATCAACAAATCCCCCCTGGGAGTGATGCAGTGAACAAGTAGCTAGCACTCATGTATAAGGAAGTGCCAAGCTATGTGGAAATCACTCCACAAAAGGAAGTAAGCCCAAAGCTTTGCAAAAAGCCTCAAACTTCTCCCTAGGCAGAGCCTTTGTGAAAAGGTTTGCAATGTTCTCCTGTGTGGGCACATATGCCAAGCCGATCTCCCCAGCAGAGAACCTCTCCTAACATAATGATAATGCACCTCAATGTGCTTAGTGCAAGCATGGAACACAGGGTTCGTCGCAACTGCCAATGCACTCTGACTGTCAGTGAAGATGGTGGTGGCAGAAGACTGACCAACACCCAAATCAACCATAAGGCGTCTGAGCCACACACAGTCAACACTCGCTGTGAAAGCTGCACTATACTTAGCCTCACAACTGGAAGTGGCCACAGTAGGCTGGTTCTTGCTCAACCAAGATATACATGAGCTACCAAGCATGAAGCAAAAGCCACTAGTGGACACACGAGTGTCGTAGCAACTAGCCCAATCAGAGTAAAAAAAAGCATGCAAATCTGGCGGTAGTGATCCCCTGGATAAAACAACCCAAGTAGTCGAGTACCACTCAAGTAGCAAAAGATGCACTTAACTGCTTGCCAATGCTTGACTCCTAGGCAATGCATAAACCTGCTCATCTGTGAGACAGCAAACTGAATATCTCGTCGAGTAATGCATAAGTAAATCAAGCATCCAACAGCCTACTGATAGAGAACAGCATCAAATGGATTTCCAGCATCATGAAGACTCAATCGTAAACCTGTCTCCATAGAAGTGGCAATAGGCTTACAATCTTCAAGGCCAAAATGTGGCAATAATGTGTCAATATATTTTGTTTGACACAAAGCCATTCCACCATCAACTTGCATAAAATGAATGCCCAAATAGTGATGCAAATGCCCCAAATCGGACATCTCAAATGAGGCATGCAAATCAGCCTTAAAATCAGCAATATGCTTCTCAATAGGACCAATGAGCAGCATGTCGCCAACATAGACAACAATGATCAGAAGCACATCATTAGCACACTTAACATATAAGGTGCTTTCAGTTGGATTGTTCTCAAAACCATGTGCAATCAGATAGGCATGTATCTTCTCATACCAAGCATGTGGTGCTTGCTTTAAACCATATAATGCCTTCTTTAACCTGCACACCTGGTTTTCATGCCCTTTTTGCACAAAGCCACGGGGCTGAAAAACACACACTTCTTCATGCAAGTCACCATTCAGAAATGTAGTTTTAATGTCCAACTGATGTACATTCCAACCATGATGGGTTGCAAGTGCACAAATGCTCCGAATAGTAGTCATACGGCATGTAGGTGCAAAGGTCTCATCAAAATCAATGCCTCTTTCTTGCGCATAACCCTTTGCAACAAGCCTAGCCTTATACCTGTCAACTGTACCATCAGGTTTAATATGCTTCAGCTTGTATACCCACTTAGTGCCAATGGCCTTCTTGCCAGGAGGCAAGTCACATAAAGACCAAGTACCAAATCATTATTGAATCATATTCAGATTGCATAGCAGCCATCCAATTTTCTGAATTTTGTGCTTCATCAAACGAAACAGGCTCATTCTCATCACAGAGACTAGATGCAGCCATAGCATAGCAATCTAATGCAAAAGAGGCACTATGAGAGCCTGATCGAGTACAATACGACAAAGGTGCATCTAATTTGCTGTCATGCAAGGTCTGCACCAGCCATTTTGGCATAGTTCTTGCCTCCTCAATATCAGCTCTCTAATCAATAAGTGCATCATGTACATCTGCATCAGAAATGGAATTATCTTCATCATCACATGAAACCTACAAAGGTTGAGAAGTTGCCTCATTAGGACCAACACGAGACTATCCACCTATAAAAAGAGGAAGCAAAGTATCATACATGTCTTTGGAGCTAACAGATGTCTCCTTAGTACATGAAAGCAATGGCTTAATAGCATCTTCCACAAAAATGACATCACGGCTAACCAAAATGTGTTTAGTATGCGGATGATACAGACGATAGCCTTTACTTTCAGAACTGTACCCAACAAAAATACATTATATTGCTTTATCATCCAATTTTCTACAATGTTATTCAGGCACTAATGCATATGCCAAACAACCAAAAACACGTAGATGAGCAACAGATGGCTTGCGGTCATGCCAAGCCTCATATGGAGTGATAGATTGCAACGCTTTAGTGGGACACCTGTTCAGTACATACGCTGCACACATGACAGCCTCAAGCCAGAAACTATGTGGTAAAGCCTGACTCTTGACCATACACCTCACCATCTCCATGAGTGACATGTTCTTTTGTTCAGCAACTCCATTCTGTTGAGGTGTATACGGCAGCGTACACTTTTGTTTTATCCCACGTTCAGCCAGAAATGCATTAAAATCAAAAGACATATATTCCCCCCCTCGATCAAAACGGAGGGTGCCCATTTTACATGCTGACATATTTTCAACCAAAACCAAAAACTGTTTGAAGCACATGAACACTTCAGACTTTGCCTTCAATGGATATACCCATGCATGCCTAGAAAAATCATCGATGAAAGTCACGAAGTAAAGATAATTCCCAAAAGAAGGTGTCTGCATAGGACCATAGACATCACTATGTACAAGTTGCAATTTCTGAGTAGCCCGAACTGAACCATCTTTCGGAAAGGAGGAACACTACATTTTTCCCAAAATATAGCCTTCACAAACATGTTTTCCAGGTGCCTCAAGTTTGGGCAAAGAGGACACCATTTCAGATTTCTACAAGCGTAGCAAACTAGCAAAATTCATATGAACAAAGCGTGCATGCCAAAGCTTTGCATCTGACATAGCCTGAGAATCATTTACTGCACATGCCAAATCATTTATAGATCTTTCATAGTCTATGAGCTTATACAGCCCATGACATAAAATGCCAGAAGCAATAATCACATCGCCATTTGGCTGACTTGATCCTTGGCACAAACAAAGCATGGGACAAAGTGAAAGAACTACCATCAGTAGTAGTCAAAATGATCTTACCAACTCCCATAACAGGATAAGAGGAGTTGTTGGTGCATGTAATAGTATTCCCTGTAGGGGCAGGCTCGAGTGAAGAGAAGAAACTACGCTGCGAGGTAATATGTTTGGTTGTCACTGTCAAAATACCAAACATCTGAGTCTACTGCAGACATGCACTGCTCATGAGAAGATGGGTCAAAACTGCAGACAGTAGTAAACGCCCATTCTTCTTCCTGCACAAGATTAGCAGACTCTATTTTTGGTGTAGAGGCCTCTGCAACAACCATTCCAGCCTCTTTCTTCTTCGCCTCTTTAGCAGCCAGTTTTGGACAGTTCTTTATGATATGATCATTCCCTTTACACTACTTACAAAACAATTCTGCTTTTTTGATTTCTTCTCATCTTTATCTTCCTTCTTCGAATATGTAGAATTAGCAGATTTCTGCTTACTAGTTGAAGAGCTCCATTTTCCTTTGCCCTTTTGACTAGCCAGGAAAGCTTGATCTACAACTTGCATAATGGACCTATTTTGCCTGGACTGATCTTCCTGCAATAGAACAGAGACTAACTCCTCAAATGATAAGGCATTTGGATTGCCTTTCATCATCAATCGAAGAGTAGAAGCAAAACTCTGATATGAATCAGGAAGACCATTCAGAACGGTCTGCACAAGTGAGCTATCTGGTATAACCTCATCAACAGAAATCAAATGTTCCTTCAAGTCTTTGATCTTTGTCAGGAAACTGTCCATAGAATCACCTTCATTCATGTGCTCACTCTCCAACTATTTTCGGAGGTAAGCAACACGAGCCTCATTCCTAGCTTGGTACAATGTGGTAAGTGTATCCCAAGCATCCTTAGTTGTTCTGCAAGAGCGAATGTGAGGAATAATGGCACGTTTGACAGACAAAGCTATCAATGCATGTGCCTGGGCATCTCTGCCATCCCAGCAAATCTGCTCTGCAGTAGGTGTAGTAGAAACCGTAGCGCAAACAGGAATATGCAAAATATCATCATCTTCGACACCTTCTGCATCAGCTTCAGTACCTGCAGTTGTAACAGTTGTAGGTGTGATAGGATGTTTTTCGACACCCTGCACAATGTTCCACAGTCCTTTTGCTACCAACACATGTCGCATCATATAAGCTCATGACGGGTAGTTGGTACCATCCAACTTATCCTCAACAGCCAACATACGGAATACATCACCGCTTTCAGCCATGGCCGGTGACTAAAATACCTTGATCTAGGAAATCTATTGTATCTCAAAAAGTTGAACAGAACTGCCCAGACGAATTCCGCTAGACCTATAGCAGACTTCGAGACACTTATACTGGAAAACAGAAACTAGTATACACCTTTGGCACAAAAAGACAAAATAGCTTGCACAAGCACTGCGATAGTGCGTTCGGAGGCCGAAACGAGCTCAGAAACACGTTGAGTATGCTCACCAAAATTCGTGCGATTCTGAGACTGCAATTGGAGGAGTGGTGACGGCACCCTAGATGAAGCGACGACCTACTCTGATACCAATTGTTGGAGTTAGACGTCTGTGGAAGCATGCGAACAACACAAGGAAGAAGAAGAAGCTTGGAGCACAACACACAATAATGAATGTATTATTAGAGAATGTACAAAGATAAGTAACCCATTAGGGCAATAGGCATATATACAAGCCGGGGGAAAAAACCTCCTAAAGAGGGAAAAAAGTGCCCCGGTGGTCCTAGAGTGTTAACACACATCACTACCTAAATATATCAACATATGTTACCCTTTAGCTTTCATATAGCCATTTTACATTTGTATTAGTCTTTTTACTCTATCTTACTTGAATTAGAGGAATTGATTTATTTCTTTAGCTTTAGCAACTCATTTGTCAGAAACAGATATAGCATTGATATTTATTCAGTTTAATCATATTTTATTTCATTATTTTGATGTCTTCTAAGTTGTCCAATGAGTCTAAACATAATGAATTTAGGAACATATCTGAACATAGTAGATTTGAAAGCATTGATGCTAGAACTGAGTCTGTAGAAGTAGTAATAGAAGAAGTCATTAAAGATCAAATTACTACAGAATCCTTAACTTCCTACGTATTGTTTAACTAGATTCTTAACTTTATTTTCCTTTGTATCTCCTGAACCCCAGAGTAGTGAAAACTTATTTCTGCCACCACTAAATAGATGTACTCATCCGAAGTCAATTGAAACCAAAATAGAGGAGGTATTTAAGGATCAGATAACAAAAGAATCATTGACTTTACCATCCTATCAAGATGCTATTGCTAGATTTAGAGCTGCACGTCCTTATGGTCCTTAGTTGCATAAAATATTAAATTTATGGTCCTTAGTTGCATAAAATATTAAATTTTTTTTGATAAGTTGACTTTAGTTTCCATAAAAATAGGTAATTAAAATTGATTGTGTTTTCAAAACCCCTTCTCTTCAAGTACCTGAGTCAGATCTAGACACCCAACGTGTGCCGACCGATCTAGCGGATGACCTGATCCATCATCCGAGCATCTCCACGACGCGACATTAGTGAACTTGATGTGAACAACGGCGATGCAACTCAGGACTCAAGACTTGAGTTTAAATTTTTCATTGCATATGCATCTCTACGATTCCACACTTGTTGGAGCAGCGTCTTCATCCTTGGGATTTGTGGCTATCTCATGAAAACTTGCAATCTTCTCGGTGTTGAGGGCTGATCTGTTGATCTGAGTGCCTCCACAAAGATTGTCAAGTAGGCAATCCTCATCTCTCCACCCCTCTCATCGAACATTGAAGAATGAAACGTTTGCACTCATACATAGCAAAAGATGTATTTAGAATTTGATTTAATAAAAATAAATGTATCAAAAATCACATAAGCACTTCTTTGAACCTCTTCTTCAAGCAATTCCAGGTATTCATATTTTACTAGTTTACATTCATTATATAAGTGAATAATGGCTAAAAAGGGATTAATGTCAAAACACTCCACACAAGAAATAGATTCTAGTGTGAAAGCATTGATTGAAATGAAATTCTTAGAATATGATGAGAAATTTAATGATATGAACATATTTATCCAATCCAAAATTGAAAAAGCATTGTCTTTAACTCGAAACTTAGACGATTTCTTTGAAGATAATAAAACATTATGTAAAATGTTAAAAGAAATGATTGATCATGAAGTTTCAAGTTTGAAAAATAAGTTTGAGATTCTGTTTAATCAAACAAAAGAAGTTCAATCATGCAAGTGTGAACATAAACATCAAGTAAGAGTCCATCATATGTCTTCTAATCTTCTTGATAAAAACAATTCAATTGACCATAGAAGATTAACACTTAGAGCTTCACATAGAAGATTCCATCAACCTAAAAGATGTTTCTGGTGTGATCAATTTGGTCACATGTTTTGGGATGGTATTGCATATGAGAGTGCTTGTGATCTTAAATTAGTCACTACAGTAGAAAGGAAAATTTGTGATTACCAGGTCCATTTACCTTTGCACTTGAACTTAGGAAAAGGAGGAATTAAAGAATATTTTAATCAAACGAAATCTAAGCCAAGCTCATTTATAAAACAATGGAAACGAACAAGATATCATGATAAGAAATCTTCTGAATAAGAAACTATGATACAAATGGAGAATCAAGTTAAATGTTTTGAAGCAAAATGATATGATCAAATAGTATTGGATAAACAAAAAGTGACCAAATATTACACAGAAAATTGGACGAAGATGAACAAGAATATGACAAGGCAATACAGTTGAAACAAAAACATGATGAATACTATGTGACATGTAATCCAAAGTATCTAGAAAATGATAAATTATTTGATCAAACAAAGGTTAAAAATTTGAGAGCTCAATGGAGCCATTATAAGAAAACTGGAGAGAAAAGTCAAAGTGAATATGAGAATATCAAACAAGAAACTACTAAGAATGAGAAGGGAGAAACAAATGATCAAAGATATTATCACTCAAGTTGAGCAAAATATAAACAATTCATCAAAAACTTCTACATCTTAAAAAAAAAAAAAATTGAAGAAGATCCACGATGAACCGATATCAATGATGAGACATGAAGAGAACGAATGTATTTTGAATTATGTTAATTTATTTTTTTCCTTAGTGTGGATTTTCTTTTGCAGGAATGAAGATAAATGCATGATTATGCAAATTAATTTTACTTGTATGACTAGAAGTTGATGATTTTAGCAGGACTTTTGAAGATGATCAAATTATTGGTTTATGGCAAATTTAAAATGAAGTTGAAGAAGATTGATGATGCACTTAATTTCAGGTCATATTTATCTATGTTTTAAAATTTTCTATGTTTTATCTATGCATACCATTTGCATTCATATTAAATTTAATTATAACAATTTGGGATGAGGCTTATTAAAATATGAAGGGAATCTATTTAGCCATACTAGGAAAACAAGCATGATTTATATTTCTAAATTTATAGATTGAGTGGGATTTGTTATGGGTAGAAGGATTTGTAATTCATTTCAAATAATGGAAGTAATTGTATATGTGTAGGAGCATATTGATGCATGATCCTTGTCTGTGAAATCCTAGGTCATTCTTATACATACATCTAGAACCTTAGCTCGAATTAAGGGGTTAAGCCTTTCCCCTTCAAAACAAAAAAGTTGTGAAGTAAAAACCAAATAGAAAAATAGAAAAAGAAAAATAGAAAAGAAAAAGAATATTTTATGCATGGAAGTTATACCTTCTTTCACCCCAAAAAGGTATTTACACTCATTATCTACATGAAGATTTACATCATACTTGTATGAAGCCAAAAAGATGAAGAAGGCTAGTTGTGGAAAACACATCTAGTGAATAAAATGGGCAAACAAGGCGGATGTGTGTATGAGTAGATATAGTAGATTTCTTTGACATGTTTGATTGCTTATATGTAAATGCATGTATATGCAGAAACCTACATTTGAGTGAATGAAGATGAACTCTGTTTCATACTAATCTTTGCAAAGTTTATAAATGGATGAAATCTAGATTAATCTTTTGTTGATTGAACAGGTTAATAGTTTAACTTTATAATTTAATATGTTATCATTACCAGATTGAATTTAAATAAACTTCATGTGCATGTTGCACAAATGATTGAAATATTTGCTAAAGTTTGAAATTTATTTATAAAAGAATTAATGTTGTTTTATGGATAAATTTCACGATGATCACCGAAGATAACATGTGCTCATATTAGGGTTTACCCTAGTTGCACATTTAATGTGCTTTTGTACTCATATAAGCAAGAAACATGGGTATAAATCCCTAGGGTTACATTAATTTATGTGTATTTAAGTTAGGATGTTGATTCTAGGGTTAAAGCTATGGTTCAAAAGGGTTAATGATAGGGTTCCAGAGGATTCCAATGGATTAATGCTAAGGTCAAACTAGGTTTCTAATGAGTTCCAATGGGTTTCAAAGGGGTTCCCAAGGGTTTTATAATGTTTATGTGTGTAGGGTTGAGTGAGAATGGATATTGGCATTAGTTTCAAGGGTGAAACATTTGATATTTAATTAAATTAATTTATAAATTAAACATTTATTTATTAAAAATTAAATTATGATTTAATTAGCTAATTTAATAGTGTCTGTAAATATGAATACTAAGATATTTAATTATTAAACTCTTATTATAAGCTTAAATTAATTATATTAATAAAATATAAATAATAAGGTTAATTAAAGTAAAAATGATAATTATAAATGGATAAATAGTGAGTGATGTATATGAGTCAATATTAAAGAATGGTGAAAAAAAGATGTGCATTTAAAGTATGAGAAAGGTAAGTTTAAAGGAATGGTGTGTGAGTGAGTATGTAAAAGTGTGGATGAGGAATTATAGTAAGTTCCAAAAGAGTGTTAAGCTCATGACTTCTGTGAGTATATATATGTATGTTAAGCTCTATTCTTTTCTAATGTTTTTTTTGTAAACAAACATTGAAGAATTAAAGAGCAGTCAAAGTGCAGTGATCCGTGACATGATAGATTGAAGACATTCCATCTATTTTATGTTACCCTTTAGCTTTCATATAGCCATTTTACATTTGTATTAGTCTTTTTACTCTATCTTACTTGAATTAGAGGAATTGATTTATTTCTTTAGCTTTAGCAACTCATTTGTCAAAAATAGATATAACATTGATATTTATTCAATTTAATCATAATTTATTTCATTATTTTGATGTCTTCTGAGTTCTCCAATGAGTCTAAACATAATGAATTTAGGAACATATATGAACATAGTAGATTTGAAAGCATTGATGCTAGAATTGAGTCTGTAGAAGTAGTAATAAAAGAAGTCATTAAAGATCAAATTACTACAGAATCCTTAACTTCCTATGACCATTGTTTAACTAGATTCTTAACTTTATTTTCCTTTGTATCTCCTGAACCACAGAGTAGTGAAAACTTATTTCTGCCACCTCTAAATAGACTTACTCATCCGAAGCCAATTGAAACCGAAATAGAGGAGGTAATTAAAGATCTCATAATTGAAGAATCATTGACTTTACCATCCTATGAAGATGCTATTGCTAGATTTAGAGTTGCACGTCCTTATGGTCCTTAGTTGCATAAAATATTAATTTTTTTATAAGTTGACTTTAGTTTTCATAAAAATAGGTAATTAAAATTGATTGTGTTTTCAAAACCCCTTCTCTTCAAGTACCTGAGTCAGCTCTAGACACCCAGCGTGTGCCGACTGATCTGGCGGATGACCTGATCCATCATCCGAGCATCTCCACGACCCAACATTGGTGAACCCGACGTGAACAGCAGCGATGCAACTCAAGACTCAAGACTTGAGTTTAAATTTTTCATTGCATATGCATCTCTATGATTACACAATTGTTGGAGCAACATCTTCATCCTTGGGATTTGTGGCTATCTCATGAAAACTTGCAATCTTCTCGGTGTTGAGGGCTGATCTGTTGATCTGAGTGCCTCCACGAAGATTGTCAAGTAGGTGATCCTCATCTCACCACCCCTCTCATCGAACATTGAAGAATGAAATGTTTGCACTCATACATAGCAAAAGATGTATTTAGAATTTGATTTAATAAAAATAAATGTATAAAAAATCACATAAGCAACTCTTTGAACCTCTTCTTCAAGCAATTCAATGTATTCATATTTTACTCGTTTACATTCATTATATTAGTGAATAATGGGTAGAAAGGGATTAATGTCAAAACACTCCACACAAGAAATAGATTCTAGTGTGAAAGCATTGATTGAAAAGAAATTCTTAGAATATGATGAGAAATTTAATGAGATGAACATATTTATCCAATCCAAAATTGAAAAAGTATTGTCTTTAACTCAAAATTTAGATGATTTTTTTTAAGATAATAAATGATTATGTAAAATGTTAAAAGAAATGATTGATCATGAAGTTTCAAGTTTGAAAAATAAGTTTGAGATTTTGTTTAATCAAACAAAAGAAGTTCAATCATGCAAGTGTGAACATAAACATCAACTAAGAGTCCAGCATATGTCTGCTAATCTTCTTGATAAAAACAATTCAATTGATCATAGAAGATTAACACTTAGAGTTTCACATAGAAGATTCCATCAACCTAAAAGATGTTTCTGGTGTTATCAAGTTTGGGATTGTATTGCATATGAGAGTGCTTGTGATCTTAAATTAGTCACTACACTAGAAAGGAAAATTTGTGATTACCATGTCCATTTACCTTTGCACTTGAACTTAGGAAAAGGAGGAATTAAAGAATATTTTAATCAAACGAAATCTAAACCAAGCTCATTTATAAAACAATGGAAACGAACGAGATATCATGATAAGAAATCTTTTGAACAAGAAACTATGATACAAATGGAGAATCAAGTTAAATGTTTTGAAGCAAAGAAATATGATCAAATAATATTGGATAAACAAAAAATTGACAAATATAACACGAAAAATTGGACGAAGATGAACAAGAATATGACAAGGCAATACAGTTGAAACAAAAACATGATGAATACTATGTGACATGTAATCCAAAGTATCTAGAAAATGATAAATTATTTGATCAAACAAACGTTAAAAATTTGAGAGCTCAATGGATCCATTATAAGAAAACTCGAGAGAAAAGTCAAAGTGAATATGAGAATATCAAACAAGAAACTACTGAGGATGAGAACAAAATTAATGAAAAAAATCTTGAAGAAATGTAGAAACAAATGATCAAAGATATTATCACTCAAATTGAGCAAAATATGAACAATTCATCAAAAACTTCTACATCTTTAGAAGAAAATTTTGAAGAAGATCCATGATGAACCGATATCAATGATGAGACATGAAGAGAATGAATGTATTTTGAATTATGTTAATTTATTTTTTTCCTTAGTGTGGATTTTCTTTTGCAGGAATGAAGGTAAATGCATGATTATGCAAATTAATTTTACTTGTATGACTAGATGTTGATGATTTTAGCAGCACTTTTGAAGATGATCAAATTATTGGTTTATGGCAAATTTAAAATGAAGTTGCAGAAGATTGATGATGTAGTTAGTTTCAGGTCGTATTTATCTATGTTTTATCTATGCATATCATTTGCATTCATATTAAATTTAATTATAACAATCTGGGATGAGGCTTATTAAAATATGAAGTGAATCTATTTAGCCATACTAGGAAAACAAGCATGATTATATTTCTAAATTTATAGATTGAGTGGGATTTGTTATGGATAGAGGGATTTGTAATTCATTTCAGATAATGAAAGTAATTGTATATGTGTAGTAGCATATTGATGCATGATCCTTGTCGGTGAAATCCTAGGTCTTTCTTATACATACATCTAGAACGTTAGCTCGGATTAAGGGGTTAAGCCTTTCCCCTTCAAAACAGAAAAATTACGAATGTAAAAAACAAATAGAAAAATAGAAAAAGAAAAATAGAAAAGAAAAAGAATATTTGATGCATGGAAGTTATACCTTCTTTCATCCCAAAAAGGTATTTACACTCATTATATACATGAAGATTTACATTATATTTGTATCAAGCCAAAAAGATGAAGAAGGCTAGTTGTGGAAAACACATCTAGTGAATAAAATTGGGCAAACAAGGCGGATGTCTGTACGAGTAGATTTAGTAGATTTCTTTGACATGTTTGATTGCTTATATGTTAATTTATAAATTAAACATTTATATATTAGAAATTAAATTATGATTTAATTAGCTAATTTAATAGTGTATGTAAATATAAATACTAAGGTATTTAATTATTAAACTCTTATTGTAAGCTTCAATTAATTATATTAATAAAATATAAATAATAAATTAAATTAAATTAAAAATGATAATTAGAAATGGATAAATAGTGAGTGATGTATATGAGTCAATATTAAAGAATGGTGAAAAAAAGATGTGCATTTAAAGTATGAGAAAGGTAAGTTTAAAGGAGTGGTGTGTGAGTGAGTATGTAAAAGTGTGGATGAGGAATTAAAGCAAGTTCAAAAAGAGTGGTAAGCTCATGACTTCTGTGAGTATATATATCTGTGTTAAGCTCTATTCTTTTCTAATGTTTTTTTTTGCAGACAAACATTGAAGAATTAAAGAGCAGTCAAAGTGCAGTGATCCGTGACGTGATAGATTGAAGACATTCCATCTATTTTATGTTAGCCTTTAGCTTTCATATAGCCATTTTACATTTGTATTAGTCTTTTTACTCTATCTTACTTGAATTAGAGGAATTGATTTATTTCTTTAGCTTTAGCAACTCATTTATTAGAAACAGATATAGCATTGATATTTATTCAATTTAATCATATTTTATTTCATTATTTTGATGTCTTCTGAGTTGTCCAATGAGTCTAAACATAATGAATTTCGGAACATATCTGAACATAGTAGATTTGAAAGCATTGAAGCTAGAATTGAGTCTATAGAAGTAGTAATAGAAGAAGTCATTAAAGATCAAATTACTACATAATCCTTAACTTCCTACGACCATTGTTTAACTAGATTCTTAACTTTATTTTCCTTTGTATCTCCTGAACCACAAAGTAGTGAAAAATTATTTCTGCCACCTGTAAATAGACGTACTCATCTGAAACCAATTGAAACCGAAATAGAGGAGGTAATTAAAGATCAGATAACTAAAGAATCATTGAATTTACCATCCTATCAAGATGCTAGTGCTAGATTTAGAGCTGTGCATCCTTATGGTCCTTAGTTGCATAAAATATTAAAGTTTTTTTGATAAGTTGACTTTATTTTTCATAAAATTAGGTAATTAAATTGATTGTGTTTTCAAAACCCCTTCTCTTCAAGTACCGGAGTCAGCTCTAGACACCCAGCGTGTGTCGACTAATCTGGCGGATGACCTGATCCATCATCCGAGCACCTCCACAACCTGACAACGATACCTAGCAGGTATTGTGTATTGCCCATACCTATACTTCTTGTGTACAACGATACCTAAGTATCATGTATCGTCGGGTCGAGTATCGTGATACCTAAGTATCGTGTATCACGACACTCGAGTATCATGTATCACGACACTCGAGTATCGTGTATCACGACACTCGAGTATCGTGTATCGCAACACTCGAGTATCGTGTATCGTTTGTACTCCTGTATCATGTATCATGTATCGTGGAGATAAAATATCATGTATCGTTTGGATCTGAGTATCGTGTATCGTTTGTGTACTCCTATATCATGTATCGTGTATCGCGGAGATCAAATATCACGTATCGTTTGGATTTGAGTATCATGTATCGTTTGTGCTTCAGGTATCGTGTATCATGACCTTGCAAAGTATCGTATATTACGATATCTTAGTATCATGTATCGTCACGATCATTGTGTATCATCCAAATCCTAGGTATCATGTATCATGACCTTGCAAAGTATCATGTATCACGATATCCTGGTATCGTGTATTGTCACGATCATTGTGCATCGTGTATCGTGTGTTGTCCAAGTCCTAGGTATCATGTATCGTTAATCTCTTGTGTATCCTGTATCATGGGAAATTGTAAACTACTTGTAAGTCTGGGAAAATAAAGATCAATTTGAGCCAAATAAACTCCTAGAATAAACACAAATCAGGGAGACCCACTAACTTGATGTAGGTGATCAGTGAATGAACGTACACTTAGGACATGTCCTAGGAAGCCGACGTAGTGTCATATCATCAACAGGAAGTGTAAATCTCCCTAGTGCCAATTCCCATTACTTTGATACCTCTAGTGATTCAGACGAAGAAGTTAGAATGGCTTTGAAAGACATGCATAGCTATGTGCCTTTGGTAGGATTCATGTATGTCATTGAAGGAGAGTAATATAGGACCTCGCTCAAGTACCTGAACACCAATCAGCATGATTTGCCCATATACATAGATGGGTTAAATAGATCAGTGGCACAAATGAAGAAAGCGAGTGAATCTCAGATTGTTCCTCGACCTGCAATAAAATATGAAGGAGGATTCTACATGGACAAAAGAGGAGTAATTTATGTAGTGATAGACTGTCCTGAAACCATAAGTGAACAATGGGAAAGTGAGAATGTAGATCACCCTAATGGGGAGAATAATGAAGATAGGATTTCTACACCCCGAGGTAAGTCTAAATTGAGCAGAGTTTGGAGAGGTGACAAGATCCCTCAGGATGACACATTGATTGATGTGTATATGGTAGCCGAGATGGAGAAACTACTACAATCCCCTTCATCTTTGTGGGGAGAAAGTAGCAACCCTGTCACCATTTATGAGCTACAAGATCTGGAGGATCTCTCTTGAATTACCTATCTTGATGGAAATATGAGAAATTACTAGCCTGTGATGGATTTAGAAAGATCCCGATTAAGATATCAAGGCATTCTCGTGTTTCCCCCTAGAGACTTGGGAACCACCTCCCAGAACCCTCAAGGAACTTACCAAAGTTATGCCTATTAGAACTTTGGGCAGGCTCAACAACAGAGCATTCCTATGATGACTAATGTTCAATTTTCAATGCCAAGAGCCAATCCAAACTATCGACACCCATCTAGTGGAGAGCCAAGAAACAAAAACCCTGATCTAGAGAGACCGCCCATAGGCAAGGGAATTGGTGTTCAAGTGATACATCCAACCATTCCTGTTATGCTCAGACCCCCAGAACCGGCTAGAAGATTTTTGACCAATTCAAGTGGCCAAATGTATGAGGAGTCATTATGATGGGTCTGACGAACCTTATAATCACATAGCCGGATTCAAGCAAGTGATTCGTGTTGAACAAGTGGAAGACTTCTTGGTTCAATATGATTCATTTGGTTTGACCCTTACAGATACTGCCTTAGCTTGGTTCCAACCACTTGAACCCAATAGTTTCCTAAATATGGAACAAGTATTTCAAGAAATTATTGAAGAGTTCACGAAGATTGGCATCAACAATAACTCTTCATCTTTGATTCACAGCTTCAAACAGTCTCCTACAGAGTCAGTTTGTCTTGCAGCTAGGAGGTTCAAGCAATATGTGGATAGATGGTCCCATTGAAGAAAGGCCTACATACTAGAAAATGATCTCATTATTCTTGGAGGCATTAATCAATGGATCTCTAAGAGCACTAGTCTATGTAAAGAGATTCCAAACATTGAGTGAATGCTTGAAGGAGTGTATAGACTTGGAAGACAACTTGTCAGAAGACTTGAGGATCCCCAAACGAAGAATAAGAGTGAGGATAATTCTAGCAGCATCTCTAGTTCGAACAACAATGTGGAGGAGATTGTAGACTTACCAAGAAATTAGGCATGCAAGAACAAAAGAATTACCCTAACCCCCCATTAAGGATGTCGACACTTAGGAGATGTGTACATTGTGGAGGGGATCATCCTTTTCATGTGTGAAATAGAGGAATTGTCCCACCACCCCCATATGTTTATAGCAGACCACCATCATAGAATCAAGCTCAGTACTCCAATATTGAACAAAAATACACGAATCACAATACTGAATATTGTCCTTACAATAGACAACCTAGACCTATCCAACCACCGCAATTCAAGCCATATGGATACCCAATGAGAGACCAAGGAAGGGAATGTCCTAGATATCCTCAATACCAGAACCCACCTCCAATTCAACACCCCCTACAAATACCCAGGATACAATCCACCACAGCCGGTGTTAGGACAACAACCACCTCACCCACAGAATGTTGTTCTAGTGAAATTTTTCCAAGCAGAAGAGAACACTAAGATCCAAGAAGAAGGACATCACTTAGAGGGAGAACATAAAGAAACTGATATTGGAAGCACTTCTGCCCTCGAACTAAAAGCAAGACAAGAGAACATAAATTCAGGAGAAACTAGCAGGGAAGAGAATACACCACAAGAACAATTTGAAGCTCTTGAACATTTTAAAAAATATAAGTAGAGGAAAGAAAAATTGCCATCCAAATGCCTAAACGACAAGCACAAGAAGGAATAGCATATGATAATGAGGAACAAACCAAGAAATTCATTGTGACCATATAAGCGGAAGAGGAGAGATGCACCTACATAGGGAAGGATGTGTCAAAAAGCGAAGAACAAGAACTAATAGGGTTGATTCAAAATTATAGGGATGTATTTGCTTGGACATACAAGGACTTAAAAGGAGTGGATCCCTCTATTTGTTCACATCGTATTCCCATGACCTCTAATGCTAAACCATGAAAACAACGACCATACACTTACAATGATGTATACTCTACCAAAATCAAGGAAGAAATAGATAAATGATTGGTAGTAGGGTTCATATATGAAATCGAACACACAAAATGGGTATCACCCTTGGTAGTTGTACCCAAGAAAAACGGTAAATTAAGGGTTTGCATTAACCTCAAAAAGGTTAACACAGCCACTATTCGTGATAGTTACCCCTTACCCATTACGGAGCACCTTTTGGAGAGAGTGGCAAGCAAAGAAATCTATAACTTCCTTGATGGATTCTCTGGTTACAACCAAGTTGCAATTGCTCTTGAGGATCAACATAAAACTACATTTGCCACAGAATGGGGAGTATATGCTTTTGGAGTTATGCCATTTGGCCTAACCAATGCTCCATCCACCTTTCAAAGATTAATGTGTCATGTTTTTAAGGAATTCCTCAGGAAAAGCATGGAAGTATACGTGGATGATTTGTGCACCTATTCCTCTCAAAGAGTGGATCACATACCCGAGTTGAGGAGAATTTTTGAAAAGTGCAGACAATACAAAGTCTGTTTAAACCCAGAAAAATGTGTCTTTATGGTACGACAAGGAAAAATTTTAGGACATATAGTGTCTAAAAATGGAATATCCACAGATGAATACAAGATCAAAGTTATTCTAGAACTACCCCGATCAAAAAATGCAAAAGAAGTACAAGCATTTGTGGGACATTGTGGATACTATTGTAGATTTATCCACATATATGCCATAATTGCCCGACCTCTATATGGCTTATTGACTCAGTTCAATTGAACTGAAGATTGCGAGAAAGCATTCAATGAGTTGAAAAGCAGACTGAGTTCAGCCCCCATTCTGAAAGTACAAATTTGGACATTCCATATCCAGGCGGACGCTTCTAAATTTTCCACAGGATGCATCTTAGCACAACCTGCAGATGAAGGGAAACTCAATCACCCCATAGCCTATGCTAGCAGGAAGCTCAACCAAGCCAAGCGTAATTACAACACCACTGAGCGAGAAGGATTAGGAATGGTTTACGCTGTAAAGAAACTCAAGCACTACTTACTGGCAAACAAATTCAAATTCTTTATTGATCACCAGGCTTTGTTGTACCTAGTCAATAAACCTTGTCGCATTGGAAGACTAGTGAGATGGTTTTTGCTCTTAAAAGAGTTTGATTTTGAAGTATTGGTTAAGAAAGTTTGATTTTTTTAGCGCTTGGCAGCTATCGATGATTTTAGACGTGTTTAAAAACTCAATTATTGGTTATTAGAGGGTAACAATATGCTTCTGCAATCATAGGTTGTGAAGATAAGTTTTTGTTGTTATGTTTTTCATGCATAAGAATGCTTATACCAAAAACCTAATTCCAAATCCATACAAACAACTTTTGATTTTCATTGAGCCTACAAGGTTAGCACTGAAGGATTGTACTTGAAACCTTAACATGATATTTTCTATTCTGTTACATATCATAAGCCTCAATCTTCTTTCATGTTACATATATAGAGTGTTTTATTTGTTTTAAAGTTAAATAATGAATGATCCATCGTGTGGTTACTTCTATCCCTTACATTAGTGCCTCGACAACAAATACTTAGAAAACACTAAATTAGCTTAATGGTTTATTTGATCTAACAGTTTCAACTATCCAAAGGTTTTTTCAATGTGTGTTTCATGCGCATCAGAAGCTATTAGCCTTCTTTGCATTTTAGCTCTAGTAGTTCTCATGCAATAGCTTGCTTAAACTTGAATTTCATAGAATTCGATATCCGTAGTGTACAAGTTGTTTTGAAAATTATTGGGTTTAAATATCCTGAATTAATGATGTAAAAGCATTTCATTGACAGATTTGGTAAGAATTGTGTGAATTGCTCATAAAATTCTTCACTTCACATGATTGCGTCAAAAGGAATTGACTCTTAAGTCATAAAAAATTGAATGTATTCTGTCTTAAGATGAGGTAAAGGTTCATGAAATTATATAGTCTTGATTCAAAGAAGTTGAGGAACGATCTTGCCATTCGTGTCTTTGAGAAATTGGGCTCCATGATTCGAAAGGTTCAGCCCAAAGCTAGTTTATTTTAGTGATCTAAACATAAGGTTTGATAGGTTCTCTATTGTTCTTTAGAATAAGTAGGTTAGGACTTTATTCACTCACATTAGTTCATTGCTAGTCTGAAGATACTTACAGCTCCCCGAAGCTTTCTTCTAATTCTAAAGAGCATGATAGATAGAAGTATCCATACTTCTTCAAGTTCTCTCCTTTCAATGAGCTCTGTGACAACATTCTCCTATGTGGGCACATATGCCAAACTGATCTCTCGAACAGAGAACCTCTCCCTAACATAATAATAGTGTAGCTCAATGTGCTTAGTGCGAGCAAGGAACATAGGTTTCCTTGCAACTGCCAATGCTCTCTAACTATCAATGAAGATGGTGATGATAGAAGTTTGATCAACACCCAAATCAACCAAAAGGCATCTGAGCCACACACTCAACAATCGCTATCAAAGCTACCCTATAAGTGACCTCACAACTAGAAGTGGCCATAGTAGGCTACTTGTTGCTCAATGAAGATATGCATGAGCTACCAAGCATGAAGAAAAAACCACTAATGGACACACAAGTGTCATAGCAACTAGCCTAGTTAGAGTTAAAAAAACCATGTAGATATGGCGGTAGTGATCCCCCCTTGGGATAAAACAATCCAAGCAGTTGGGTACCACTTAAGTAGTGAAAGATGCACTTAATCACCTGCCAATGCTTGACATTTGGGCAATGCATAAACCTACTCATCAGAGAGACAACAAACTGAATATCAAGTCGGTTAATGCATAAGTAAATCAAGCATTCAATGGCGTGCTGATAGAGAACAACATCAAATGCATCTCCAACATCATGAAGACTCAATCATAAACCTATTTCCATAAGAATGGTAGTAGATTTGCAGTCTTCAAGGCCAAAACATTGCAATAATGTGTCATTATATTTTGTTGGACCCAAAGTTATTCTGCCATCAACCTGGATAAATTGAATGCCCACATAATGATGCAAATGCCCCAAATCTAACATCTCAAAAGAGGCATGCAAATCGCCCTTAAAATCAGCAATACGCTTCTCATTAGGACCACATGGTGCTTACTTCAAACCATATAATGCTTTTCTCAACCTGCACACTTTGTTTTCATGCCCTTTCTGCACAAAACCATAGGGCTAAAATACATACACTTATTCATGTAAATCACCATTCAAAAATGTAGTTTTAATGTCCAACTGATGTACATTCCAACCATGATGAGCTGCAAATGCATGAATGCTACAAATGGTAGTCATTCAGCATATGGGTGCAAAGGTCTAATCAAAAGAAATGCCTCTTTCTTGAGCATAACCTTTGCATGAATGCTACAAATGGTAGCCATTTAGCATGTGGGTGCAAAGGTCTCATCAAAATCAATGCCTCTTTCTTGAGCATAACCTTTTGCAACAAGCCTACCCTTATACATGTCAATTGTTCCATCAAGCTTATGTTGTAGCTTGTATACCCGTTTAGTGCCAATGGCCTTTTTGCCTGGAGGCAAATCACATAAATACCAAGTACCATTCTTCATAATAGCATCATAGTTTGATTGAATGGTAGCCATCCAATTTATTGAATTTTGTGCTTCATCAAAAGAAACAGGTTCATTCTCATCACAAATACTAGAGGCAACCATAGCATAGCAATTTGATGCAAAAGAATGATCTTACGAACTCCCATTTTAGGATAAAAGGAGTTGTTAGCACATGTGACAATATTCCCTCTAGGGGCAGACTCAAGTGAAATGAAGAAACTACGCTATGAAGTAATATGTTTGGTTGTCCCACTATCAAAGTACGAAACATCTGAGTCTACTGCAGACATACATTGTTCATGAGAAGAGGGGTCATAACTACAAATAATAGTAAACACCCATTCTTCATTTTGCACAAAATTAGCAGACTTTGTTTTAGGTCTAGATGCCTCTGCGACAACCATTCCATCCTCTTTTGCAGACAGTTTTGGACAAATTTTTATGACATGATCATTTCCTTTACAATATTTGCAAAACAATTTCTGCTTTTCTATTTTCTTGTCATCTTTGTCTTCCTTTTAGACTATGCAGAATTAACAGATTTCTACTTGCTAGTAGATGAGCTTCATTTACCTTTGCCCTTCTGACTAGCTAAGAAATCTTGAGCTGCTACATGCATGATGGACCTATTCTGTCTAGATTGATCTTCTTGCAACAAAATAGAGACTAGCTCCTCAAATGTTAAGGCATTTGAATTTCCTTTCATCATCAAGAGAAGAGGAGAAACAAAACTCTTATATGAATCTGGAAGACCATTTGGAACAATCTGTACAAGCGAAATGTCTATCAAGACTTCATGAGTAGAAATCAACTGCTCCTTAAAATTTTTGATCTTTGTCATAAAACATTCCATAAAATCTCCTTCGTTCATATGCTCACTCTCCAACTACTTTCGAAAGTAAGCAACACAAGCCTCATTTCTTATCCGGTACAAAGTGGTAAGTGTATCCCAAGCATCCTTTGCTATTTTGCAAGAGTGAATATGAGGGATAATGGCATGTTTGATAGACAAAGCTATCAATGCATGTGCTTGAGCATCCCTGCCATCCCAACAAAGTTTCTCTACAACTAGTGGAGCAAGAATTGCAACACGAACAAGAACTTGAAAATCATAATCTTCAATGCCATCTCCATCACCTTCAATAACTGTATTTCTAGGTGTAGTAGGTCATTTTTCAACACCCTGCACAATATTCCACAATCCTTTTGCCATCTCCATCACCTTCAATAACTATATTTGTAGGTGTAGTAGGTCATTTTTCAACACCCTGCACAATATTCCATAATCATATATGACCATAATGAGTAATTGGTACCATCCAACTTATCCTCAGCAACCAACATACAGAATACATCATTGCTTTCAGCCATGGCCACTGACTAAAATACTTGGATGCATAAAAAGGACTGTATCTCAAAAAGTTGAACATAACTACCCTGTTGAGTTCTACTAAAGTTGTAGTAGACTTTGAGGATCTTGTAATGGCGAACCAAAACCTGCATATATGTTTGGCACAAAAAAGACAAAATTGCTTTCACAGGCACTATGATAATGCGCTTGGAGGCCGGAACGAACTCATATCAAAATTTTGACACCACACAACGAAGCTATTTTGAAGTCCTAATTTCACCCCCAAATTTCATGTGATTTTGAGATAGTGACGGGAGGGGTGTCAACGATGCCCAAGATGAAGGAGCAACCTGCTCTAATACCAATTGTTGGAGTTTGAGGTCTGTAGAAGCACACAAATAGCAAAGGGAAGAAGAAGAAGCTTGGAGTAAAACACACGATACTTAATGTATTACCAAGTGAAATTGTACTAAGATAAGTAACCAGTTAGGGTTATAGGCATCTATACAAGCTAGGGAAAAAAACTCGTAGAGAGGGAAAAAAGTACCCCGACGGTCCTAAGTGTGTTCACACACTTCACTACCCAAATATATCAATAGTAGCACCACCTTTCTTTGGAAAAAGATGGAAGATCCATTTTCGCAAGTATACACACCTTCAAATGCATGCTTTTCAATGGACTCGAGTGTTAGCAAACTAATAACCATATCCTTCTTTTGCAAGTAAAGCAAACTATTGAAGTTCAAATGACCAAAACAAGCAATCGATAACTCCATTTCAGCCATAGAAGAAGTGCAAGTAAGCAAGGCATTTGAGACAAGTCTCTTATATGTATTCAAGTGATACAAACAATTGCATAATGTTCTTGACATCACAATAACATTTCCATTGCTAAAACCATGAACCATACATTTGTTGTTAATAAAATGCACACGAACTTTTGTACTAGCAATAGTAGGAACTAAAGTCAAGTTTTTCTTGATATCGGGTGCATACAATGCATTCTTGAGAGTAAAAATTCCTCCATTTGTAGTTGTAAGCTCAATTTCTCCAACTCAAATAATAGGATAAGAAGTATTGTTTGCACATATAAAATGTCCTCCCTCAGTTGCATCTTTCAGAGATGCAAAAAAACTTTTGCATGAAGTGATATGCTTTGAAACACCTCTATCAAAAAACCAATCCCAATTAGCTCATTCACAATCATACATGTAGAATATGATGATGAATCATAATGACATATAACAACACATGCCCAAACATCTTAAGCAACATTAGATTCATCATTCTTTGCATTAAATGTATTCTCAACAATACACATGCTGAATTCTTTATTCTTTTCATTACACTTGGTAAGATTTCTACATTCATCAATGGTACGTCTAGCCTTTCGACAATGCTTGCATCTCTTCTTCTTTTGCATATCACCATCAAAAGAGGAAGACATAGAAGAGAAAGATTGAGGCTTAGGTTTTGATGAACCCAAATCTGAAACATATTTGCCCTTACCCTTTTGTGTAATAGGAAGTGCTTGTGTTCCCTCAAGCAAATCACATCTATTCACTCTTGATTGCTCTTCTTGCAAAAGAAGAGACACAAGCTTATAAAAAATATACATATTTGGATTTCCTTTTGCAACCAAACAAAATTTAGTAGCAAAGCTTACAAACCTTTGAGTGCTGTAGAAATGAGTGATGCATTCGGAATGGTTTGAAATCTGTGATACGTGCAACATGTACATCCACTAAATCATTTTAGCCATACATACATCTTCAAATTTTTTTCTTAAGTAAGTGACACATGCTTCATCATGCACAACATACAAAGAAGCAAGAGTATACCAAGCTCTTTCAAATCCGTGATACGTGCAACATGTACATCCACTAAATCATTTTTAGCCATACATACATCTTCAAATTTTTTTTCTTAAGTAAGTGACACATGCTTCATCATGCACAACATACAAATCCGTGATACGTGCAACATGTACATCCACTAAATCATTTTTAGCCATACATACATCTTCAAATTTTTTTCTTAAGTAAGTGACACATGCTTCATCATGCACAACATATAAAGAAGCAAGAGTATCCCAAGTTTTTCTTGACATAGTGCAAGAGTGGACGTGTGGAGCAATATGTTGCTTCATAGAAAAAGCAATAAAAACATAAGGGCTACATAGTAGAAGAACCCTTGGGTCGCTTGTCAACATCCACTATTATGTTCCATAATTGCTTTGCGACGAGAACATGCTTCATCATGTAAGACCACATTGGAAAGTTGGTCCCATCAAGCTTAACTTCAGCTTAAAGCATGCCAAACAAGTCACTATTGCTTTCCATTACACCAAAGAACTCAAAAGTAGTAAGATATGAACTTCACGAGAGTTGAAATGCAACTCACAATCTGTAACTCCGATGGAACTATGACTCCACAAATGGCTTCAAAAGGGGGGTGAAACTATGACTCCCAATGCACATGGTGGATCATTCTCCGAGTGCTGAATCTTGTACATGTATGCTATGGAAACAATTTGCACTCTTGAAAGTGCACATAGTGGTGGATGCAAAAAACAACGTATTGAGAAGGAGGTGAACTTGCTCGAGTACCACTTTTGGTGTGTGAGAGCGAGTAAAAAGGTCCAAGAGTTAATACTCTCTTGGAGGCTTGATGCATGCTTAGTTATTCAGTGGATTGAATGGGAAGGTCTAAACCATACACAAATCCTTCATCGTCTCTTATAACTTTTTGTTCTTTCGTCCACACACACACACATGCCTTATAAATAAAATAGGAATCAAATTAGTCTCTTGAGTGGATATGAAATAGTATGTTTAAGTGGTCCAAGAATCAATCCTCTTGCGGGTTCGATGCATGCTTAGTTATTCAGTGGATTTCATGGGAGATCCAAACCATCACAATTCCTTCTTGTCTCTCTTATAACTTGCTTTCCTTTAGGTCCGTCACGTGCCTTCTTTGTAAGGCAGGAAGGGCCTTGGAATAGGTCGCAAGGTCGGAGAGGGTCATTGCTGTGTGAAATCAGGAGGTAGATCAGATTAGGGTTTTTAAGCATCTGCGAATTCTATAAGTACGCAATACGGAGCCTATGAGAAACTGTGGTTAATCAGAGCTGGCAGATCGCTGAGGATCATCGTCATGGTGTTTTTGTGAATATATGCAAGGGCACTCTGCCTGCGGCCTCAGCACAATGGCGGCCGGCAATTTAGTTCCTTGCGAGAAGAATCTTGTGGCCCACTACACTCACTCGCTGCAGAGATTTTTGTGAGCATGCGAGTCTTTCCTGCTGGGACATGCTTTTCGTAGATTCAATACTCCGTTCTGCTGTTCACCCTTGCATGTATGAACGACAGTCTCTAGGGTGGTACAGTTTGGGTTCCACCATTCTTCTGTACGTAAGCACGAATATCATTGTTCGATTTTGTTATTACGATTTTGGAGATTAGCTTCAGTTACAAGTGGTTTCTTTTGGATATGGGTTTCTGACGGAGAGTCCCTGTGATGAATGTTTTGGAACGAGGCTTTGGTCTGTGAGATCCAATATATCCTCCTACTCATTCTGAGAGCTCTCTATATGTCTGGTTTTCAATTGATTAATTTAATTGCCTAGGTTGTGCAATTGTGCTTCAGGAGGTTTCGATTGCCTTTTTTTTACTTTGACTGAAGATGGCTTGTCAGTTCTTCTGGTTTTATCGAGCAGCATACTCTTTGTTGTATAAATAGCACTTTGTGTTGGCTCGTTTTGTCCTATCTCGGATGTGCGTTGTCATCCAACTCGTTTTTCGGATTATGAATAATTACGTGGCACTATAATTTTGTTGAAGAATGAGATCGGCGGCTTAGTTAGCAATGAATGAACATAATCTTGAACTCTTGCCAGTAATTGATAAATGAGTATGGTAAGAGTACGCTGTTTGTGTTATAACTGGACGGAAGTAGTATACGGAAGCAGTGGTCCGTGTGTCAGACATGATCGCCGCTTATACCACCAGTGAAGGGAATACAATATCTGTATCGTTCCATAATTGACAGTCTCGCTATTATCCTAGTGTTGAAAAGCTTCGTTCACCATACCGAATGCATTGGACGCCATCAAATTCTGCTTCCAAGTGTTCATATACCATAACGTTTGAAAGAGAAGCATGATTGAAGATGGACATGAATTAATTGACTTAAAAAGAGGACATTGTCGTGAATGGAGCGTTTTTAGGACATCTTATCGTACGTTTTATACCATGTTTTCAAGGGAGCGTCAGAAACAGTTTACATACAGTGAATTGACAAAATTACTTATCTGTGAATTGGCAAAATTACTTATCAATGAGCAGATGGAAGCGATCATTACTTCGGTTATTTGAAGAAAAAGAAATGTTTTGGAACTAATCCTTAGTAAATTTAAGGAAGCGTGTGATAAGTAACTCAATTTTGAGAGCAGCTATTAAATACAGAACTTTTGAAAGACTTGTATGATGCAACATGCTCCTAACTTAAAAATAGAATCAGTGTACTGAGATTGAAACAATAAATAGTGTATCAGTGAACAGTTGCAACCGTTATCACAGCTTAGGTTAGCCAAGTATTAATGTATTTTCGGAAATGCAATTCTATAAGTATATTTATGACACTTAAATCAAGCAAATCTGTTTGAGAAGAAATAATGGAATGCAGAACGTCTGAGAAACATGATATGCCCCTCAATAGCATATTTTTGAGGAATCAGAGCGGTCTACTGATATTTTGAAAATACCTTGTATCTGTGAAATTCCTGTATCGAACATAAATATGTTTTAACATAATCCATGCATGTTTAAATGATTATATTTATAGCGAAAAGGAAATCAAATCAGCAATTACGATCTTATGAGGAGGAAAATGATACGATGAAATTCGTTCTTTTGGTTTTATTATGCTTACATCATTGCTACAATATTTTCCCAGCTTCAGGAGCATCTATTCTCATAGCCATCTAATGAATCATGATCTTGCAGAATGAAGAGCATGTTATATATCATCTGTAGATATAAGGGATATGCACTTTTCATTACTTTTGCAACCACTTTTGTGCTACGCGACCAAATTGTGTCAACATATTATGTGCAACAAGCTAGAAGGGAATCCAAACAATGTCTCCTTTATTCCGTATCATGCTCCGAAGTCTGCAAGATATGATAGATAACATCTCTAAGTCTTTGATGCTCTCCATTGCAATAAATGGTTATTAAAGAGAGATCAAAACATATATCTTGTTCTTTCTACACACTGGGAAAATTTTGTAGCAATTTTATCAACACAAACTATCCAAATGAGTCTACTTTGTAACATTTATATCCAAATTTAAATAATTACTAATGATTTTCTAATTCCTTTCAACACAAATACAATCATGCGAATATACAAGGATAATGATAGGCCATACCTATTGGTGTGAAAAATTTTTTAGCATTGGTTTTGGACGGTAAAAGTTCATTTCCAATTGATACTACTTTTTATTTTTCAAAAATCTAAAAAAAGTAGTAGCACTTTCATATGATCACTAATACACTATCTACAATTTCAATATCAGTTAATCATGATCTATCCTGAAAATTTGTTATAAGAAATGCATCGAACATGTCTCACTTTTACATTTTCTATTTCGTTATTGTCACACCTACTGTGTGAGGAACTTTTTAGCATTGATTTTAGATGGTGGACTTTCATTTCAAACGTATAATACTTTTTAATCTTTAATTATCTAAGAGTAGAAACGCTTGCAATCCTCTAAGTTTGTTAATGTTTTCTAGGATATACCTATAGAGAATATTATCGGCTATTTTTTTGATTAGTCCACCTTCACGATGGAAAGAACAAGATCTTTGGAAATGAATAAGCATTTGAGTTTCGTGCTTTCAAAAAAGAAAATTGTGTTCATGTTTCCATGAAACATTTAGGATCTTCTCAAAAACTCTAAATTAAGGTGAATTCGGGCAATCTTTTGAAGGAAAAGGTGGGGAATCTCACATGGGAAGAGAGGGGGAAAACAAAGGAATTTTCAAATGAGCATCCCAAATTAAGGCAGCCATTTTTCTCCCTACAAATGGACTGGTCCTAGGACCAAATAGTAGAGGAAGCTGAAAATATACTCTTGTTTGATGAGCCAAGGAAACTATTGACCAGCTACACACCTTTTTGGAGGTGGATAGCAAATGTATGTGTTTAGATCTACCTCCAAGACTAGTAGAGGCCACCACTATGGAGGATATAATGTAGCCACTTGTACCAAAAATTGAGAATAGTCTTCAAGGATTGCAAAGGTGGCCCGCAATATATGGGGAGTTGATGATGATCCTTAATGATGTGGTGAAGAACATTGTGGAGACAAGCATGCTTTTTAGACTATTTCGATGGTAGAGAAGCACCTATTTTAATTGTGGGTGTCCCATCAAGGAATTTGCAATGTCCTACAAAGATTCACTGTGTTATCCAATCTTATACCTCAAAATTTAGGGGGATTCAGAACTATTCCTTGTTTCAAACGAGACTACAAAGCAATTACATGAAGATTGATAGACAAACTACTTCTTCCCAATAATTCATTTCTTTGTGAAATTGATATGGTTGCCTACCACTCCGGAATTTATGCAAGTTTAGACTCTAGGTTACCACTTGAAAGAGGATACCACTTTCAAACAATTTTTAAAGGAGGCTCACCTTATATGGTTTGCTCCATTTCTAGTTGGGTTGCCCTGATGATTTGCTAATAAACAAAACAAAAGGCGTGGAAAAATGTGTCCCTTGATAGGAAATCTCTGATGGATGACATTATGACCCCCTTTGATAAGGTAAGTCTATTGCCAAGTCAAATGTTTTTTGCTCAAATAATTTTTGGAATGTTGAGCGTCTTATTTAGTTCCTTATAGGTTATTGCTTGTTTGAACAAACGAAGAGAGTTCAAGAAGACACAATCAATTTTAATGATGACCTCCTTTAGAACAATCAAGTAGTACCCAAAAAGGAATATCTTAAGGAGCTTGTCATACAACGTTTGAGCCATCAGAAGTCACTTATACAAAAGCAACGATCATATAAAACTTCATCTAGTCAATATCCAATCCAAAAGGAGTGATAAAGTATGCCCATCAATGGATTTGATGAAGTCTCACTTAAGGCATGAAGAAGGAATGTAATGACAATAACTTGCTATAATGGGTCCAATCAAGACTCTAGAAGCATTAAGTACCCTTTGTTAGACTTTAAATTTAAGTATGGCCAACCTCACTCAAATTAAGGGGATTCATTTACTCCTTTGCTACAATACGGTTAGATACCATCTTACTTCCCTTGCAATTGGCTGAATTTAAATGGTTTAAGTTAACCCTACGTTTGGTGGGACAATCATATCAAGTCCCCTTAATAGGGAAGTATGGGCATCAACCTCCTTCCACATGATTGTAAAAGTGGCAAGTAGATTTTTCATATACAAGGAGTGGTCGAACTTTATGAGTAGTATGACCATCTTGACAACAAAGGCCCCCAAGTGGTAGAAAGGATGCCCATTCTTGAAAATTTTCTCATCTTCCCATTCTGTTTACTTGTTGGAAAAGACACGACATAATTTCATCGAATGAGGCATTCTTGTTGCACTACGTACGTATCCCCAATAATAGTAGTAAGGGTGCCAAATGAGAGCTCGAATCAAAAGGGAAAGCTAAGCCCACCCATTTTACTCTCACTTTTTGTGTAGGTTTTCGATAAAAATGATTTACAAAATAATAAATAAAATAAAGGATAATAAAATGCCAGTCATCAATAAATTGATGAGAATAGCGAATAATAACATGTTAATATTGACAAATGGAGAAAAAAGTCATGATCATTATAACATAAACTTCCCCTAAAGATCATATGAATATACATCTCCTTTTTTATCAAGTCTTGATAGTTTTTCCATTCAAGACATTGTATCGCAAGGTTGTGCATTGTACTACCAAAGAGGAAATGAGTGAATTCCAAGAGACCCTCTTGTTTTACTCAATGATATAGTGAGTGATAATTGCACACTTAGGGCACCATGTCCTTGTGATTCTATTGGCATAGATGTGGGCTCGCTTCTAAAAGGTGTAAGCATTACCAATATAGATTATGCAAATTTTGCAAATTCTTTCAAGAAGTATCTTGAGGATCAAAAGGGACTTAGCATAGAAGGTACACCCTTGTATGGCAAGGTTGTGCATTCCACTACCAAAGAGAGCGAATTCCAAGAGACCCTCCTATTTTACTCAATGCTATAGTAAGTGATAATTGCACACTTAGGGCACCATTTCCATGTGATTCTATTGGCATAAATGTGGGCTTGCTACCAAAACATGTACGTATCGATATAGATTATGCAAATTTTGCAAATTCCTTCAAGAAGTATTTTGAAGATCAAAAGGGACTTGGCATAGAAGGCACACCCTCGAGCAAGGGGAGGGGGGGCTACACGTTTGGGAGAGGGGATGTGGGGTTGATTTACCAAAGGATGGTCTATATGAGTAGGGGTACGTTTGGAATACTTTCAGTGTGGGACATCACCATTTTGGGCTCAAGTAGATGCATTATACAATGGGTTTCCTTAACATGATAGGATAAGGTTTCTTCACTATTGCTTTCAACAGCCCCCCCCCGGAATAAGGATTGGATCTATCATAACAAAGACCTAGATGAAGAGACCCTATCATTCCAAGCTCGATTAATTTGTCAACCACCCTTAGAGTTTGAGAAAGAAGGTGATCTCTTGAGTATTCTTACGAGATTAACCTTTGTCCTTTAAAAGGAGCGATAATGTTCTCCTCAAATCAAAATGTCAATTGACTAATTATTTTGCAATCATGCTAATCTTGTAACATTTGGGCCAGACCACATATAAGAAGGAGAGACAATTTCGAATAATGATAATACTACTAGAAACAAAGAATTAGAAGGCAAAGTCAGCTTCGGAGAATGGTAATACCAACACAATCAACAAATAGATAAATGGATATATAGATAGATAGATTCACTCATTCTTTCATTCATTTATTGATTGATTCATTTTCTTATTGATTGATATATAGGTAGATGGATAGATGAATGGATGGATGGATGCATAGTAGACAATTGGATAAAAAGGCAGATGATATAGAGGGAAAGACAAAAGAGAAAGACAAACTAGACAAATAGATAGCATGATAGATAGATAAACAAACCCACACATAAACAAACAAACAACAAAGAGATAGATAAGCATGATAGAGCATTACGAACAGACAAACAGATAAGAGAGATTGATATTGATTGATGTATTGATTAATTGATTGATTGATTGATTGATAAATAGTTATATACATAGGTAGATATGATGGCATGTACATAGGTAGGTAGATAGGCAGGTTGTGGTGCTTAGGTAGATAGATAGACAAACAAGCAAGCAAGCAAAGAGATAGATGGATAGATAGCCAAATAGATAGAGAGATGGACATATTGAGAGACAAATAGATAGATAGGTACATAGATAGATAGATAAATAGTAAAAAGATAGATCGATTGATAAATAGATAGAGAGATGGAAAAGAGATACAAAGATAGAGGGGCAATTGGACAGATAATAGGATAGAAATAAATAGATAGAAAAGTATATATCTATCTCTCTCTCTCTCTCTCTCTCTCTCTCTCTCTCTCTATATATATATATATATATATATATATATATATATATATATATATATATATATATATATATATATATATATATATATATATATATATATATTATAGAAAGAAAATTATTATCATGGATGAACAAATAGAAGCATATATAGGTAGTTAAATAAAAAGATAGTTCGATTGACAAATAGATAAATAGATAGCGTGATGGGCTCATCCAAAATCTTCAAATTTAGATGAAGATTTCACAATCACATTGATACCATCTTGTTGCAAGGAGGCATGTACTTTCTTGTTTTCCCTTCATCCTTTCCATCTCTTACTATTTTCCGCTTGTCCACTGTGTACCTTTCAAACATCATTCCTTCCACAAATCGTTTGTACAGACATTTTCAGCTCTTATACCTCGACTCATGACAAATACATAGGAATAGTAGATTCTCTACTCTTTTTTATTGATGGCTTTTGCATGCATTGTATCGATCTTCACTAGGTGAATGCAAATCTTCATTTGTATAAATTGAAATGTAATTTGTATGCTTTGATCTACCACTTTCACGTTAACTCGTGTAAGAATATTCACAACTCTTGTTCAAAGAGCATGTTACGCTTGTCAATAAAGAATCGGCAAACATATTAAGCCAAAGAAATAAGCCATGTGTGGCTTCAATGGATTACTCATTTTCATGATGATTGACATATTTTAGAGGGGCAGTGGAGCATTTGAAAATAGGCGGAAAATTACCTCTCACTTTCAAAGAGTGACATGGCTGTAAATATTGGATAGATGACCATGGGAAACCTACTTACCTAACTCCATACATACATATCTACCTATGAATTATCTATCTATCAATCAATCAACCAAACAAACAATTAATCAATATGTCAATCAATCTATCTACTATCTATCTATCTCTCTCTCTATCACTTTGCCTGTTTGTATTTCTCTTTGCGTGCTTGTCTCTCCATCTCTTTGTTGTTCATTTCTTTGTATGTCTATTGTACGTATGTGTGTTTTTTTATCTATCTATCTATCTATCTATCTATCTATCTATCTATCTATCTACCTACCTACCTACCTACCTACCTACCTACCTACCTACCTACCTACCTACCTACCTACCTACCTACCTACCTACCTACCTACCTACCTACCTATCTATCTATCTATCTATCTATCTATCTATCTATCTATCTATCTATCTATCTATCTATCTATCTATCTATCTATCTGTCTGCCTGTCTGCCTGTCTGCCTGTCCTGTCTGTCTGTCTGTCTATCTATTTATCTATCTATCTATCTATCTATCTATCTATCTATCTATCTATCTGTCTGTCTGTCTGTCTGTCTGTCTATCTATCTGTCTGTCTATCTATCTATCTATCTATCTATCTATCTATCTATCTATCTATCTATCTATCTATCTATCTATCTATCTATCTATCTATCTATCTATCTATCTATCTATCTATCTATCTATCTGTCTATATATCTCCCTATCTATCTATCTATCTATCTATCTATCTATCTATCTATCTATCTATCTATCTATCTATCTATCTATCTACCTACCTACCTACCTACCTACCTACCTACCTACCTACCTACCTACCTACCTACCTACCTACCTACCTACCTACCTACCTACCTACCTACCTACCTACCTACCTACCTACCTACCTACCTACCTACCTACCTACCTACCTACCTACCTACCTACCTACCTACCTACCTACCTACCTACCTACCTACCTACCTACCTACCTATCTATCTATCTATCTATCTATCTATCTATCTATCTATCTATCTATCTATCTATCTATCTATCTATCTATCTACTTATCTATTTGTCTCTTTGTCTTCCTCTCTTTATCACTGTGTCTATCTATCCATTCATCCATCCATTAATCCATGCTTCTTATACATCCATCCATCAATTCATCCATTCATCTATCTATCTATCCGTCTTTCTATCTGTCTATTTATCTATGTATCTATATATTTATCAATCAATTAATAAGCATATGAATGAATGAAAGAATGAAGGAATGAACTAACAAAGGAACAAACGAATGAATGAATGACATACAAACAACATAACAAACGAACGAACGAATGAACGAACAAATAGACAAATCTATCTTATATATTATTCTATCTTTCAATCTATCTATCTATCTCTCTACCTACCTATCTATCTATCTATCTATCTATCTATCTATCTATCTATCTATCTATCTATCTATCTATCTATCTATCTATCTATCTATCTATCTATCTATCTATCTATCTATCTATCTATCTATCTATCTACCTACCTACCTACCTACCTACCTACCTATCTACCTATCTATCTATCTATCTATCTATCTATCTATCTATCTATCTATCTATCTATCTATCTATCTATCTATCTATCTATCTATCTGTCTGTCTATCTGTCTGTCTATCTGTCTATCTGTCTGTCTGTCTGTGTGCACACAAAGCAAGAACATAGGGAGAAACAATGGAGTTCTTTAGATTACTAAAAAAAAGTCTCATATACAAGCTCAAATCACCAAGAAGCTAACCCCAAAAATGAGCTCTCTAGCTCTTTTTATAGTTTTTGACTAGCTTTGATCCTGTTCAGACCTAGTGTCTAGCCTAGTTAAAAATTAGGTTCCTAGGCTATTTTGGAGGCTCAAATGAGCTCTGAAAATGATAAAAATTAGTACATAAATACTTCTAATACTCCTTAAGCTCGACAAATCCTTGACTGGAACAAGACGGAGTTGAATCTACCAAAATCGGTATTTACAATGTTCATGAAGTGATGAAAACCACTGTTACAAAGAGGTTAAGTCAGGAAAAATTGAATGGCCTACTTGTCGGATCATTTTTGACTACCTTGCCTACTTGTTCCTTCGCTCTTCTCTGACTCCCTTCGTTGGCTTCCTTGTCGTGTAGGTCTTTTAGTGCCTGCTACCAACTGTCACGAGGAAGGAGATAAGGAAGAGAGCTCACACACACACTCTCACTATCAAGGAGAAGTACACACACAGATTGAGGCAAGGAAGAATGATCTTCTTCTTCTTCTTCTATTACATAAAAGGAATGTACAAGAATGACCTAAAACAAGAATACAACAAGTGCAATATAGATCAGTACATAAGGAAAAACCTAATGTCCGCGAATGAGTGAGCTGACAAGAAACAAATGTGCCATCACTCTCGGTAGATAAATCTAATATAGCTCAATGAAGTATACCTGACATATATTGGCATGATCACTATACATGTCAGAGAAACTAAAAACTGGTATGTGTCATCCTGGATCATCACATGTTGAGCTTGATATCTCAACACTCCCCCTCAAGCTCAACGCCATATCTTGTAATCGAAGCATCTCCCGAAACTTCTTCAACTTCTCAGGTCCAAGTGCTTTGGTGAAAATATCAGCAACCTGCTCATCTGTTCTCACATAAACAAGATCAATATCACTTGCTAATACCTTCTCTCTGATGAAGTGATAATGTACCTCGATATGCTTTGTTGTAGCATGGAAAACAGGGTCCCGTGCTAACTGTATGCTGCTAAGATTATCACAATAGATAGTGATAGGCTTTTGCACTTCTACACCTAAATCTGCAAGTAACATCTCTAGCCATGATGCCTCACATGCTGCCATTGCAGCACCTCTATACTCAGCCTCTGTACTCGACAAAGCAATAGTGGGTTGCTTCTTACTACTCCATGTAATAGCTGCACCTCCAAGTGAGAAAAGAAAGCCACTAGTAGATCTTCTATCTGGAGTACTACCAGCCCAATCTGCATCGGTGTATCCATGAACCTGCAACTCTACGCCAGCTTCATAAAACAATGCATAATCCAAAGTAGCACTCACATAACGTAGAGTGCGCCTCAGAGTATCCAAATGTGGCTTCCTGGGAACCTGCATAAATTGACTTTCAAGTCCAAGAGTATAACTTAGATCATGCCTTGTAATTGTGAGATATATAAGACTTCCCACAATTTTGCTGTACATAGTAGCATTTTCCAATGCTTCACCTGATGTAGTATCCAATTTCAAATTCTGATCTAATGGCATAGAAATTGGCTTACAATTAGCCATACCATACTTTTGCAGCATAGTCAAGACATATTGCCTTTGCGACATCCATGTACCTGTTTCTATATGTATAAACTCAATGCCCAAGAAATAGCGCAGCACGCCAAGATCTTTCATGTCGAATTCCTGCATAAGAAGTTTCTTTACCTCTTTGATGCTTTCTTCATTATCACCACCTACAATCAGGTCATCAAGATAAATAGCCACAAGAGTGATGCCATCATCAGCCTTCCTTGCATATAGTGAGTGATCTGCATCACACATAGAGAACCCAATGCTGGTTAAGTAATCAACAATCCTTGCATGCCATGCATGAGGGGCTTGCTTCAGCCCATACAAAGCCTTTTGCAACCTGCAAACATATTCTGGATGCTGTGAATCTTCATATCCTTGTGGCTGGTCCATATATACTTCTTCCTGTAACTCACCATGTAGGAAAGCATTCTTCACATCCATCTAATGCAAAGTCCATCCTTTTGTTGTAGCTAATGCAACAAGTGTTCTGACATAAGACATTTTAGCTACATAGCTGAATGTTTCCTCATAAACAATGCCATATGTCTGTGCATAACCTTTAACTACCAATCGTGCTTTATACCTGCTTATGCTACCATCAGCATTATGCTTTACCTTGTAAACCCATTTGTAGCCTATGGCTTTCTTTCCTTGTGGCAATGGAACCAGCTTCCATGTATCATTTCCATAAAGTGAAGCCATCTCCTCATCCATAGCTTTTTCCCAATCTGCATTACCAATTGCATCTTCAAAACAAGAAGGTTCAGCATCTTGTATTATCTTTGTCATGTAAGCACAATGGCAAGCCATGTAACTATCATATGTCAATCGTTGCACTGAATTACACATCCTCCCAGATCTTCTTGGTCCTGGGTCACTTCTCCTTGTATCATCTGTATGTGCCCTTCTTACTCCTGGAGTCTTCACAGAGGGCAATCCAAGTTCCTCATCAAGACTCTTTTCTGAACCACTTGAATCTCCATCAACATCTTCAAAACCTAGACATGTTTTACTACCAGCAGAAAGCTTTTCTTTACCTTTCTTGGATGTATTTGATGAATTTGCTAGACTGAAATTTCCACGCAATCTTCCACTCCATGGATTTGAGTTGAAACTATTGCTTGGTGATGCATCTTGTCCACTCAAAACTTGAGATTCTGCACTTGAGTTTTCAACATTTTCTTTGTCATTTGGTTCAAGATTCAGTCCTTCTTTGGCATTCGCATAGAAGCTTGACATTTCATCAAATACCACATCTCTGCTCACCTTCACCTGTCGTGTGAGTGGGTTATAACATTTGTACCCCTTTTGCTCGAGGGAGTATCCAATGAAGAGACATTTTTCTGCTTTCGGATCAAGCTTCGTCCTCATCTCATTTGGAACATGTACATATGCAATATAGCCAAAAACTTTCAGATGTGATAAGTTTGGCTTTTTACCTCTAAACTTCTCTTCAGGTGTAACTTGATGTACAATAGCAGTCGGAGTTCTGTGTTGTATACATAGCTTCTGCCTAATAACAATGAGGCATATTCTTCTCAGCCATCAAGGCTCTTTCTATTTCTGCAATATGTCTATTTTTGCATTTAGTAATGCCATGCTGTTGTGGTGTGTACCTGCATGAAAACTGACGTCGAATTCCATTTTTAGAAAACTGTTGAACTCATTTGACATGTATTCACCTCCTCCATCAGATCTTAATGTCTGAATGTACTTCCATGTCTGCTTTTCTACCATAGCTTTAAAATTCTGGAAGTGAGTGAACACCTTGCTCTTCTCTTTCATGAAATATACCCATCCTTTGCGTGTATGGTCATCAATGAAAGTAACATAAAACCTGCAACCACCCATAGATGTGGTCTTTGCTGGACCCCAAACATCTGTATGTACTACTTCTAGTACATTCTCACTAACATGCTTGTCATGTGGAAATGATGCTCTTGACTGTTTACCGAATTGACATGCTGCACATACCTTTTGCATTTCTGCATCTTTGAAATTTGGTAGTCCATGGACAATCTCCTTTGATTGCATCAATTTCAGCCTTTGCAAGTTTACATGTCCAATCCGTTTGTGCCACATCTCTATATCTGCAATAACTCCTGTACCTTTTGCAAACATGGTTGCATTCATTTCAAGAATCTTCACATTTTAGGTGAACATCCTACCCACTTTGCTTCCTTTGGCAACCAATCGTCCATCCTGCTTGTACTCTTCTACATATAATCCATTAGCATTGAACCTAACTTGTAATCCGTGGTCAACCATTTGTCCAATAGAAACCATATTCTTTTTTATATTTGGAACATGCAACACATCAGCAAGATGTTTTACCTTCCCGTCCTCCATAGACAATGCTATGTTTCCTGTATGCTAAATAGGATGCAATGTATCATCACCTATTTCAACATATCCAAGAACTGGCATTTTTTGCAAACTACTAAACCATTCTGCATGACTGGTCATGTGATTTGAAGCACCTGAATCAACATACCAGACATTATCATTCAATTTTGAAACGCCAGCAGACATCGTATTCATCATCTGATGTTGAACCATAAACAACTTCTCAGAATCATCTGCACTTGTGGATGCATAGTTGTTTTGCTGCCTTCTGTTATTTTGATTCTTCAACCTGCAATCACGTTCAAAGTGTCCAGGTTTACCACAATTCCAACATCCTTTACCATCATTACCTGAATCATTTCTTTGGAAATTTCTGCGACCTCTTTGGCTCCTCCTGCCTCGAAACTGTCCTCTTCCTCCTGCATGATTTTGTTGTTGACCTTGGTCTTGGTTACTGTTTCCTCTTCCACTTCCAAAACCTCTACCTTTGCCTCTTCCTCTGCTAGAGTAGAATACCTGCTCAGAACTGGGCTTTCCTTGGGAGTTTGAATCCTCACCAAGATTCTTTTCTTCAATAATCAGCATAGATACCAAATCAGCAAAATTCGGAATATTTTCCCTAGTCTGTATGGAAGTTCTGAACTCCTTATATGCAGCTCCTAAATCACGAAGGCACACTTCCACCTTATCATCATCATCTATATTCATGCCAATAGATGCAAGTGAATTGCATATGCTTTTGATTTTTAAGAGTGTAGTCACTTACCGACATGCTCTTCTTTTCCAATGTATGCAGCTTGTTCTTGAGTTGCAATTTCCGTGCCTTTGTATTAGTCTCATACAAAGTGACCAAACTGTTCCAAGCCTCTTTTGGAGTCTTGGCATCCTGTATGTGTCCAACCATGCTATCCTGTATGCTAACAGATAGCTAATACATTACCTTTCGTGCTCCTTGATTCCATTCCTCATATGCTCTAACTGGTCTGCAGTCCGATTCCTTTCTGGTAACTACAGAACATTTTCATTCTCTCCTTCGATGTACTTCCAGTAGCCTTTTCCCATCAGGAAATTCATCATTCTAAATCTTCAAGCATGAAAGTTGTTCTTGTCCAGCTTATCGCTCATAAGCTGACTCATTCCATCTGCGTTTGCCATTTCTGCAACAATTCACAACACTGCAAAACACTACAAGCAGCACTTCTGCTTGAACACTGTCGCACTATGATGTGACAGTTCGATCTTAGAAAAACACAGTTTTCGTGTATCAATAGTACACGGAATCGCTTGAAATTTTGGATCTGGAATATATGAGTGTCGCCGAACACAACGCAAGTTACAGTTTCTGAAACTGACCTGGTTTTTCTGTGGGCCCCACCTTGCGAGCTTGATATGAAGGTCGAGATGCCTCTGAAACTTTGATCTGACAAAAACGAGTGAACCTAAAGGGATAACTCACAAAAATATTTTGAGGCCTTCTACCTTCATGCCGATTTTCGTAGCAAACGGAGGTCGTTTGTGAAATCGCGTTTGGTCTGCGCCTTGCCGCGTAGTCTTCACCGTCGCCTTCTCCATGAGCTCTCTACAACCAAGCTGGCTCTGATACCATGTCACGAGGAAGGAGATAAGGAAGAGAGCTCACACACACACTCTCACTCTCAAGGAGAATCACACACACAGATTGAGGCAAGGAAGAATGAGCTTCTTCTTCTTCTTCTATTACATAAAAGGAATGTACAAGAATGACCTAAAACAAGAATACAACAAGTGCAATATATAAAGATCAGTACATAACGAAAAACCTAATGTCCGCGAATGAGTGAGCTGGAAAGAAACAAATGTGCCATCACTCTCGGTAGATAAATCTAATAAAGCTCAATGAAGTATCCCTGATATATATCGGCGTGACCACTATACATGTCAGAGAAACGTAAAGCTGGTACGTGTCATCCTTGATCATCACATGTTGAGCTTGATATCTCAACACCAAAACCCCCCCTCTCTCGTGTCTGTCGACTCTGATAGATCCTTGTTGGGTTGAACGTTTGACATAATATTCGAGCACATCGGTAGCCAAGTGGTGCTCTTCTAGCCTCAATCCTCTGGCTAAATCTGTGAGTAAGGTATCCCAATCGACTGGCCCTCAAACGTCCAGATGTGGCAGATGCAATTGTTCGAAATGTAAGGTTGTTTCCACCACGAAAAGTTGGAGGAGATATGAGGGTCTGGGGACGAATATTTTGGAATGACACTCACAGAACCCTGTAACGAACATCTCCTCAGAAGTCTATTTGTAGCATGTTGGGAGGTATTTGATTCTTGCGTGTTAGACATATGTCACATTAATGGAGGGGGTTGTGCTCATGTCATATACTAAGTCGAGATCGCCTTCAGTGAAATCGACTCCTGATAAATGTGGATCCTTAATGTTCTTAAAGGTTCGAAAGGTAACCAGAATTAATTCAAATATTTTTATACACATTTGTGCCATTACATCAGGAATGTTTTGCAGTCTGACTCCCCAGTGGTGGATGGTGGATATCATGTATGCTACTATGGCCGGTCCTCGTGGGGGTGCTAGGTACACGTAATCTAGCAATTTGGCACAGCCCTTAACATTCTCACAGTGATGGCAAAGTCGGGCCATGTGCGTGTTCTGAGTACTAGGATGTAACATGGATTGTATTTGATGAAGAGAGGCATATTATTCCATGTACGAACCATTTCTTGATAAGTTTCTAGGAGACGAAGCCTGCAGGTGGGTTGGAAGATGGACCCTTGTGTGGCACTTCCAGGTATGTCGTCTAGACTGAATTGGGTGGCAAAAGTTGGAGCCTTGCCACATCGTCGTTGAATTTTTGCATTATAATCTGCTAGGAGCACGCAATAGGGCACATATTGATCGTCATTTGTGCCTATCCATCAGTGATGAGACATGCATCGTAAGTATTCTGATTTTATAATGGTATCCTCAATTTTAGAAATTGACTGAATTTGCACCACGACTCTCTCATCATGTGTATTGGCCGTTTTTTCAAGCGTCTATAGCCATTCTGGGCTTCTACTTCAAGTGTGTCCAATCCTTCAGATGTTTGTTGGCCACCCAGCATCGACATAGGAACATAAGGTTCCTCATATGACTCGTCTACTTTTATGGGCACCAACTCTTTCGGTTCTGGTTCTATGACTGGGGAGGGCTATCTTTCATACTGAAGTAATTTTCCTTGCAATTCAGCAACCTGTTCTCTTAGTGCCTTTACCTCTTCCGTAGTCACGATAGAATTTTGTGACCTTTGTTTGTTCTTCTTGCATCCTTAGCTGTTGGCGAAGGGTATGCCGTTCTTTTCCCAAATCATCATGCGCTGCCAGAAGATGAGCATAGCTTTCAAGAATGGTTTTCATGGTCTGTGAAGGGACAACTTTAAACCTTTCTGGGTCGATCTCCTGAGGGGAGTCTTCCATTGCTGCCTCTAGGTTCTCTTTGTTTTGCTTTGAAGCCATTTGTTTTCTTCTAGAGCCGTGGCCATGTGCATCCTTAGTAACGTCAGATTACGATGGACTTTTGACATCCTTGGATTGATAAAGTTCAAGCAAAGCTGTTAGTTTTTTAACTTCAAAAGAGTCTGATTGCGGGGGAGCTTCTAATAGGGTCTGATGGGCATGTTCTAGCATAGTATAATGTTGATTGAGGTTGGTGTTCTCTTCTTCTAGGGCTGCTAGCCGCTTCTGTAATTGCTGGTGTTCTGTAGTTATATGTCGATGACGATCTTCTAAGGTCTGATATTCGTTCTGCAGCTGATATATACATTGATGTAATGTAGAAAACAAATTATTTACATTTAGGGATGCTAGGAAAGTGGAGGATGCAGGGGGAATGGGGAAGGGGAAAGGGATCGTGAATGAAGTGGAAACAAGAGGTGATGTGGGGGGAGGGGGTATGGGAGATTGTGGGAGTGTGGGGGGAGGGAGTGGTGCCATAGCTGGTGATGTTTCCATACTCTCAAAAGTGTGTGTTATTGTGTAAATGGGAACAGAGGGTGAAGTGGATGTGGTGTCGGTGAATAGCATTGTGAATGTAGGTGTGGCAGTCCCACCAAGTTGGGTGCGTGAAGAAAGAGGAATTCCTATAACATATGTAGTGGTGGTGGAGGTTAGGGTGGTAGTGTTGTGGGGAGAAGTGAATTGTGCAGTGAGAGGTGAGGGGGTGGGTGAGGGTCTAGGGTGTGGTGACAACAGTGCCTCATGGTGTTCTTCCATCTGTGTAGTGTCACTAGGTGTCAATACATCTATATGAATTTGCTTCTTGGAGCGAAGGGGACGAGTAGGCTCTCGTTGTTCAAAGCGATGAATGTAAGCGAGAGCCAAATGAATGGATTCATCCAGGCCAAGCGCATCCGCATGAAGGTTCACGAACTCAATAAACTATTCGTCTACCCCTTCTTCTCCTAACATTTGACTTATTAGCATCTTCCCTATTTCCAATGACAACTTGTGATGCTCCTGGAATCTTTTCATGGTCTCATACAATCTTTTGATCTGTGCAGTATAGGCTGGGGAACCTACTAGTTCTGAAGTTCCTCTTGCTCCTAGTTGTGTTCCTCATCTGATTCCGCTCATTGGTCTCTTTTTATCTTCGTCTACTTCCACTATTTCAGGTTGGGTAGGAGCTGAAGTCCCTGTGGTTGGTTGTGGTCCTCGGGCCTGATCTTCCTCAGTCTCTGTTGGAACAAACCAATCACAAATTGGTGATTACAAAGAGTTTGAAGCAATCTCATGATCAGATTGAAGTGGAAGAAGACACTTGAGAAAGTGAAGAGATCTCAGAAATGAAGTTTGTATACATATGTACATTACAGGTGGAAATTCTTGTAATCTGAGTAGAGATAATCCTTAGGATGATAAGGAGTAATGTAATAGACGTGGGATAAGTCTAGAACTATATGTATATAAGTCAATGATGTAAAGAAATACATATGAGAGTCATTTGAAGACAAGTGTCATAGAGATAGATGTGTAGAGAGTCTTTCTCAGGAAATTAGCAACGTGTTTTTCTCTGAGTTCTCTCAGTCTAATCATGTGGATTAGAAATCCTTTTGTACACATCTAATCTGGAAGCTAATGAAGCTATGTTCAGAATTTTATGATCCAATTCCTTTTCTACTGTGAGTATGATCAATAGGAACATTGGTATGTAGAATCTGCAGATAGACTTCTCAGAATCGCGCACTTTTCCGTGTCAATGTTTTGCTTAGATCTCAATGCTTAGTGTAAAGTTTTTAATGAGTGAGCATTGAAAATCTAAGTTAGAAGGTAAGGAAGCTATGGCTAAAAGCATTTAGCAAAACAGGATCTGTGTTGTGAGAAATCAACTTGAGAAGTTGACTATGTCAAGGTCGCCATTTCTGGAAGACAGTTTTGACGTACTTTTGATCTTAAGGATCAAATTGAAGTTTTAATGATTCTTTTGAAGGACTAATGGTTGATATGATTGCAAAAAGGTAGCTTGGAGGTATGTATATCATTAGATTGAAGAAATATGAAGATGTGTGCAGGTAATGGAGTCAATATTTGAAGCAGACTTCTTGAAGAAGGAAAATTCTCACTCAGAGAATTGTTCATGAATGATTTGGTAAATCAAAGTAACATTTGTGTAAAGTTTGGTCTATAACTGATATAGAGGTGCTCTTAGATCAGTATAGATCAAGTCTTTGGAGATTAAGAGGTCTCCAACAGTGGTATCAGAGCTAAAGGTGCAATACAAGTGAAGTAAAGGTATTGGAAGTCCCGACTGCTGTAGATATTGAAGTTCCTTCTAATTGAAGGAGGACAAGAGCAAATTCCTGAAGATAACTTGCAGAAGTACAAAGTACAAGTTCAAAGGATAAAAAAGGATTGAAGCTTCATATCAAAGGTACACTTTATTATCATAAATCATAATAATTGCAGAGACAGAAGATCAAAGATGGGAGAAAGCTTGCAGATTGATAGGGAGAAACTAGATAGGGAGAACTATCCAGCTTGGTCCATGAGGATGGAGGCACACCTCATGAGTAAAGATTTGATGGCATTCATTACAAGAGAAGAAGAAAAGCTTGAGTTTGCAGATCCTAGTATTCCAACTAGGGAAGAGCTTGTAGATTTGAAGACTTGGATGAGAAAGGATGCTCAAGCTAGGAGCATCATTTACATGGCTGTAAATGGTTATCTTTTACCTCACATCAGAGGATTAGAAAGTGCAACAGATGTGTGGAATGCTTTGGAAGATCATTTACAAAACACAACCAGGTCAAGGAAGTCCTCACTTTGGGCTGAGTTCACAACTTTCAAGAAGAAGAGTTCACATTATCAATTTCTGATTATGTGGCAAGGATGAAAGATACTGCAGATAGCTTGGGAGCTCTAGATGAAGATATTGAAGAGGATAAGTTGGTAAGGCAAATACTTACAGGTCTGAGAGGAGATGAGAAGTGGAAGCCTTTCATATTTTCCATAGAATTGTCACTTGATCACTTTACTCTTGATCTTAATCAGCTGCTAGGACACATGCTAACTTTTGAGCAGGACATTAAGGGAGATAATGATAGGAGTGCAAGTCAAGCTATGTACTCCAAGGACAAGAAAAAGAATGGCAAAGGGAAGCAGTCAACTGATGATGAAGGGACCTCAAGTCAATCTAACTTTACAAAAGGAAAGATGAACTTCAGAGGTAAAGGAAGAGGAGGTAAGAACAAAGATAATACTAAATCTTGTTGGATTTGTGGCAGAACCAATCATTTGGCAAATGATTGTTGGTATAACAATCAAAATGGTGGAAGTAATAACCAGAGTTTCAATAAAAAAGGTAGAGGAGGCAGAAACCAAAGAGGCAATTTCAGAGGAAGAGGTGGTAGGACATCATATGCTAGAGGAGGTGGAAGAAGCTTTCAACCTCAGTCATACAACAACAATTATTGTAATTATGCATTAGATCAAAAGGATGACATGACTCTCATCTTTAATGCAACTCATGAAGCAGTAGGAGAAGACCAAAGGGTGTTTTATATTGACTCAGGATGTAGCAATCATCTGAGTGGCAATATATCACTGATGACTAATATGGAAGCAAAGGTGAATGGACATACAGTTCAAACAGGTGACAATACCAAGCATAAAGTGGAGATCATTGGATCAGTGAAGACAAAGAGTGGAAGTACACTTTTGAGCAAGGTACTTTATGTTCCTACTATTCCTAAAAATCTGATAAGTGTAGGGCAAATTGTGGAGAAAGGATATGAAATCAGATTCACAAATGATGGTGTCTATGTGCAAGATCCAAATTAGAGATATAGAAACATAATTGAAGGTAAAAAGGAAGGAAGGTTGTTTACTCTCAAGGTCCAAGGTAATGTGGGACATGCTTTATTTACTTATGGAAGTCAAAAGATGTCTGAATTAGACCTATGGCATAAAATATTAGGTCATTTCAATGAGAGAGCTATAAAGGAAATGTCAAGGAATGATGTGGTGCTTGGTTTGCCAAAAATTGAAGGGCAACACATGGTGTACAAGTGTGAAGCTTGTCAGTTAGAAGCGCAAAAAAATTCATATAATCAATCAGGATATAAGTATTCAAATATGCTTGAATTGGTTCATACAGATGTGTGGGGTCCTTCAAGGGACTATAGCATAAATGGATCCAAATATTATGTGTTGTTTGTTGATGATGAAACTAGATGTATTACTTTATATGTAATCAAGGACAAATCAGAAGTGTTCAAGACATTCAAACATTATCATGCTTATGCAGAAAGGATTACAGGACAAAAGCTCAAGAGGTTGAGATCAGATGGAGGGGGAGAGTATTTCTCTAAAGAGTTTGATGATTATTTGTGGAATGCAGGTATAAAGCGAGAAGTAACTTGCAGGTACTCTCCTCAACAAAATGGAGTTGCAGAGAGAAGAAATAGAACTCTTGTAGAGTTTGCAAGAGCAATGATGAAGGAAAAGAATTGTCCAAATTACTTATGGGAAGAAGCTATCAACACTGCAACATACCTTGTGAATAGGTTACCTTGTAAAGTATTGGAGGGAAGAACTCGTTATGAAGCATGGTGGGGTAAGAAACCTACTCTTGATCATTGTAAGGTATTTGGATGTTTAGCATATGCTTATGTTCCTTCACAATTGAGACATAAGCTAGAACCCAAAGCAGAGAAGTATGTGTTTATAGGGTATGATGATAGACAGATGGGTTACAGATTGTGGAGTCCATCTACAAAGCAATTTCTTGTTACCAAAGATGTTACATTTGATGAGCAAAGCACATGGTATACAGGGTAAACAAGTGTTTATGTAGATGACAAAGAAATACAAAGAAAAGGGAAGACAAAAGTAAGTATGTATGAAGAAGATATTGATGATGTTGATTGTAAAAGTAAATTGCAGAATAATATTGAAGATGGGCCAAGATTTGATCCAGAATCAAATGTGGCTGAGACTTCAAGAAGTCCAGAGGTCAAAAGATCCTCAAGGGAAAGAAAAGAGCATATCAGGTATAGCTATGATACATCTTTTCTAACAACAAAAGATTTTGCTTACATTTTGAAGACAGAAGAAGATCCAATCACATATGAAGAAGCTAAAGGTAAACAGAATTGGGAGAAGGCAATGCAAGAAGAGTATGATGCTCTACTTGAAAATGAAATATGGGAATTGGTGCCAAGACCAAAGAATCAGAAAGTCATTGGATGTAAGTGGGTGTATAAAACAAAAAGGTTTGCAGATGGTAAGGTGTCTAGATACAAGGCTAGACTTGTGGTCAAAGGTTATGCCCAAACTTATGGGGTAGATTATGATGAAACCTTTAGTCCTATTGCTAAGATGTCTACAATTAGATCATTGATTGCTATCGCAGCTTGTAAAGGATGGAAGTTATCACAATTAGATGTGAAGAATGCATTTCTGAATGGATACATTGTAGATGAAGTGTACATGGAGCAACCAGAAGGCTTCATAGATTCAATTGGATCAGATTATGTGTGTAAGCTCAAGAGAGCTTTGTATGGGTTGAAGCAGGCTCCAAGAGCATGGAATTACAGGCTTGTTAAGTTCTTAAATGAATGTGGATTTCAAGCATCAAAGGTAGATAGTAGCTTGCTAGTGAAGGCAAGTGAAAATGGATACATATACATGTGTATTTATGTTGATGATATTATTGTCACAGGTACAGATGCTCAAGGAATCAATGAGCTTAAGAAACAAATAGAGAAGGAGTTTAAGATAAGTGATTTGGGAAACTTATATTATTTCTTAGGAATGCAGATTGTATATACTCAACATGGAGTATATGTTACACAAGAAAGGTACTTAAAGAATCTTCTGGTCAAATTCAACATGGAGGATTGTAGGCCTTCAAGCACACCATTGGAGGTAAATCATAAATTGAGCAGATATGGAGGTGAAGAGTTTAATGACATGAAGAAATATCAGAGTTTGGTAGGTAGTTTAATCTATGCTACCTTGACAAGGCCAGATCTATCATATGTAGTAGGTGTGTTATCACAATTTATGCATTGTCCAAAGAAGACTCATTGGATTGCAACTCAAAGGGTACTCAGATATATCAAAGGAACCCTAAATGAAGGCTTGTATTATGGATTTACTTCTGATACAAGAATTAAAGTATTTAGTGATGCAGATTGGGCAGGTGATTCAGATGATAGAAGGTCTACTCATGGGTATCTCTGTTATAATGGAGATAAGTTAGTTTCTTGGTGCTCAAAGAAGCAACATACAATTGCTTTGTCATCCACAGAAGCTGAGTATAAAGGATTGGTAGAGGTTGCAAAAGAAGTGATATGGTTAAAGATCTTGTTGAAAAGTTTTGGAACTGATTAGAGTACTCCAATTATTTTTGGAGATAATATGAGTTCTTTGTATTTAGCAGGTAACCCTGTTTTTCATGCCAAGACTAAGCATATAGAGATTCAGTATCATTTCTTGAGGGAAAAGGTACTTGAAAAAGAGATTGAAGTGATGTATACTCCAACAAAAGAACAAGTTGCAGAAGCATTCTAATCATGACTCTCCTATCTTCTATCTCATACTTCTTGAACTTTTTAGGGACCTCAAATAAAGATTCTTCCTCCTCTTGTGTGACTTCTCTCTTCTTCCTTTTCTTGCCTTCACTCTTGGTGGTTACTTGTGTGGTTAACCTCACATCATTTGTAAGCTCTTCATGTCTTTGAGGGTGAGCTTCTACTTCGTAGAAATATTCCTCATCTGATGCAAAAGGTGGGTCCATAATGATTGACTCTAGATCGGAGTCACTCGCATCCTCAAATGCATTAGTGCTAGGTTCACATTCTTCAATAATTGAATCACACATGATTGGCTCTATTGTGAAGACTGAAATGTCATAAGCCATCTTTGTCACAGTGGGGTGTCCATTGTTCTTCATTGATGGCTACATCCATTATTGCTAAAATTTTTGCCCAACCATGAGGTTCAAACTCTTCGTCAGGAAATACTATAGGTGCATAGGCTAGGTCTTGAATTGATCTATGGGTGACTTTTGCACCTACCTCTCTGGCGTGTTCTCTCTTCTCTTCCTTGATTGCTACTTTGCACATCCATAAATGGGTGTCTTCATGCATCCATGAGGATCCTGATCCTATGGAATGCACTGACACTGTATCATCTTTAGCTCTATGTATTGGATTCCATTGAATAGGCGGTACGTCTCTATGAGAGTAATCCTTGAGGTTGACTTTGGTTGTAACACCTAAGTGTTACAAATCCAAAGAATTGGTTCCCCAATCTTGTACCACTTGCAATTGCCGCATAAACGGTCTTCCCAAAATCATCTCATAGGTCTAATTCTTGCTAAAGTCACATATAGCAAAAGTATGTTCAAACTCTTCACCACATGTAGTGAGAGTTATTCCTTCTAGCAGTCCTAAGGGTCTCTCAATGTGACCATCAGCCATCTGCAATTTCATTCTCATTGGCCTGAGTGCTGGCTTGCCCCAATGCTTCCATAGGGAAGTGGTAGCAATTGCAACTCCTTCACCTGAGTCCAGAATTGCCTTGGTTGTGTATCCGTGATGGGTAATGGGAAGATAGGTGTTTCCTTCTTCTCCTTCACTCATGTCTCGTATTTTGTCCAAGGGTATTTCTGGCACTGTTCTATGCGATCCTACCTAGGAACGATTACTTTAGTGTTTTTCACTACCTCGGTGTTCTTAGGTATGACTGAGTCTTCGTTTCTTACCATGACCATGGGTGCTCTCATACAAGTAGACTTAGTTTCCCATGGGCCTGTGAAATGGGGTAGTTCCTGTAAGGAATTAGACTCGAAGTCTAATCTCTCTTGGTATTAGGCACTCTCCTGCTCTCCATAAGTGGAAGGAATGTCTTGTGGGAATTGATCACGTGCTTCATCCACAAGTTCAATGGGGGGGGGGGGGGGGGGGGGGGGGGGGGGGGGGAGGAGCTTCACTTTCTTTAGCCCATTTCTCTTCTTGAATCTCTTGCGAGAATTCTTGTGAGTACCGATTCATAGAAGAAGATGTGTCTGGTTCTGTGGAGTTAGGCACATAAGCTTCCTGGGGGGGAATGCTTATTCTTTCACTTGCCTTCTCCCTTCCTTGGGAGGTGGCTTCCTTGTTAGATCTTGCAATTATGCTCTCCAACCTCTCCAACAATCCATCAAAGTGCAACTGTGCCTTAGCTGAGCAAGAGTAGTTGAAGAGGCGAATGGATTCAAACATGGTCTGAGCCAATGCTACCATTTTAGCACAAAGCTTGGTTCTTTCTATCTCTAGATCAGCTCTAGAGTAACATTTGTCATGATCTATCACATTTGGCCCATCTTGGATTCTGGCCTGATATGCCTTAAGCATCATGTCTATGTCCTCGGGAGTGGGCTCAGCTAATACTGATCCTACTCTAGGGGTTGGTGGAATTGCATGAGGTGGGTTGGAAGGTGGTGGATTAGGTGGTGAGAGGGATGGAGGTGGTGGTGGTATGTGAGAGTTTGTTTGAGAGGTGAGTTCAACAATTTTGGCTTTTGTTTGTCTTATGCTTTCTTCTAATTCACTCATCTTCTTAGACCATTATCTTTTCATCCTTTCCCGGCTATCCTTCCAGGCTCTCGTCCATTTCTTGGTTATGCTCTCAGTCTCACTAACCTCATAACTCCTTTCTTGGCCTAAACCTTGGTTCTGCTGCAAAGCCTGAGCTCTAGTGACCACTTGAACTAACGCAGTGGAAGTTACACTTCCTGTAGAGTCTACTACTAACCCAATAACATTGATAAGAGTGATTTTCGGCATGTTATTGGGGTTCTTAGGGTAGTCTCGTAAGAGGTGCTCTTTTTTGCAAACTTGACAAAAGCCTTGAATTGTCACAGATTGGGGTTGTGTAGGGGCAGGCATCGGGCAATCATGAATGAGGTGATCCCCTTGACATCGGTAGCATGGTCCTCTCACAAATCGGAGTGGGCGCCTTGGTTAAAGCAAAGACTTCCTATCCTAGCCACCCAGGTTCAAAACCCGGCGGTAAGAGCGTAGCAATATGAAGATGATTTTTATTCATGCTTTACAAATAAAACTATGACAGATGCACGACGGAACTTTTCATAGATTTTTTTTATTAAGTGATTTTAGATCGTAGTGCTTTATTTATGCTTTTGGAGGAGCTTTTCAAAGTACACAATTCACTATCTAAGAAGAGTCTTGGGCTTATTGTATGCATCACACACCAATTGGCAACGCCAGGTTTGGTACCTAAATAGAGGTGTTGCTTCTGGCACATGGCGCAGCCATGGTGCTACCTTGGAGCATATTGAGGACTGGCTAT
>CM035440.1:33693686-33698686 GCA_020310875.1 Ceratopteris richardii
TTGAGTTCATCTTTCCATGTTCTTGTGAAGTGTACTACTCACTGCCATTACTCTCAGTTTTCTCAGTCAGCTTGCAGAGATGTTGTCTCTGAGCTTGGTGCATCATTTTCAGTGATTTAACTTGGTAAAGTTAGCTCTAGAAGTCTACTATATGCTCACAAATTTTCATGTCATTTGGATGTTGCAATCTTCAGTTATGTTCATTTGAAGTCAACAGGGTCTGTTCATCTTCACTTCTCTGTTAGGTACCCGACTTTTTCACGCATCTTGTCAGAGGTGTTTCTCAGTGGTTACTTATCAAAATTCAGTGATTTAAAGCTTGTTGGATTGAGCTTACTGTCTAGTATAACCATACATATTTTCATAATCATTGGATTTCTACATTTTGAGTTATGGTGATTTTTCTGCTCACTGGTCTATTTCTGTAGCAGCCCGTGAAAATCGGGATGATGTCATCACTTGTTAAAACTCATTCTCAGTGTGTGCTTTGTTATTTTTGATGAGAGTACTCTTGAAAGTTATCTCTTTAAGCTAAATAGACTTCCCCAAGAGGAATTAAGCTAATTGCTATTGTGCTCAGAGAATTATGTAAAACACTGGACAGGTGTATGAACCAAGAATATCAAGTTTTCACCTCTGAGCTAACTCCAACTTATCTGTTTTGATCTATCTTTTTGAGAGTGATCTTCCAAGGTACATAGGGTGTCTAATACATCCATTGGCAAGCTAAAAGGGCCCACCATATACTCCTGGAGTTCATTTGGCTGGTGTAGATCAAGGATTTTGTAACACCTCTTCATCTTCAAGCACATACCTATCCATCTCTTCATAGTGGTATCAGAGCAAGGTTGGACAACATGGCAGATGGATTTCCTTCATCAATTGACAAATTGGACAGAGGTAACTACTCAGCTTGATCATTAAGAATGGAAGCTTATCTCCAAGGTAGAAGTTTATATGGTTATGTGGCTGGAGATGAAGTTATGCCAAGTTTCAGGAACAAAAGTCAACCAACACAAGAAGAGCAAGAAAGATTGAGCATATGGTGCTCCAAGGATGCACTTGCAAGGTCTTATCTCCTCAACTCTATCTCAGATTTTTTGTTGCCTCACATTAGAAGTTGTAAGACATCTCAGGAAGTGTGGGATGCACTTGAAGCTTTCTTTTCTTCAAGTACCAAAGCTAGGAAGCATCAACTATGGCTGGATTTCACAACTCTCAAGAAGGCTCCCAAACAAAATGTGACTGATTTTGTCACAAAGCTCAAGGACATAGCGGATCAGTTGGGAAGCATTGGAGAGGTAATAGATGAAGAGCAAATTGTAAGGCAGGTCATCAATGGCTTGAAGGCAGATGATAAGTGGGAAGCATTCACCACAACTATGGATTTGTACATGGACATGCATGTACCTGATTTCAACACACTCATTGGACAACTACTTACTCAAGAGGCAAAGCTTATCAAAAATGGAGAAAGCTCTAAAGGTAATCAATCTTCAGCTTTATACACGGATAAAAGCAAGTCTAAAGATAACAAAGGAAAGGCAAAGAAAGTGGATGATGAAGCAGGTACATATCAAGCTAACTATGCAGGTAGAGGAAGACATGGCAGAGGTAGAGGAAGAGGAGGTAGACAAGGCAGGGGGAGATCCCAAGACTCCAACTCATGTTCTATTTGTGGATTAACTAATCATACAACTGAAAATTGCTTTAGGAATTCCAGGAATCAAAGAGGAAGAGGATACAATAGAGGAAGTTATGGCTACTCAAGAGGAAGGTTCAACAACTATCATGGCAACTACAACAACTACAATCATTCAAACTATCAAGGAGGCTACAAAGGAAGGAGAGACTACAATAACTACACAGAAGACTCAAACAAAGAGGATTCATTATTGATCATGAACATGGCTATGCCACAAGGTAAATCTGATGAGCATGTTTTCTACATAGATTCAGGTTGTTCAAATCATGTGGCAGGAAATGTGGCACTCCTATCAGATTTAGAAGATCCAAGGAATAAGCATGAGGTACAAACAGGAGATGATACAAAACATCGTGTGGAGAAAATAGGCAATGTCAAAGCACCCGATGGAAACATCAACCTACTCAGTAAGGTACTCTATGTCCCTACCATTACAAAGAATTTGATAAGTGTTGGGCAGATAGTAGAGAAAGGGTTGCAAGTCAGGTTCACAAAAGCAGGAGCATTTGTTGAAGATCCAAGTCAAGGATTCAGAAGAATTGCAAAAGGTGAAAAGACAGGTAGATTGTTCACATTTGAATTACAGGACACTAGAAACATTGCTCTCTTTAATTATGGTAGTCAGACACTCACAGAATTGGAAGTATGGCACAAAAGGTTAGCACATATTGGTGAAAGGTCATTAAAGCAAATCTGCAGGGACCAAAGTGTACTTGGACTTCCTAATTTGTCAAAACAACATATGATTTATAAGTGTAGTGCATGTCAATTTGGAAAGTCTCACAGGTTACTATTCATGAAGAAAGGTTATATGCATGGAGATCTCTTGGAGTTGGTTCATACAGATGTATGGGGACCTAGCAAGGAAGCTTCAATATCTGGATCAAGGTATTATGTTTCCTTTATTGATGATTGCAGCAGATGGACTATCCTATTCTTTATGAAACACAAAGATGAAGTTTTTTCATGTTTTAAAAGATATTTGGCTCTTGTGGAGAATCAAACAGGTAAATCACTAAAAAGGCTAAGGTCAGATGGAGGGGGAGAATACTTCTCCCATGATTTTGATTCTTTTCTTCAAGAAAGAGGAATCAAAAGAGAGGTAACTACAAGGTACACTCCTGAGCAAAATGGAGTGGCAGAAAGGAGGAATAGGACAATTGTTGAAGCTGCAAGGTCTATGTTAAATGAAAGCATTTACCTAATTACTTATGGGCCGAGGTTGTATCTACAGCCACTTACTTGATTAACAGGTTGCCTTCAAAATCCCTTGATGGGATGACTCCATATGAGGCTTGGAATGGAAGAAGACCAAGCTTAGATCATTGTAAAATTTTTGGATGTATTGCTTTTGCTCATGTTCCTTCACAGGTTAGAGGCAAGATGGATCCAAAGGCAGAAAGGTGTGTATTTATTGGATATGACAACAATCAAAAGGGCTACAGGTTATACAACCCTACCAACAAAGGATTCTTGGTAAGTAGAGATGTAGTTTTTGATGAGAACAATTCATGGTATGAAGATTCATGCAGGAAGATCAATTTACCATATGATCTTGAAGAAGATTTTCCAAAGCTTGGTAGAGAACAATCAAAGATTGAAGAACAAGACACCTCAGAGGATGATGAAGAATCTCACATGGAAAAGATCAAAGCATGGAAGTCTAAAGGTAAAGCAAAATTGCAGGAACTTGGACATGAAGCAGAATCATCACATCATGGCCTAAGAAGATCTATGAGGGAAAAGAAAAAATTAGAAAGGTATGGGTTTGACACCTCATTAGTAACTAAACATTCTATCTACATAGCACAGGACATAAACCAAGAGGAGCCATCATCATTTGAAGAGGCCAAAGCAAAAACAGAATGGAAGCATGCAATGAAGGAAGAGATTGAAGCACTTGAGGAAAACAACACTTGGGCTTTGGTGCCCAAGACTTCATCCATGAAGGTAATAGGCTCAAGATGGGTCTATAAACTCAAGAAGAATTCTGATGGTTCAATTAACAGGTATAAGGCAAGGCTTGTGGCAAAAGGCTTTGCACAAACTCAGGGAATTGATTATGAGGAGACTTTCTCTCCTGTGGCAAAGATGCCTACTATTAGGGTTTTGCTTAGTATTGCCTCTTCCAAGAATTGGAAGATACTTCAACTAGATGTAAAGAATGCATTCTTGAATGGTTGGATAACAGAAGAGGTATATATGGCACAACCACCTGGTTTTGAGAATCAAGTTTATCCTGATTATGTGTGTAAACTTAACAAAGCATTGTATGGTCTCAAGCAAGCTCCAAGAGCTTGGAATTTCAGGCTTGTTTCATTCTTTCAGGACAAAGGCTTTCAACCAAGCAAGGCAGATCCTTCACTCTTTATTAAAAAGAGTAATTCCGAGGTCATCTACCTATGTGTATATGTAGATGATATTATATTGACAGGAAATGATGCAGATGGTATGAAGAAGATCAAAGATCAGATGAGAGAAGAGTTCAAGATAAGTGATTTGGGTTCACTTACCTACTTCCTAGGTTTGGAAGTTGTCTACAAAGATCATGGTTTGTTTCTCACTCAAAGAAAGTACATTAAGGACATGTTGGCAAAATTCAAGATGCAAGATTGTAAGATTGCAGGTACTCCAATGGAGGTCAATCACAAATTGAGCTCACATGAAGGTGAACTCATTGAGGACATCACATCATATCAAAGTCTAGTGGGTAGTCTCAACTATGCCACATTGACAAGAGTAGATATATGTTACAGTGTGAGTGTGCTAAGTCAATTTATGCACACACCAAGGAAACCACATATGGATGCTGCCAAAAGGATTCTCAAGTATCTCAAAGGAACCATAAATGAAGGACTTTATTATCCTTATGTATCTAATTTAGGTTTGAAGATTGGGCTGGCTCCAAGGAAGATAGAAGGAGCACTTCAGGTTATCTTACCTTTGCAGGTTCAAAGCTTATTTCATGGTCATCCAAGAAGCAACCCACAGTTGCTCTCTCTTCTACTGAAGCTGAATATAGAGGTCTTGCCATAGCTACACAAGAAGCTATGTGGATGAAGACATTGTTCAAAGATCTTGGATTGGAGTTTGGAACTCCAACTATTTTTGGTGACAATATGAGTTCTATTCATTTGGCTGCTAATCCTATTTTTCATGCAAGGACTAAACATATTGAAGTTCATTATCACTATGTACGAGAGAAGGTTCTAAGCAAAGAGATTCAAATATCATATGTGTCCACTCATCAACAATGTGCAGATATTCTAACCAAAGCATTGGATGGTACAAAGCT
>CM035440.1:33708686-33733686 GCA_020310875.1 Ceratopteris richardii
ATAAGTCTTCATGCTCAGGGACATATGAGGGAGCTACGTAAAGTTTGTCTATTCATATGAGTATGGTTGTGAAGCCTAGCTTGTAGTTTCATGCTACTTATCGGTTATCAATAGATCATAAGCGCATATTGAATTCAGCTCAACAACCGAAGTCCACTTTCATAAATTCTAACATATGTAATCTTGATCAAGCTCATGTCGAACAACATTTATGAGAGCAAGCAATTGATATCGGGAAGGAAAGAAAAGAGAGGAGTAAAAGAGGAAGTGTAAGTGAAGGGGTATGAATTAGTGGGTGTCAGGGAGAGTTTCTCAATTAACAACACAATTGCGGCTTCCAAGCAATACAAGTTGCACAATTCCAAGAGGTTTTGGCGAAACATAAGTACATAACGACAATTTCCCTTGGGTGTAGAAAACAATCAATTTGGTGCGTCTGCCGGGAATTTGCTTGGCATGTCTCTATAAGAGAGTGCCATAGGTTCGCCTAGCACCACATGTTGGCCGAGCTTGCGGACCCAAGATCTAGTACATGAGCGAGGGGAGCTCATCCTCAGGAGCAACACAAACGCAAAGAGAGGAACGCGCTCAGAGAAGAGCCCTTGAAAGAGAAAGGAAGAGGTGGGAGTTGCAAGGTGAGTCTACCTCGACTAACTCAAAGAAATCTGCCAGAAACGTGTACTCCCGTAGGAGAGTCGCGAATCAAGTACGAAAGTTTGAAGGAGGGATCCTGAGGCCACGTGCGCTAAATTTCTAGGATCGAAGTGATATTGATATCACACCTCTGTTTGAAATGGCTCAGAGGATTTCGGTTCATTTGGGGGACTTCACCAAGTTCTCAGGTGCTTGGGACGAGGATCCGGATAGTTTTATCCAGCTGTTTGAGGTTACTTGTGAGGCCAATGATGTAGTTGACCAGGGTCAAAGGTTGAGGATTTTTCCGGCTATTCTCCGAGATGACGCAGCCAATTGGTATGGGAATCTGACACCACAAGAGCGTGGAACTTATCAGATGCTCAAGGAAGCCTTCTTGGCAAAGTTTCGACGACAAGGCTTCCAAGATAGATTGGCCCAACAGATGGATTACTTGCGACAGGGAGTCAATGAAAGCATCGATAACTACATTCAGAGAATGGAAACCTTGGTAAGAAAGATGGGCGTGAATGCCCCGAACGATGACACATTGAAGAGAAGATTCATTGCGGGATTGAGAGATCCTACGGTGCAGCAGCATATCATCCTGACAAGACCGACAACTTTAATAGATGCTAAGGAACAAGCAAGGCTTTGGGAGGAAGTACAATTATGTCAACAGAGGAAGATGGAGCTCTTATACGAGCCAATGGGAGGCCCAGGAAACATACGGATGAAAGATCCTGGCCAAGGAAGTCCCGCATTGACGACCCCAGCTTTTGTAGCTGCCACTAGCACACCAGGCGAGGTAAAGCCTGCGCTAACTGAAGAACGAATATTGGAGTTGGTCACACAAGCTATAAAAGCTGTCACAATGACCCAGGAAACATACACAGTAAAACCCGAGGTAACTACAAACCCAAATCAAGTGTTTAGATCGAACACATGGTGTGGAAAGTGCCATGGTTACGGCCACTTGGCTTCGGAATGCCCTACAGTCTCGAGAGTATTCTCAGATAGGTCGCCACCTAGAATGCGTTGCACTTTTTGTGGAAGGACAAATCACATGGAAGACCCATGTTACAACAAGAGAGCCTATGAAGAGAGGACCATGAAACCAGGAGATACAAGAGAAAGATCCTACACGGGATTGCCCGCTCAAAGTGTCCCACCTACATCTCATTGGGAAAACAGACCAACTTATGGATATGGTGCTTAGGGTCAAGGAGGAGACTATCCGAGAGGAGCCGCACGTGATCAAAGAAGAGATGGTCCAATCCAGTGTTGGAGATGCCATGGCTTTGGCCATACTCAATCTAGATGTCCAAACGAAAAGAAACCAGTTGATTATACCCCACTATGTAGGTACTGTAGTGGAGAGGGCCACTTTGATGAAGATTGTCCAAAACGAAGAGCCACCGCCGGTAAGGATAAGGGGCCATTAGGGTCCTCGAATTATGTCGATACTCAGATGCATTCCACAACGAGAGCTCAAGAGCATGTTCCTACGATCGGAGTAGTGTTCAAGACACCGAACCCTCAAGAAGGCTCTAGCTCGTCAATGCACTTTGTGGATGCTTACGAGGCCAAGAAACCACATAAAGAGCCAACTGTGGCAGTAGTCACAAGGACCCAAGAGTATTCAAAGAAACATCGAGAAGGCGAAAGCGAAGAAGCGAGATCAGAGAAGATAGCTGAGCATGGAGAGGTAGAAAACCAAGTTGGAGGATTTGCTGAGCAGCAAGAGTTTGAGGATGGGGAAGAGATAGAGATTCTTCCACCAGTGACCAAAGAGTTTGTGCCGGGCATAGCACCATTTCCCGAAAGATTAAGGGCTCCAAAGTGTAGGAAGGAAAGACAAAGTTTGGAGGAAGTGGACATCGTAAAGCTGCTCGCTGACACGGAAGTCACACTAGACATTGACACATTGCTGAAATGTTCACCTGCATATAGGAAACAATTCTACAACGAATATATAAAGAAGCCGAGGAAAGCTCGCAATAAAAAGAGACAAGATAAAGAGGTCCAAGGTATGATTCAAAGTATTACGATGCAAATTGATTCAAATGCTCCAGCTGTGACCGTCGAGATTAAAGGATATGTAGTCCTTGGGGCTCAGTTAGATAGTGGAGCCGCAGTCAACCTTATGACTGAGTTCATGATGAAAGCTTTGGGCCTCAACCACATGGAAGAAACTCCGATGTCCTTGAGAATGGCAGATCAAACACAAGTGAAGCTTGCGGGTCTTTTAAAGAATGTAAGCACAGTTGTGGGCGGTCTAGAATTTAAAGTTGACTATCTGATAGTAAGACCAAGGACCTCAGAGGCTACCTTCTCGATCTTACTTGGACGGCCATGGCTGGTGCAAGCCGAATGTGTGCACGATTGGCACACAGGATTTATCACAATTGGACCGAAAGCTGATCGAATACAACTTCAAGTGTCTCCAAATTTGACCGGTAAGAAATCGACAACAGCTGAGGAAAGGGAGCAAAAAGCAAAGGAAAAGGTTAGACAAGAAATGGCACGGGTAAGATTTGCCTTGCGCATGGAGACTTCCAAGGACCTTTCACAGGATGGATTTAACCTGCAGGTCCAACCTCCAACACGCGAAGGTGGGCGAGTACAAAGATCCACTATGTTACAAGGATGACTCAGACCAGGAGTTGCTAGGATGGTTGACACATACCAGTGAATTTGAGTGCTACATGTTAAGTATAGATGCAAAGGAAAACAAAGCTACCCAGTCCCTGGAGAAAGGAACTTCAAAAGAAGAGTTGAAGCTGGAGTTAGCTCCGACAATGGAAGAACAACAGTTGAGAGAAAGGGTCAGAGTGCTAGAAGCAGAGCTTCTAAGGAGGAGTCGAGAATCAGAAAAAGAAGCGAAGAGTAAGACTAAAGTGCAGGAAGCCACTGCAAAAGCTGAACTAAAGAAATTGGGTGCGGTTGAAAAAGAAAAAAACAATGATTTACTGGCCAACCATGCACGCGTGATCGGGGAGCACTTTCCAATCACAACGTCATCAAGGAATAAGGAATATTCGCGAGAAGCTCAGGTGGAAAAATGGGAAGTTTTTCCAGAAAAGTTCTTGAGCGTGGGGTCAGAGCTACCAAATGAAGTACGAGATTGCATTAAATTGGCACTCAAAAATTTCAGCAAGGCCTTTGCATGGTCATACAGTGATCTGAGAGGAATTGATCCCCGAATCTGCCAACATTATATAGATTTGGAAGAAGGCACCCGACCAATATGTCAACGACTTAGGTGGACAAATCCAGTCTACTCGGAATTGATCAAGCTTGAATTGACTAAGTTATTGGAAGCAGGATTCATATATCCCATCGCATCCAACGAATGGGTATCACCAATTGTAGTTGTTCCAAAAAAAATAAGAAAATCCGTATTTGCCTAGATTATCGAAAGTTGAACGAGCGCACAAAAAAGGATCACTTCCCTTTGCCGTTTACTGATCAAATCTTGGACAGAGTGGCTGGCCATAAATTGTACTCATTTTTGGATGGTTTCAGTGGGTACAACCAGATCCAAATCCATGAAGAGGATCAATCAAAAACTACTTTCACCACGGAATGGGGCACATACGCATATCGTGTGATGCCATTTGGATTATGCAATGCACCGGCCACATTCCAGAGGGCAATGATAGCTGCATATCAAGACTATTTGCAGGATTGGATGGAGATATTCCTCGATGACTTTGCGATCAGAGGCAATGATGAAAACATGATGGAGAGGATCGAAGCTATTTTAAGAAGAAGCATTGAAAAAGGCATCGCATTAAATCCTGAAAAGTGTACATTTGGAGTACGAAGAGGATTGCTCTTGGGACATGTTATTTACGAAAAAGGGATCGCGGTTGACGAGGATAAAGTAGAAAAAATCGGACAACTTCCACCTCCTCAAAACTTGCGGCAACTCAGAGGATTCTTGGGGCATGCTAATTATTATCGACAATTTATATCAAATTTTGCATCAATAGCAGCACCACTGACGAATCTTTTGAGGAAAGACCAACAATACCAATGGACTGGAGAGTGTCAGGTTGCTTTCGAATTGATAAAAAATAAATTGATAAATGCGCCAATTTTAGTAGCACTTGACTGGACGAGTGAATTTCATGTGCATACCGACGTTTCTCATACTGCGGTTGGAGCAGTGCTATGCCAAGCCGATGAAAAGAAGTTGGACCACCCTATTTCTTACTCAAGTCGAAACTTGAATAGCACTGAGAGGAACTACACGACTACAGAGAAGGAATGCCTCTCGATGATCTTTGCGGTAAACAAGTATCGGCATTACCTGATGGGAAAGCATTTCACGTTTTATGTGGATCACGAAGCCCTAAAGTATATCATCAATAAACCCGAGCTATCAGGGCGATTGATGAGGTGGATGCTACTCCTACAAGAATTTCAGTTCACAGTGGTAACCAAACCAGGCAAAGCGCACATATTGGCCGACCATTTATCTCGGATTATTAATGAGGAGCCAATCTCTGGTGTGCCCGACGATGTTCCTGATGGACATCTATTTCAGGTTGATGCTAAAGTACCTTGGTATGCCGACTTGGTGAATTTCTTGTGCACCACTAAATACCCACCGGGAGCAAGCAAGAGAGAGAAGCAAAAACTATTAGCACTGGTAAAACACCATAGCATCATTGGTGGGCAGATCTATCGATATTTTGTACATGAAAGCATTTATCGGAGGTGTCTCGAGGAAGAAGAAGCAACCCTAGTGTTGAGAGCATTGCATGATGAACCCTGCGGTGGGCATTTTGCTGGTGAGCTGACGGCAAGAAAGATCTTATTGGCTGGGTATTGGTGGCCAACACTGTTCAAAGACTCTCACACATACTGCAAGAAATGCGACAGATGCCAAAGAATGGGCAAACCAACATTAGCACATGCAGCTCCTCTTACGCCGGTGCTTGCTCTTAAGCCTTTTGAAAAGTGGGGAATTGATTTTGTGGGGCCTATTGATCCTCCCTCAAGACGTAGATCCAATAGGTATATCTTGGTCTGCACTGACTATGTTACCAAGTGGGTAGAAGCCAAAGCTCTGAAGACTGACCGAGCTATTGATGTAGCTAAATTTTTGTATGAACAAATTATCACCCGATTCGGATGCCCGTTGGAGATAGTGAGTGATAGAGGAACACATTTTGTCAACGAATTGATCGAGGAATTAATGGAATTATATAAGATCAAACATAGGAAAAGCACTCCATATTACCCGAGGGCAAATGGACAAGTGGAGGTTACCAACAAGGTTCTTGAACAGATTCTGACAAAGACAGTAGCTGTGCATAGGCGAGACTGGGATGAGAGACTTTTGGAAGCTTTGTGGGCGTATTGAACATCCTATCGAGTGACAACTAAGAGCACTCCGTTCTCCCTAGTATATGGCGAGGAAGCCATCTTTCCGATCGAAAAAGAAGTTTCGACATTAAGAGTGGCCATTGAGGCCAGGATGGGAGAGGAAGGGTCATTGAAGGAGAGGTACATACAACTGGTCAAGCTAGAAGAAAAGAGACTCATTGCACAGCAAAGTCTGGAAGCTATTCAGAGAAGCCGTAAGGAGAGGCACGACAAGAATCTCAAGACCTATGCGATTCAAGAAGGGGATTTGGTGCTAGTCTATGATAGGAAATATTATAAATTCTCGGGGAAGTTACAAACAAGATGGGCAGGACCGTTTAAAGTGGTGGAACTCAACTCCAATGGTTCCATGCAAATTCAAGATTTAGGAGAAGAATGTGCTCCCGTGAAGGTTAACGCGCTTCGAGTTAAACCATATTTCAACTAGCATTAGGATGGGAGAAGCCAGACGAGATCCAAGCGGAAGGACGTAGTAGACTCCTTGTACATAGATGTATAGTTATATACACACACACACACACACACACACACATATATATATATATATATATATATATATATATATATATATATATATATATATATATATATATATATATATATATATATATATATATATATATATATATATATGCGCATATGTTAGCTATGATTTTTGTTGTCATAAATATTATCTCTTGCGAGCTCAAGAATTTGGGACTTCTAATTATTTTCTTGGTGTTGCGCAGAGACTGTTAGAAGCTAAGTAACAAAATGGTAGATCAAATAACTCCCAACTCTTTTTGTACGAGCTGGGGATATATTTCTCGGACCAGACATTCGGCCGCATGGACATAGAGGTCGATGACTTTGAGACCGAATATGATGTGGAGCAAGCGCACTGGCTGGTATGCTTCATAAACTAGGGTTTGGATGTTATATTTCATATTGAGTGGTTTGAAACATACCTGATCCGACATGTAGGATGGGCGAGGGATCGATATTACTATTTCGACCCTTCGAGGGAAATGCCTAACGAAGAGAACGATATCACTTGGGCTTGGGCAGATGTGTTAACGATAGGAAGTGATGACGGAGCTCCTGAAGTTGAGCCTGACTCGCCCTAGGGAAGTTGTCGGGATACGAGTACGAGGTGAGACTATATGAGACATCCCGGAGACCCACATTCTAGATCATCTAAGGATAGGTACATGAGGGACTAAGGCATAGCCGGTTGTAGTTACCTAGTGAAAAGTCAAATCGATGAATACATATGTAGTGTCTGTAATTGAGGTGGAGTGAAGAGGTGGTTGATCTGTCAAAGGCTGGAGTGTGTATGTTGCATGTCTGTGTGGGAAAAGTGGGGAAAATCCCTTTCTTCCTCTCCCTAATTCTCAAGACTGGGCAAATTAATTAACTATGAAAAAAAAACATTGTGTTGTTGTGATCGTACCAACGCGCTATGGTGGGCTAGTAGGTGGGTGGATTTATCCTAGCCGGGTGGTTAGGACCACGAGCCGCAACTAGTTTCGCCATAGGCTTGGGATGTACATGTTTATGTCTTAGCTACGCGCCATAACGGGTTGGTAGGTAGGTGGAGCCATCGTGGCTGGGTAGGTGGGTGGATTTATCCTAGCCGGGTGGTTAGGACCACGAGCCGCAACCAGCTTCGTTATGGACTAGCTGATATATGTTACTTGCCTATCGTTATGTGTTCGTGTGTTGTGCATTGCATTGCATTGGTAGATGGGTGGAATCAACCTGGCCGGGTGGTCAGGCCCACGAATCGCATCCAATGTCAACGTAGGCCAACTTGTGAATATAAATAAAATTTACATATTAAATTATTCCCCACTCCTGAGGGGGAGAGAGAGAGAGAGAGAGAAGAAGGCGACGAACGCCTGAAAGGGAACGTTATTTGCTTGTGTGATTGGTATATGGTGGCTTGCGACAGATCAGCTTACTCTGAATCAACATTCTCAAAGGCACGGATACTGTATGTGTACTTATAGATGAGACCTTTAGCGAGGTAATGCAACGGTCTTGCTTTATAACTTGTGTGCTCTATCCGAGGGTTTTCCAGTGTGTGGGGCACTCTAGGGCTTTGATGTAGGTCTTGACTTGTATTGGGGTCTCGATGGCTTTTGTGGGACGACGATGGGGATTCTTAGGGAGTGTCTACTCATGGAATAATTGTATATAGCGAATAGTAGGTCAATAAAAGGGGTATGCATTTTGGGTATGTTGCATCTCCTGTTGAATTCATTTCAGTTGTTGTTGTTTATTTCGATATTTCCGTTTCTGTTTTTTTCGCAATAGCAGTTGCATATGTAAAACATGGAAAGGTATGCATGTGTTATTTTAATTGAGACTATTTTAATAATGGAATGCATGAGCAATTTGATGCATGTTGGAATTGGAGTTGCATATATGTGCATGTTCTTGGATCATTTGGAAGTGAATGATTTGTATGTATTCATGAGTGATTTTTTTTAGCACTAATAGCTTCAATGAGTGCAGGTCCACTTGGAATGATGGCTCGATGAAAGGGTATGGAAACAAATTGTAAACTGACATGTTCATGGTTGTTTAAATTATATTGCAGCATGGACAGCTCGTCGAGGACGACTTCACAAATAAGAAGAGGGGAGTATGTTAGCTCAAGTAATGATTGGTTTTTATGCACTAATGTGTTGCTATTTGGTAGAAGAAGATGTTTGATTACAGGTACTTGAAGAGTGATCAAATGTTTGAAGGGAGGTATTTGCAACTACATGACGACATCATGATCAGAATGGATTGGAAACTTGATACTGCTGTTGGAAATGCATTGATAGACATGACATGCATCAGCTTTTGTTTTGGATTCAGCTAAGAGCAAGCAGTTGCATACACATGTGCTTGTTGTAGATGGTAGACTGGATGTTGTTGTGGGGAGCTCACTTATAAGCATGTATTATGCATGTGGGGACTTGAAGAGTGCAGGAACTTGATTGATGTAATGGATGAGCACAACTCCGTGGCATTGACTAATATGTTAACAGTATGTGCTAATTTAGGGGCTTTAACTGAAGGAGAGTGGTTACACACATACACTGTTCAGAGAAATTGCAACCGGATGTTGTCATAGATATTGCTTTGGTCAACATGTAGGACAAATGTGGTCTGCTAGATATTGCATGGGCCATATTTTTTGATAGGATTGATCGAAAGGAAAAGTCATGGAATGCCCTTGTTCCTGGTTGTGGATAAGGGTAGGATGTTGTTGCACTTCTATCCCACGAATGACATGTAATTAGATTGGTTACCTCGTCAACAGCCCTTGGAGAAGCCCAAAAAGTGGTGGTTGTCACTGTTCTGACAAAAAAAAACGGAAAAGGGGGGGTAGCGCTACGTGGAGTTTTTAGCTTAGATTTTCTAATAGACGAGGGGAGGAACAATAGCGGTCGAAGAGGGTTTTTTTTCGAGCGCGAGGGAAGAAACAATTCTGAGGAGAGAGGCAGAGGAGGGCAGCTCATCTTTGAAGGGGGCAAGCTGCTAACTTGGAAGTAAGAGAAGTCAAAGAGGAGAAAAGTCGGTCTGGGGAAGACGCCTGAGGGTGCAGTTGCTGCAGAAAATGAAGCACTGCTTCAGAACCCTACAAGGAGATTCATTAGAGTGAAAGGAAGACGCCGAGAGCACTGATTTAAGTGGGCTTCTACTGTGGAATCGAGCTGTTCACCTGCGCAAAGCATGCTTGTCATTGTGCATCAATCATGAGACTTCTAACTGGAGAAGGAGATGAAGTTGCAATCCGTTCGAGTCAGCAAATGGAATCTACAGATGAAACAAGTAACATGCCTCCTCATATGATCTTTAATGATTTCCAGAGTTTGTAGTGCTTTATTTCACATCGAGAACGTCATCAAAATAGTTTGATTTTCTTTTATATCGATGAGTTATTGCAGAACAATGGAAGAATCATATTTGTTGTTTTACTGTGTAAAGTTTTCAAGCTGTTGCATGCCTTGTAATCCTTTGGGCACAGAAGATTTGCTCAGACATAAATAACAGGTGAAACTAAAAGTACCTAAACAATTCTCAAATCTCGAGCAGTCATAAGAGTAAAGGAAACATATACTAGAAAAATCGACCATGAGCGTTGCTGCACCAAGATATGCCTTGCAAAGGTTTTCTTTTTCTCTTTTTTTTTTTTAAATCGTCTTGACAATGCTACATAGTATTGTACTTCCTGAAATGATGTTTCCTGAAAACCTGATTCTCCACGTATGAGTTGAGGAAAAGTACGACGTGAGTTTTGCTGTACAAATAGTTAACAAAGTTATATGTTTGTGTTAGACTTGAGAAAATGGTTGTTTGGAAATAGAAAGGTGCTACTGATTCTAACTCTTGTTGTTATTTAAATCGTAGTGGAAGATCACTCGATCCCTCCATGACAGCATAAACTTCACGGTTCATGATGACATTTCTTAGGTACTTGGAACAAAAGAGCACTGGTGTTGATTATTATTAGCTTGACTCATATGCATGCTACACGTGCTTGCAAGCATCTGTGTTAAGAGCAAGAGAGAAGGAAATTGCATACTACTGCATCTCTGTGTTGTCCTTTTAAGGAGAATTTTAAAGAGAGATGTAGGTTGAGGTCTTGATTGTTAAGAATGCGCTCTGTGAAATGTGGCTGTGACCTTCAATCACTAATACAATGAAGTTTAAGAATTGATTGTTCTATGTTTTGATCTGCTGTCAAAATGACTTTGGCATTTGCACATTTAAAAATTGAAGTCAGTCTGGATGCTTGCCTATTCTCTAATTCATACTCGTATTTTTGCTGATTCGATCTCTAGTGGACAGTAGAGCACGCTATTAAAAGGAGTGAGTAGATGTAAATTAGCTGATCAAACATATGATTGAATGAAAGAGTGGGTTGAGATGTTTTCCTTAGCATGCATTAATTATTGAGGAAAACTACGAAATGAGTTTTTATGCACTGTTAGACGACCGCCGAACAAAGGACAATTGTACTTAGACAGAAGTTTTTAATGTAGAAAGAACCCTTCTGAAAGTACGCGGTAAAGAAAGATTCGCGTAAAAGCCTTGTAACAAAACTCTATTTAAAGCGATCAGAGAGGGCATCAGAAAGAGCAGCCCCCCCCCCCCGTTTTTTGGGAAGTTGCGAATATATTGTGAGAGTTCCCGTTTTGGGGTTACTTTACTTCTTCTACTGTGTGCAAACGAGTAGAGTGTCTTGGTTCTGTCCTGTCTGTGCACCTTCTCTGTGTAATCATTCGACTGTGTATGTGTGATACACTGTGTGTTACGAGTCGGTACTGCGATTGTGAGAGTCTGTTCGGTAACGAGTTGAGGTGCCTTGATTATGCGTAAGGTGTTAGAGTGTTGTCTATTTGCTATTCCTGTGGTGGAATAAGTAAGTGTGAGGGATGGACATGAGCTGGTATGATTCTCTGTAAGGGATTGAGTTGGTATCGTAGTCTGTGTTCAAGGTAACGCCAGTAATACCTAAGTACGCGTAGAATGGCAACACGGTTGCGATGCGTCTTATGATCCGTAGATATTACGATTTGAAAGGTAGACACGCGGTAAGTTTGTGAACTGATAAGGAGGATTGTGTATTAAGTTACTAAAAGTGTTGGACTGCAATCTCAGACTACTGCTCAACCACTATGGCAGAACAGCCTGAGAACTCTGAGTCCAGTATGTTGGTCTAATTGAAGTTGTTCAGGAGCGAAACCTGAGCGAAGACGGAATAGCCACAACTACGGTTGAGTAAGGAATTGGGAAAATAGTACAGGGCCTCTGTTTAACAGACCCCTACCACTCCCAAGGACCCACATGGTTCGAGGCAGTGTATTTTCTGCGGTAATATTGAATTCAGAGCAAAAGGGAGAGACTCGGAAATATCTGGTACATAGGTATGGAACCAGATTCTGGAGTCTTCGAAGGGTTGTTGCGTTGAAGTAGTAATTAACGACCGCGGTAGGCAATTAACAGTTACGATAATCATAAACGACGAGATAACCTTTAACATTTGGCGCCGTCTGTGGGAAAGTGGCATCCCCTTGCCAGCTCTCTGGCCCAGGTGCCTGCGAGAAAATGGCAACTGATTACCAGTCTCTACGGTAAAGTAGCATTTAATTACGAGTCACTTGTGAGACAGTGGCACTAGAGTGCTAACGGTTTGTAAGAAGCAAACATCCAGCAACATTTTCTTCACTAACAGTAGCAACAGATCCAGATTGTTGCGAACTGCTCGAATAGTATCACTGGGCAATGATACATGCCGGTCACTCGATCGGGCGAAACATATCCTAAGAATCGTCAGACTGGAGCACGGAAATCCCAAAAGATAGCCTCGGAAGAAGTAGGCATAATTAAATCTGACCAAGTGGTCAAGGAAAGTAGAAACGTTACAAGTAATTCCGGTCATATTCCGGTAGAACGGTCAACGCCTTTGATACATTCTGATGCTACTTCGACCCAGCATATCGAAGATATAGCAAGACCAGACTCTATCAAAATGCCGTTGGAACCTAGTCTAACAATATTAGATAAAGATTTAGAGTTATCCACGGTCAGAAATACGTTAGAAAAATTCGGTAAAAGTAGTAAAACAGGGCATTCTGGCCCAATTTCGGTTCATTCCGGTGAGATTCCGGTAATAGAATCACCGATCGCTGGCAAGGGTTTAGCCTTTTTTGCGGAATCATCAACTCGACCTTCGTGTTTGGAAGAAAGATTTCGAATATTAGACATCCAGAAGGAAGGAAAGCTGTTTGAAACAGAGATCCGAAGCATCTTAAGCCGACATAGTACACCGGAAAACGCACCATCCGGCGATACAAGTCCCGATAGTTCACCCGATCAATCCCGAGATATAGAAGGAAACTCTGAACCCTTCGCAATGAGCGGGCAACACCAACAACAACACCATCAACAACAACAGCTAGGACCGCCAAGGCCACCTCCAACAGGAGTAACCTACGCGAAATTCGGTGGATTCCCAGGAGACGACCCAGACGCCCACGTACGGACGTTCGAGATAAGTTATGCAGTTCTTAACCACCCACCAGATCAGGCGTATAAGGCCATTGTTTTTCAATCGACACTGATCAATGAAGCGGCGAGATGGCTCACGGAATATGATATCAATCATTTCGGTACTTACGATGCAGTACGAGACGCCTTTTTACAGCGATTCAGACTGAAGAAGAATCCCGCTGAAATCTTTGAGTATCTACAGAACAACAGACAGAAGGTAAATCAGACCGTCCAGGAGTACGCTACCCTCTTTAGAACACATTTACGGCAGATACCACAGGCTCACGCTAATCTACCTGATGATGTCATCTCTCAATGGTTTATCAATGGATTAACCCCACAACTGAAGCAGATCATGATCATAAGATGTGTCGGGGCTATGACCTTGGATGCCGTTATTGCAATGGCTCTACAGCTAGAATCCAAGGTTGGTGGATTTTCGGAAGACTTGGAATGGCTAAAAACAAACAAAAATACGGCTGAAGATATCACCAGGCAAGTATATTGCACCACATGCAAAAATTCGGGGCATACAAGTGCCCACTGTGCACTGAACCAAGTGTTTTGCGCTATCTGCAACACTACCGGACACACCACCGGAAACTGTATCTACAACGCTAGGATACAAGGGACAACAACCGTCAATGCAGTCATCCAAGAACATGGCCAACCAGTAAATCGCTATGTGCCTCCGCAACAGAGAAACAATCAACAACAAGGATATCGGAACTATCGAGGACAGAGAAACAACACTTATAATGCCAACCGATGGCAGAATGGACCACCACCGGAAAAACCTGAGTTACCACCTCCACGATGCCATTTTTGTGGCGAATTCGGCCACATTAGAAGGTTTTGTAAGGACGCAATAGAGTATGATCAAAGAAGGAAGGAACGCCAGAATCCAATGGCCAACATGGTGACAATTACACCGCTTGAGACACAGACTGCTACAATCCAGACCCGTTCTGGTAAACAACTTCAGTCGGCAGCAGAAATCTTTGAACCAGGGATACAAGAACAACGAAGAATGTATAACAAAGCCAGTCACTGGACCACAACAGAACCACCAGTGTTCCCCGAACCTATTCCGGTGACTCAGGCTTCTTCATCAAAGGACGACACAACGCAAAAGGATGCATCAGTAGGGCCATCATCATCAGCAGAAACAACAGCAGACATTTCTGCGTCAGTAGAGACTGCAAGTCCAAAAGAACAAGACAATCAAGCTCAACAGGCCTGGGAAATTTTGTCCAAGGCATCCATCACGCTACCTCTAGGCCAACTTCTGGCCTTAGTGCCTGGGATCCGACAACAGTTTCAGCAACAATTCAGTCCAGTACCTTCTTGCATTCCTACGACAGCCGCCGTTCAACCGGAACCTGATGCTGCGATTGACCACGCAGTACCCTTGATCACAGTATGGTATAAGAACCAAAAGATCACGCAAGTATTGATTGATGGAGGCTCAGGCGTAAACATTGCAACCGCAGCATTATGCAAAAAGCTAGGCTGGACCGAAATTGAACCAGTGCAATTCTTTGTTCGAATGGCGGATCAATCGAGAGTCCATCCTGTAGGACTTGTGCGGAATGTACCAATCACTCTACAAGGTACAACCTTCAAGATGACTTTTGTCATACTAGATCTACCCGAATCCACTTTGGATTACAATCTTCTTTTCGGCCGACCTTGGCTGAAGCATGCGAAGGTAATACAGGACTGGTCTGCACAAGAGCTTACGTTCAAGGATGCCCATCGTAAATATGTGGTGAAACTAGATGCTATGCAATCTTGCGAACCTCACGCCCGACCGTACTTTGCTGAACCAGTTCACATGTTAGATGGACTGTCAGATGATGAAGAAGAGCAATTTCTGAAGAGTAACGCCGATTTAATGACTCTAGGAACTGTTGACCTACAATCCGTCATAGATAACTGGAACACGTCAATATGTACAGTAGTAGCTATCACCGGAAATTCGGTCCAGGAAAATACTTCCTCAACCCATGACGACGAATTACAACCACTGTTCAAGCCAACAGATGATACAGATAAACCTCAACAATTTTATATTCCAGAAGACCAGCTGATCACGTACAATCTAGGAGATAGAGACCACCCACGACCTGTGAAGATAAGGCAGAACTTACCGGAAACATTTAAGGCGGATTTGATTAAACTTCTTCAAGAATTTGCAGACGTCTTTGCATGGGATTACAAAGACATGAAAGGATTAGATCCGCGCATCTATCAACACAGGGTCATGTTGAAACCAGAAGTGAAACCGCAAAGACAACCCAGCTATAGAATGAACCCCCATTATGCATCACAAGTAAAAGCTGAACTTGATAGACTATTAAAAGTCGGATTCATTGTACCAGTAGAACACGCTGAATGGATCTCACCCATCGTGATCGTGCCAAAGAAAAACAAGCAGTTACGAATCTGTGTGGATTACCGGAAACTAAATGCAGCAACAGTACCAGATCCTTTCCCGATCCCCTTTTTGGATACCATGCTCGATAGAGTCGCAGGTCATGAAATGTATTCATTTTTAGATGGATACAGCGGGTACAACCAGGTTAGAATGGCTGAAGAAGATATACCAAAAACTGCCTTCATTACCAATTGGGGTGTTTTTGCCTGTACAGTAATGTGGTTCGGACTAAGAAATGCGCCAAGCACATTTCAAAGATGTATGCAGGAGATATTTTCTCCTTATCTCACTTCATTCATGCAAGTCTACCTCGACGACTTCTCAATCTTTGGGAAGATGATAGCCCATTTGTTTCACTTACGATGCTGCTTTCAGAAGTGTAGAGAATATAGACTCTGCCTTAATCCTAGCAAATCCGTGTTTGCCGTTTCGTGTGGTAAACTACTTGGGCATATCGTATCTGCTCAAGGTATTCAAGTGGACCCCGATAAGATTTCAGCGATTTTAGAAGCCCCGATACCCACAACTCCGAAGGAAGTAATGCGTTTTATGGGTCAAATACGATGGCATGGCAGACACTTACGGTGGATTGCTCACCTAGCAGTACCTCTGAACAAGCTAATCACAAAAACTCCCCGACAGTTTGAATGGACTGAAGAATGTCAAACTACATTTGATCGACTCAAGTATCTCCTGACGCACGCTCCAATTTTACAACCACCGGACTGGGACAATCCGTTCCATGTTTTTGTTGACGCTTCAGATATTGCAATAGGCAGTATTCTGATGCAGCAAACAGACAAGTGGTTTCGCCCTGTTTATTACGCCAGTAGAAGACTTGCGCCTGCAGAAAAGAACTACTCCACCACGGAAAGAGAATGTCTAGGACTAATCTACTCAATCAAAAAGTTCAGACATTATCTCCTAGGTCGTAAATTTACCTTCCATGTGGATCATGCTGCCCTTGTTTATCTAGTAAGACAGCAGCACTTAGGAGGACGATTGGCACGATGGGTGCTACTTTTACAAGAATTCGATTATGATGTCATTCACCGACCCGGAAATGCACACGCCTTAGCAGATTTCTTATCACGCCTAGATTCCGGTGAAGCTCCGATAGGAATAGATGACACGACTCCTGCGATTTATAATGCTGAACCACTACCGGATGAGTCACCCAACTTAGAAACACCACCTACATACTATGATCAGATTCTAACTTTCCTCACCGAAGGACGCCTTCCAGCCGAGACTGCCAAGGCAGTTCGAAGAAAAATCGCAGTTGTTAGCCGCCGATTTCGGTTAGTTGCTGGAGAACCGTATTATACAGATCATACCGGAATCCTACTTCGCTGTATTCCACCACATGAAGTTAACTCAGTTATCACTTTGGCTCACTCAATTCCTTCCGGTGGCCATTTTGCAGCAGACTTAACTCACCGGAAAATTCTACAAGGAGGACTCTGGTGGCCAACTATGTACAGAGATATCTCACAGTTTGTTAGACAATGCGATGCTTGCCAAAGAACTGGTCAGCCCTTACAACGGCATCTTTTTCCCCTGCAACCCATCTTACCATTAGAACCTTTTCAGAAATGGGGTTTAGATTTTATCGGGCCAATTACACCTCCAGCAGTATCCAGTAACAATCGATACATACTGACTTGCACAGATTACGCAACTCGATGGGCAGAAGCTTGGGCTTTGCGATCTGCTACAGCAGTTACGGTAGCAAAATGCCTGCTCACGGATGTCTTTCCACGATTTGGTTTACCCCTGGAAATTGTCTCAGATCAAGGTACTCATTTTGTAAACAATTTAATGAAGGCTCTCACACAGTCCTTCCAAGTCACACATAAATTTAGCTCTCCTTATTATCCACGTGCCAATGGACTAGCTGAAAGTACAAACAAAGCACTGTTAAATATCCTCCGGAAATTGATCATGGAAACACCGGAAAGATGGGATCAACTACTACCTGCAGTATTATGGGCATACCGAACTACATATAAAGTAACCACAGGCCTGACACCTTTCAAGTTAGCTTATGGCTTAGAAGCTATCGCTCCCATGGAAATAGTCATCCCAAGTTTGCGGGTAGCAATCACTCAGAAGATGCTTCCAGAATCTTCACTGACAGAACGAATGGACGCACTCAGAGCACTCGATGAGCACCGATGGCTCAGTTTTTTAACTATGCGTGAAGTTCAACTAAGACAGGCTAAGACGCACGATCGCTATTTGAAGACGCCAATCTTTTCGGTAGGACAGCTTGTACTCTTCTATAATGCAAAATCGGACAGAGCAGCAGGAAAATTCAAACTACGATGGTTCGGCCCTTTCAAGATCTCAGCACGAGTAGGTCCGGCAACTTTTCGGTTGACTACGCTAACCGAAATTCCACTTCCAAAAGTAATTAATGGATCGAAGTTGCGACCGTATTATCCCACTACCAGTACGCCTTAATTATTCGGCGACGAGCCACGTTTTTGTACAAATTTATACGTTTTGCTTTTAGCCGTCTTTTGTACAGATCTTTATGATACCAGCCGCCTCTCCCTACCGATCACTCAGTACGCACGCCAGCATGCAAACCATATCGTTCCCGCACCACACAATGATCCTCACCTCCACACCGTGTTCTACATATTTAAACCCCTGAGTTGCGCCAAAAACCGCTATTGTGTTTTCGTGATTGTGTATTCTGTGCTTTCTGTGCACTGTGAACGCCATGGAAGCTCTAGCCAACTACGCTTCTTTCCGCGAAGGCATCCCTACAGACGTAGGCGAATACCTGAGATGCAGAGGGTTGGCCAACTTCGCTGAGTTGCCTTGGCACTCAGTGGAAACCCATCCCTTCTCCGCACAGATCATTCAAGCCATTGCCCAAAGCTCCGCCACCGCACGACAGTGGGCCTTCCTTTCCCTCCCACACAGAACTGTCATCACCTTCCAAGCCTTCGCCGACGCCTACCGCCTCACCCCGCAAGGTCGCGAAAATGGCCCTACCATCACTGTAGCCCGTATGGCCGAACTCTTTCCCCGTTCCTCATCAAACGAGTACGCCATCCTATGTCGCCCCGAACCCGAGCGATCCGCCCTCCAGTTCCTTGTAGCCATCCTTAACCTGCAGAAACGAACTTATGGCATCTCTCGCCCCTTCTACTCCGCCCTAGATTTAGCTGCCCGCGAACCGGTAAATTTTGCCTCCTATTTCTTCCATAGAATCCATAAAGAATGTGTAGCTATCGTAAAACAGCTCCAAAAGGGTTCTTCCCCCCGCTCTCGCCTTCCACACATCATCTCCTTCCTCTTCCCTACCATCCTCGCCGCGCAACCCCCACCCGCAGGCCCCACACTTCGACACGAAGAGTCCGCCCAACCAATCGAGGACAGCGAAGAAGAAGACGAAGAAATTAATCAGCTCTTCCGTACCAAGCGAATTCGGGTCAGCTCCTCGGAGAGTGAAGTCCAAGGATCCGCCGGAAAAGATCAGGAGACCAAGCCAGACGACCAAGAAGAAACGTACCACGACACCACCACACACATCGAAACATCGACGGAGCAACCAGACCAGCCGGATCAAGCAGAGACGGAACTAGTATCCACAGAAAAAGAGTCGGAGCAGCACCAGGATGAACAGGAATCGGCCACCAAAGCTCTGGAACAACTCATCGACGCCATCAACCAGACAGAAACACTCGCCAAGGTAAACCCCTCAGACACCGTCCTCCCTACATCACCTCCTGCCAAACCCCTACCCCCACCTGAACCACCCCTCCCCCCCACCGATGAACCCACAGCATCTTCCTCTTCCTCCCCCAACTACTCTCCACCAAACTCCCAGCAACTCCTCACCGACACATCCTCTCAACCTCGTCGTCCTCCACCACCACCACCACCACCACCGAACGCACTCTCGGAACTTGCCGCCATGGGGCAGTACCTCATCCAGTTATCACACCAGCTACCCGCCCAATTTTCGGCAGCCACGGACCACCTGAAACGCGAATACCAGCACAAGGTAGACACCCTGGAAGCCGACATCGCCCCCCTCCAGGAAGAAATTGATGCCGTAAAAACCGAAAATCATCAACTGCGGGCACAGCTAGCAGAACTCGAAGCACGAGTTTCGATAGAACAGACGCTAGTACAACAACGAGATGAAGCCCTGGACCAGATAGCTGCTAAAGACAAACTCATACACGATGCACATGAGGAAATTCGGACACTGAAGGCCGCCCTTCAAGAACAAGCAAATATCAACGTCTCTCTCGAAGAACTGATCGCAGACACGAAGCGTCAATTACAAGAAACCACCCAGACGATGCAGGAGCAACAGAAAGAAGCTGCCGAAGTTCAAGAACGATTACGGCGAGCCGAAGAATGTGCCGACGCGGTCAACAGCATTCTCAAAAAACAATTAATAAAGGAAGGCCAATATCAAAAGGATATTGCAAGGACGCGCAGAGAACGAGATTCACTGCAGAAAAGTCTGGCATTCCAAAACCAACAGTTTGAACGCAACGACAACCAGATACGCAATCAAAAGGAGTGCATCAGAGAAATGCAGAACAAACTAGTGGAAATAACGACAGCCCGAGATGCGGCACTAGCCAACGACTTCTATCTCCAGGAGGCTTTTCTTCAAACCCAAGCTGAAATTTTGTTAAATCAAGCCATAGCCCTTAGTGCAGTAAGAACCGACGCCCAATTATTAGAACCTACCACCATAGTACAAATGTTAGAAACCCTCAAAAAGAAAATTACCCGAACATTTAGGCTTGCCAGAAGTATGTATTTAGAAGGTATAGTATCCGAACCGTAGGTACTGGCGGGTACGAGTCCCGAGGACCCGATAATACTAAGTCCGAAAGTTAGTATTAGAAGTCACGATTTTTTGTGCATAATACTTTCACACATGTAAAAGACGTTCCAAGTCCAGCACCAGTCTCCAGAATGATGATTCTTGATTCGAGAATCTCGGTAAGCAGCCTAAAATGTCATATCAGAATGGAATACCATCATTCTAGCGACTGGCAGCTTAAGGTCTCGCACTTATAAATACGAATACCCGGGAACGCACACTTACACCAAACGGTGTTGAGACTACAACCGATACTACATCACAGTGGCTTCGATCGAGCTGGCAAGACACTAGGCGTACGCTGTGTGACTTAGTGTGGAACAAGACTGAAAGACAACGCTCTTCATGGTGGCCGGAAAGGGTGATGAAGCAAGGTAGCGTCAAGGATGGTGCCGATGCAGACGAAAGCAAGACGGGGAGTGATGAAGTGCGCATACAACTGCGGGGAAGAATTGATCATTTCTAGCGACTCGGGAGAAGTGATCATGGCTAGCGATTCGGAAGACGACAGGCGAAACGAACAGGATAATGACGAGGATTTGATGGAGAATATCAAAGAACTTCGACAACATCACCAGAGGATGGGACTCCTACAGTTTGCTAAGTCACCCTGGGGACAGTGGACTTCTTCCGCCACTAGAACAAGTGCGATCAGAAAGGATTGGGGAGTTAATTCCTGGCATGGACCGACAGACAATATAAATGGATATCTCAGCCAGGTGGTGATAGGATACTGTATGGTTACATGACTTCTGCAGAAGACATGGATTCAACAGCACAGAGGGTACTTTGATTCCATACACGAAGCGCTTAAAGCACAAGATCAAGAAAGAGGGCCCAGGTAACAACGAAATCAAGAGTAGATTCTTATTATATGTATAAATCGACATGTTTTTCAGAAGGGCTTAGATGTTCAGAAAACTATTTAAAGGAAGAGCTGCGAGTATCTAAAGTTTTGAGTCCTTGAGGCAACTAGACCAGCTATACGAGTTTGAAGAAATTATGGAGAAAGAGACGACCTACCACGTACAGCGACATATTCGGGATTGGAAGATAGTTGCAGAATCACCCGCAGGATATGGACATTATGAACGATTAACCAGAGTCTTTCTGATGCATAGCCCCAGGCAAAAGGATATCACCTACAGTATTGCACTTGCGGGTTCGAGTCCACCGTGCGTGCCAGTGTTAGACGGCCGCCGAACAAAGGACAATTGTACTTAGACAGAAGTTTTTAATGTAGAAAGAACCCTTCTGAAAGTACGCGGTAAAGAAAGATTCGCGTAAAAGCCTTGTAACAAAACTCTATTTAAAGCGATCAGAGAGGGCATCAGAAAGAGCAGCCCCCCCCCCCGTTTTTTGGGAAGTTGCGAATATATTGTGAGAGTTCCCGTTTTGGGGTTACTTTACTTCTTCTACTGTGTGCAAACGAGTAGAGTGTCTTGGTTCTGTCCTGTCTGTGCACCTTCTCTGTGTAATCATTCGACTGTGTATGTGTGATACACTGTGTGTTACGAGTCGGTACTGCGATTGTGAGAGTCTGTTCGGTAACGAGTTGAGGTGCCTTGATTATGCGTAAGGTGTTAGAGTGTTGTCTATTTGCTATTCCTGTGGTGGAATAAGTAAGTGTGAGGGATGGACATGAGCTGGTATGATTCTCTGTAAGGGATTGAGTTGGTATCGTAGTCTGTGTTCAAGGTAACGCCAGTAATACCTAAGTACGCGTAGAATGGCAACACGGTTGCGATGCGTCTTATGATCCGTAGATATTACGATTTGAAAGGTAGACACGCGGTAAGTTTGTGAACTGATAAGGAGGATTGTGTATTAAGTTACTAAAAGTGTTGGACTGCAATCTCAGACTACTGCTCAACCACTATGGCAGAACAGCCTGAGAACTCTGAGTCCAGTATGTTGGTCTAATTGAAGTTGTTCAGGAGCGAAACCTGAGCGAAGACGGAATAGCCACAACTACGGTTGAGTAAGGAATTGGGAAAATAGTACAGGGCCTCTGTCTAACAGACCCCTACCACTCCCAAGGACCCACATGGTTCGAGGCAGTGTATTTTCTGCGGTAATATTGAATTCAGAGCAAAAGGGAGAGACTTGGAAATATCTGGTACATAGGTATGGAACCAGATTCTGGAGTCTCCGAAGGGTTGTTGCGTTGAAGTAGTAATTAACGACCGCGGTAGGCAATTAACAGTTACGATAATCATAAACGACGAGATAACCTTTAACAGCACCATGTGTTTGCTCGAGAAAAAGGAATAAAGTCATACTTTAACATAAGTCTTCATGTCCATGGACATATGAGGGAGCTACGTAAAGTTTGTCTATTCATATGAGTATGGTTGTGAAGCCTAGCTTGTAGTTTCATGCTACTTATCGGTTATCAATAGATCATAAGCGCATATTGAATTCAGCTCAACAACCGAAGTCCACTTTCATAAATTCTCACATATGTAATCTTGATCAAGCTCAGGTCGAACAGCATTTATGAGAGCAAGCAATTGATAACGGGAAGGAAAGAAAAGAGAGGAGTAAAAGAGGAAGTGTAAGTGAAGGGGTATGACTTAGTGGGTGCAAGGGAGATCAAAACAGATAAGTTAGAGTTAGCTCAGAGGTGAAAAACTTGCTAATTTGGTTCATACACGTGTCTAGTGTTTTGCATAATTCTCTGAGCAAAGCAGCAATTAGCTTAATTAATCTTGGGGAAGTCTAGTTAACTTAAAGAGCTAACTTTCAAGAGTAATCTCATAAAAAATAATAAACCACACACTGAGAATGAGTTTTAACAAGTGATGACATCATCCCGATTTTCACGGGCTGCTACAGTTTGAGACCAGTGAGCAGAAAAATGAGCATCACTCAAAATGTAGGAATCCAATGATTATGAAAAGTTGTATGGTTATACTAGACAGTAAGTTGAACCCAACAAGCTTTAAATCATTGCATTGGGATAAGTAACCACTGAGAAATGGCTCTGACAAGATGAGTGAAAAAATCGGGTACCTGACAGAGAGGAGAAGATGAACAAACACTGTTGACTTCAACTGAACATAACTGAAGATTGCAACATCCAAATGACATGAAAATTTGTGAGCATATAGTAGACTTATGGATTATGAAGTTAAATTACTGAAAATGATGCACCAAGCTCAGAGAAAACATCTCTGCAATCTGACTAAGAAAACTGAGAGTAATGGGAGTGAGTAGTACACTTCACAAGAACATGGAAATATGAACCCAAATGATCATGAAAATGAAAGTATATTGCTTAGTACAATACAATGGACTTACTGATACATATGTGTGCCTTGTAATCACACCTTGATATGTCATAAAGCTCAACTCTTGGAGGTCTTCACATAGGTCTCTCTAACCACGACTAAAATTGCCATCTATTTATAGTTGAGTTTGGGAGGCTAACTTCCCTCAATCACTCTCCAATCAATCAGTGATTGATTTGATTGTCTACCTACCACAAATCACGAATTCGTAGCTCCTCTTTCCCTTTTTGATCATGTGGACTCAACCACTTAAGATTCTTTCACTTTTACATTAAGTATACTCTTCAAAAGTTACAAGAGGTAGTTCACAAGTGAACTTTACATAGTCTTCATTTTGAAGCTTCTTTTATGACTTTGTGGGACTCAAGCCAATACTTAGGCTTGTCATAGACTTGCTCCAACAACTCCCCCTCAAGCCAAGTATGCTTAAGGTCTTCAATCTTTCAAGATTACCTGCAAACCAATCATAGCCTTGAATTTGCAAAGCTTTGTACCATCCAATGCTTTGGTTAGAATATCTGCACATTGTTGATGAGTGGACACATATGATATTTGAATCTCTTTGCTTAGAACCTTCTCTCGTACATAGTGATAATGAACTTCAATATGTTTAGTCCTTGCATGAAAAATAGGATTAACAGCCAAATGAATAGAACATATTGTCACAAAAAATAGCTGGAGTTCGAAACTCCAATCCAAGATCTTTGAATAATGTCTTCATTCACATAGCTTCTTGTGTAGCTATGGCAAGAACTCTATATTCAGCTTAAGTAGAAGAGAGAGCAACTGTGGGTTGCTTCTTGGATGACCATGAAATAAGCTTTGAAGCTGCAAAGGTAAGATAACCTGAAGTGCTCCTTCTATCTTCCTTGGAGCCAGCCCAATCTGCATCAGAAAATAGCTTCAAACCTAAATCAGATACATAAGGATAATAAAGTCCTTCATTTATGGTTCCTTTGAGATACTTGAGAATCCTTTTGGCAGCATCCATATGTGGTTTCCTTGGTGTGTGCATAAATTGACTTAGCACACTCACACTGTAACATATATCTACTCTTGTCCATGTGGCATAGTTGAGACTACCCACTAGACTTTGATATGATGTGATGTACTCTATGAGTTCACCTTCATGTGAGCTCAATTTGTGATTGAACTCCATTGGAGTACCTGCAATCTTACAATCTTGCATCTTGAATTTTGCCAACATGTCCTTAATGTACTTTCTTTGAGTGAGAAACAAACCATGATCTTTGTAGACAACTTCCAAACCTAGGAAGTAGGTAAGGGAACCCAAATCACTTATCTTGAACTCTTCTCTCATCTGATCTTTGA
>CM035440.1:33738686-33743686 GCA_020310875.1 Ceratopteris richardii
CATTTCTCAATTGTCTACATACTGTTAGTACCTGAAAATGTTGGGATGCATGTCTAACTTGCTAAGAATCGTTCTCTGAGCATGGTCCATCATTTCAAGTAAAATTGGTTGCAAACGTTAGATATCCTAGTGAATTAGATATGCTTAAAAGGATTTTACTCAATTGCTAGCGGAGAAGGCGTACTGTTCATTTCTTTGAGCAAGTATAGTGACCAAAACAGCAATTTTTGGTTCATAGTTGAAACTCCTACTCATCTATTTTGATCCAATGATTTGAGGATCATATTCCAAAGTACTTGGGTGATTATTTGTGCTTCTTAGAAAGCTCAACAAGTCTACTTTGGACTTCAAACTCAATCTTGGGTGGTGTGAAGAAGGAATTCACTACACCATCTCATCTGTGGAAGGTATCCACCATCTCCTCCAACAATGGTATCAGAGAAACATCAAGGTAAAATGGGAGATGGATTTCCATCATTCACCTAAGGATGAAAGCCTATCCGCAAGGAAGAAGCTCGTATGGATACATGTCTAGAGATGAGGAAATGCCAACCCTTAGAAGCAAACATCAACCTAAAAGAGAGGAGCAAGAGAGACTAGCTGCATGGTGTGCAAAGGATGCTCTAGCCAGGTCTTATATACTAAACTCAATATATGATTTCTTATTACCTCATATTAGGAATTGCAAGACCTTCCAAGAGACTTGGGAAGTATTATCTTCATGCCTCTCATCAAATACAAGGGCTAAGAAGAACCAGCTTTGGATGGAGTTCACAACGTTAAAGAAGCAACCAAAGCAAAGTGTAACTGACTATGTGAACAAGATGAAGGATGTATCTAATCAACTTGGGAGTATTGTAGAAGAAATAGAAGAGGGGCAGATTGTAAGGCAGATCATAAATGGCATCAAGGCTGATGACAAATGGGAGTCCTTCACCACAACAAAGGACCTATATATGGACATGCAGATACCTAACCTCAATACATTGATGGGGCAACATGAATCTCCTAAGTAGGGTATTGTATGTACCAACAATAACAAAAGACTTAATCAGTGTTGGATAGATTATTGAGAAGGGTTTATAGGTTAAATTCACAAGGCACATAGCATATGTAGAGGACCCTCAACAAGGCTTCAAGAGGATTGCAAAAGGTGAGAAATGTGGTAGACTTTTTACATTTGAAGTTGAAGATACAAGGAATATTGCTCTCCTCAATCAGAAAGTTCAAACCCTAATCTTAATTGGAGATATGACATAAGAGACTAGGTCATATGGGTGAAATGACATTGAAGCAAATATGTAGGGATCAGAGTGTGCTTGGCATTCCAAATGTGTCCAAGCAACACATGATTTACAAATGTGGAGCATGCCAATTTGGCAAATCACATAGGCAACCATTCAACAAAATAGGATACATGTATGAAGACTACTTAGAGCTTGTGCATATAGATGTGTGAGGTCCTAGTAGAGAATCATCCATCTCAGGGTCAAGGTATTATGTTTCATTCATATATGACTATAGTAGATGGACAATACTTTACTTTATGAAGCATAAAGATGAAGTCTTCACTTGTTTCAAGAAGTATTTGGCATTGGTTGAGAATCAAACAGGTAGAAGCTTGAAGATGTGTTGAGCGCATAAAAGTCATATTGGTCAAAGTCAACTATAGTCAAAGTCAAAAGATCAAAGTCAAACCAATCAAAGTCTATATGTTCAAGGTCAAAGGTCAACATGGGTGAAAGTCAAAGCATTCAAAGCCGGGTGTCAAGGTGCACAGGTAGTGCACAATTAAGTGTTCACAAAGGGTAAAGTTGCAAAAAGTTGGTTGCATGTTGGATAGGAACAATATTGCGTATGCTCCTTGAACATGTTTCAACCAACTCTTTGCAAGTGGGTTGTTCACTTCTGTGCCATGCTGCACTTTGTGGAAATGCTTCTACAGTTCAGGTCCTTGTAGAGGCTGGGGACAGATATTGAATTTTGGGTATGCACAACAGATGGTGCTCAATTTTGGCCTTTACATATGGATACTAAATGTGGTTTCTTGTCAGTCATAAAAATGCATGTAGAAAAAGGATATGATATGAATGTGACGACAAATGCCGTACCAATAAAAATGGTCAAGCAGTTGTTGATCTCTTAGATTCTTGTCCTCATCAAGTAACCATATGTGAACTTATGTGGGATGCCATCTTGGTTGGAAGAGACAAATTCAGTTGCAATCTGTTTTGGGTGAATTAACAATAGATGGATTAGTGGTTGGATGGCCGCCTGTGACAAAGGAAAAGTGGGGAGTGCTGGATCTTATCCTCCGATTCTCATTGTTTTTTTCAGTGGTTACCTGAGCACACACGCACCACATAAGTGCTCTATCAGTCCAAGCACAGGAAAAAGAATTGATTTTGGTGGCCTTATGTTCATAACAGCGGCCTGACATTTCTCTCTTGGTTTTGTTTTACTCACTCAGTGGAAATAGAAGAAGGGAGAAGGAGGCAGTTGTTGTTCTCTCTTTCTCTCTTGTCATGAAGAAGGGTGGTCCATGTGCAGGTGGACGAAGGGGGGGGGGGGCGCATGGATAGAGGAGAAGTTGCTCTGCGCATTCTGGAGAGAGGACTGTTATGAACCGAGGAGTCTTAGCCAAAGAGGGAGCAAAATTGTGTAGAGCAGAGTTGGAGGGCCTCTCTGTAACTAGAGAGAAAATGACAAACAACGACATCAACACTGTATTTTGGAAAATCCTTCACGATGTCCTGTTGAACAGAGCTCTCTACGCCACTTCACCGAGGTGCTGATGTTGAGTGAAGAAGTGTATGAAGAAACTCTGGCATATTCAAAGTGACCAAAAGATCTCTATCAAGGTAGGGTTTGTATCTCGTGCACACATCGAGAATCAAGCTTCTATAGATTTTGGTTTTAAGTACTGCTTGCATACCAATCATGCGTCGGTTGTGCATATTTTTCTATCGGTACCGAAAATGAAACTCATGCACGGATTTGCTTACACAGCTGAACGTCTAAGCCGTGGATGAAGCATTGACCGAGAAGCATGTAACCATGTGATGCATGAATGTGTATTGTAGAAAAAATCTCCGTTGATTTGTTGTGCAGCAAAAGAACATGAACGATATGCTATTTAAGGACAAATCTTCTTGCTCACCATGTCTCATCCTATCCCACGTTGTAAGTTCTTGCTGGGCTTGACAACATTTCTAGACTCTAACAGAGAAGCCATGTTCCTACTATGATTGTGATCTCGATTCTTGTTTTCAAGGCACTGATTATGCATATGTTCTTTGTAAACATTAACTTCTTCTCTAGATGGTGACGCACAATTTGAAATAATAGAACACAAAGGGTTACAAAATATTTTGGTGTAGAAAAACTTTCACGAACAGTTTTTGGAAAGCTCTCCCAAGAGAACTATGCGCTAGAGTTGAACTGTGTGCTAAAGGTCTAACAGAGATTGTTGTTTCATTGTTGTGATCAAACATCGGGGTTACTCATTTAACTCCAACAATTGGTTCGGCCTGTTCCAGGTTACTGTTGTCTTCCCTCTGTGTTTACGAATCTATATGTTTTGGTTGAGCTAACATTTTGAGTTGTTACTCATAGCTTCATGCGCATCTACGTAAAGTGAAGTTAAAAATAGTTGATGTATTATACTTTTCAAATCGTTCTTAAAAGATGAATTATCGAATCGGTTCAAGATAAATATATGTCGATTCATTGAACGTTGAATGACTTCACGTAGTTGCTCTTATGGAATTTCCAAATCGAACTATTCTACTTAACTCTTATCTGTTGTTCGCATTTGACTTGAGACTTTTCAAATTCAACAACTTAACATAATTTTCAAAAGATTTTGATTGAAGTAGGCCTGCATAACATCATCCTTTAAGATTGTTTTGAGACAATGATCTGCAATGTGTTAAATGAACTGTTAGCTTAGTTGCGAGAATATGTTGAACTACGATATGTAAAACTCGTGTGTAGCCTAATGGTCAAGCAATTTCAATATGGGCCAACCGAGGCCCATGTATTTGTGGTTACAGGTGGGTGGTTGTGAATTTGTGGGAGTGAATGTGTAGGTGTGTGCAATAGAGCATGTGTGAAGGTGTGGGAGAAAGAGTGTGCATAAGCAGAAGAACAAGAAGGAGAGATAGCAAGTGAGAGAGAGAGAGAACAAGTGAGAGGAGGTGGAAAGAAGAAAGAGAGTATAGGTGTAAGAAAGAGTGTGTTTGTGAGTAAGGAGAGAGAAGGAGAATCATGAGAGGCATGGGCCCCCGCGTGCATGTGTATTAGGCTGTGCATCTTCTCCTTCTCAACAATTGCATTCTAGTGCAATCGAGGAGGCAACATGAGAGCAATTTGCACACTATCACTGCATAATAGCAATTATCTGTATCATCTCCTTGGGTTTCGGAGAGTAAACATCATTTTGGTGCATTTTCCAGGAAGCATATGAGCTAGTGCACAAATAAATGAAGTATTCATCATGAGATAATTGTGGGCTCTAGGTAATCCAAGTGGACCAATTCCACGAGTGTTGAGCAAAGTAAAGGCTTGTATAATCATCTTTTTCTTGGGCATTAGGACTTAACACACAGGTAGAAGGAAGTTTCCCTCTGTTAATTGGGAGACGTTGGTTAAGGCATGCCAATGTGCTGCATGATTGGGGTAAGGACACAATGTGGGTTAAGCAAGAGGGAAAAGAGTTGCAACATATATTTTTAGAAGAAGGAACAGACAATCAGACATACCAACATGATGCAGGCAATTGGTATTTGTATGGAAGAAGAATTGTTGGACAAACCAGAAGCAGATCTATTTGAAGAAGCAAATTTATATGAAGAAGAAAACATGTTGGCTTGGCTCCATGGAGAAGACCCATCTTGCTGCTATGGAATTTTTCCAAACTCAAGTAGAGAGGAAGCCTATGAAGAAAAAGAGGACATTATCCAGTTTATTGATTCGAGAGAGACAGTCTCAGTCAAAGG
>CM035440.1:33746186-33806186 GCA_020310875.1 Ceratopteris richardii
TCCTTTTATAGGCTTTTTGGGAAGATATTTGGAGATGATATTATTTGGGAGAATCTTCTAGATGTGACACTTGTGTGGTGGAAATAACAATTTTGACAAAATCCTAGAAGATTTTTGGCCATTCTAAGGTGTTCATCTTATCCCATATGGTCATATCTTTGATTTTTTCATGAAAAATCATAAAAATACTATAAATAGCACCTCCATTTCGTGAGAATGAGCCTCAAATCCGAATTTGGGCGTTTGGAATATTTATGTATGGTTTTGGGTCCAAAAGTCAATCATATGTGTCCCATTTATCAAGAATCTTTCTGTAGGACTCAAAAATCTATGGTGGGGCTTGAGTCTTTGAAAAGTATTTTGGACTCTTTCAAAAGGGAGAGTGGGTCAAGGTTAAGTATTTGAATTTATAAATCTACTTGTCCCACTCCATATTTAACTTGGGATTTGATTCTACCATTCACTACAGGTAAGGGTAGCTACTTTACTAGGGTGGGGCCCACCTTATTCTTGGATTTTTATTTCCTTCAAATACATATTTTTATGGTTTCCTTGAAGGTTTGTAGAGACTATAGGGGTACATACCTATACATAAGGTATTATTAAGGAGGGGTTTCAAAAAATATTTCCTCATACTTAGCCCTCCCCTTAGCTGGATGCATTCATGTCTCTAGCCTTCAAAGAGTTTGTTGATGCTCCAAGGTGGGTCATCTTCTTGTACTACTGATATGTATTTCTCCCTTGGTTGTTCCAGTTGTCCATTGCTTTCTTCTATCCTTTGCAAGTATTTCTTTAACCTCCATCCATTGACCGTCGTCTTGTGCAGCTTCCTTGCATATCCATGAGTTGATAGCTTCCATTCTTGAACTTTGTCTTGATCAGAAACGGTCCTTCCCATCGTGGTTGGAACTTTGTATCATGCCTATTATCAAAGCGATTATCATACCTTAAAACAAGATTTCCTTCTATTAACCCTTTATCCCTTAGGTGTTTGTTAAATTCCTCCCTTCTTCTCTCTGCTTGATTGATGTAATGTTCCACTGCAAGCTCCCCTTTCATACTCAAGTGTTGTAGATCTATAAGCCTCTTTTGAATGACCTCTTCTTCACTTTCTGCACTTTCTTTTAGTAGTACACGGAGACTTGGGATTTCCACTTCTATTGGTAATAAGGCTTCTTGTCCGTACACTAAATGAAAAGGAGTGAATCCTAAGGATGCCTTGTAGGATGTGCGATATGCCCATAATGCAGCAGTGAGGTGCTTGTCCCATTCCTTAGGATGCTTCTTTACCTGCTTACTGATGATTTTACAAAGAATTCCATTGGTCTTTTCAACAAGACCATTACATTGAGGATAATAGGGTGTGGAGTATCTATGCTTTATGTTCAATCTAATCAATAAATCATTCAAAACAGCTGATCTAAAACCTGGACCATGATCAAAAACTATCTCTAAAGGTATGCCAAATCTACAACATATGAAATCATAAATGAACTTCCCAATATCTTGTGCGGTTGTCCTTTTTGCGCTAGCTGCTTCTGCCCATCTAGTCATGTAGTCCACTGCCACAATGATGTACTCCTTCCCTGAGCTTGTCCTTGGTAGGGGTCCAATTGCATCGATTCCCCATTTCTCGAATGGCCCATGAGATACGACTGGTGCCCTTGGTTCATACATAAGCCTCTTATTCCCTGTAATCTGACATTTATTACATGTTTTACACCAATATTGAACATCTTTATGAAGTGTAGGCCATGTATACCCTGCTTGAAGTACTTTCCTTATCGTTATCTCATGTGAGAAGTGTCCTCCACATGCATGATCATGACATGATTCCAGAATGCTCTTTATTTCATCGGATATGGGAATCCTTCTAAGGATAAGATCCTTACCTTTCTCATAGAGATGATATCCTATGAGTTGGTACTGTAGAGCCTTCTTCGCTAATCTATGCCTTTGTACCTTGTTTAGGTGCTTGGGTGCTTCTCCAGTTTCAAGAAACTCGATGATATCTTCTAATCCTTCTTGACCTACAAATCTGTTGTCTCCCAGCTTCATGGATGCTATGAAGTCATCAAATTGCTCATTTGCTAATGCATCTGCTTTCTTATTTTCGGTCCTTGGTACATGACATATTTGAGTGTTATCAAATTGTTTCAATAACACTCTTACCTTTTTCAACCATTCAAACAAATTTGGGCTTTTGCAACACCAAACAATTTGTAATTGCTTAATTATTAACATTGAGTCTCCTTTGATGATCAACCTTTTGATACCATGTTGAACACATTCATGCAAGGCCTCACATAGTGCTGCATATTCTGCTTCATTATTTGAATGAGCATTAGGAAGAGCTATACCTTTCTTGAAGATGAGCTGTTTGTTTTGGTTGTATATCAGAAATCCTCCTATTGCTTTGTCGACCTGCTTCTTATATGCACCATCAAAAAATACAGTATGTGCATCTTCAATATCTTCTTCATGCAAGGTTGATCCCCTATCCCTCTCATTGGATATTTTCCTCTCCCACTTCTTGTAGGTGAGTATGTCTGCAAGACTGGCTCTTGTGCTTTCCTCTACTACAAAAGTATAGTTGTATTCTTGAAGTTCAAGAACCCATTTAGCTATTCTAGATGAGATGCTCATATGTTGTACCACATATGGAAATGCATGATCTGTTGTAAGAATAATGAAAGGCCTAGCAAGAAGATAAGACCGAAACTTCCTTACTCCAAACATAAGTGCATACATGAGTTTCTCTGCATCTGTGTATCTCTTCTCATTTTCTTTCATTACCTTGCTAGCAAAATAAACAGGACACATGTGAGATATCTTTGTATCCTTCTGGAGTAAGACCACTCCGATTGCTTCTTCACTTGCACTTGGACACACATAGAAAGTCTCTCCCATATTTGGTGGCATCAATGTGGGTAGAGTGCTGAGTACTCTTTTGATTTCTTCAAAACATTCATTATGGATATCCTCCCATGTAAACTCACTATCTTGTGCAAGCTTTTGTAATGGAGATATGATTTCAGACAGAAGGTGGATGAACCGTGACATGTAGTGTACCTTTTGTACAAAAGTGAGGGTCTGCTTTGTTGTTGTTGGAGGAGGTAGAGCCAATAAGGCTTCCACTTTGGATGGATCAACTTGAATCCCCTTTTCTGATATGAGATGTTCAAGAAGAACTACTTCTTTCTTGGCAATATGACACTTATCAAGATTCAATTGACCCCCAAGCTCATACAATCTTTTTAAACCTTCTTCAACTTTTTGACAATGCATGGCTCTAGTGCTATATATGCAAAAGTCATCCATGTACACCCTTATTGATGATCCAAAGAATGGTTGAAAAACATAGTTCATAAACCTTTGAAATGTTGCAGGTGCATTGGTTAGGCCAAAAGGCATTACCTGATAAGCAAAGCATCCCCATGGCATAATGAATGTGGTCTTCCTTTGGTCCTCCTCAGCTATCCGGATTTTAAAGTATCCTGAGTATCCATCACATACAGTGTACCTTTCATGACCTGCCACTTCATTTAGAATCTCATCTTGGAAGGGTAGTGGAAAATGATCTCTCTTTGTTTCTACATTTAAGGGTTTATAGTCTACACACACCCTCCATTTAACATTCTTCTTTGGGGTAACTACTACTGGAGACACCCATTCTGAATTTGATACAGGGTAAATGAAACCAGCCTTTATAGTCTATTTACCTCATTTAATAGAGCTTCTTGTTGAAGTGTTCCGATCCTTCTGAGCTTTTGCACAAGTGGCTTTGCTTCTGGCTTGATTTTGATATGATGTTGAATAGCAGTTACACCTTGTATCTCATTATAATCTTTAATGAACAATTTGGGATACCTTTTGAGCATGTTGATGTACGTGGTCCTTTCCTCCAAGGTGAGATCTTCTGCTAGCATCTTTTGGAGATCCGCTTCAGGCATGGAGTCCTCACTTTGTGGTTGTCGTAGATCATCCTCTTTGCCTCCATCTTCTTTTCCTTGAAAGATCACGCCCATGACTTCAAGTGTTGATGAATCATTTTCGGTTGTCGATTCCTCACTCCTAGAATCACTATCATAGCAAGAACTCTCTTCATCCACAGTTGTTTCATACCTGTGGTCTTCCTTCTTTTGGTCCTTCAAATCATAGGTATCTGACTTTGTTCTATCATTTGGTTTGAGAACTAGAAGGCCAGAACCCCATTTCTAATCTGCTTTTACTGCAATTAACCATGGACGTCCTAATATGATAGGGTAGCCCTCCCCCTTGGTTGCAATGACATACATATCCAAAGCAACCTCTATATCACATACTGTGATTCTTAAATTTTCAATTACACCAACACATTTAACAACACTATTATTTGCCATTTTAGCTTGATATGCAGATGATCCTGTCACATCCAAGCCTAACCTATGAATTGTTTTTTCTGTCATCACACACATCTGTGCTCCACCATCCACGTACACATTTGAAACTCTTCTTCCTTTCACATATGCATCCACTGTGGGTACCACATCATCACATGCATTGGCTCTTATAAGGTTAAGTTCCTTGTTTTTAGCCCTCCTAGTGCTTACTAGCTTGGACCATTCCTTCCTAGTTTTTGAAGATAGTTGGAGTAATTGTGGCCAAGTGATATTTGGTTTCTGTGTGGATATATCCTCAATTAGGTCATAAGGTTCGATGCCCTTACCTAGAGGAAAGTCTTCCATTGTGATCTTCCTTTGTGGCCTTCTCCTTCTTTTGCTGGTTTCACCTTCTGCAACTTTCCCTTTCTTTGTTTGTGTACCCATGCTTGAATCTTCGTCTTGAGATCGTTCTTTGTCTTGCACCCTTGTCCTCTTGATTGGCATAGTATCCATGGTCTCTTGTTCCTCGGTCAGCTCCAAAACATTCACTTGCCTTTGGTCACCTTGAGCCATTGGGACAGGTGGAATATTGGCTTGTTGTTGTCGTTGTTCCTGTGCATATTGTGGCGGCCTCCTAAAAGGATACATATCACCTGGATTCCTACGAGGGTGAGGGCAATTGTAGATACCATGGCCACGTTCGTTGCAATTGTAGCATATAAACTCTTGTGCTTGTCGTCGTTGTCCTCGATTTTGTTCCCTTTGTGGTCTGTCTTGTTGGCTCCTCACCAAGTTGAGTGTTAGTTGTTCCAGCTGTTGTGTGAGCTTCTGCAAAATATCTTGTTGCGAAGTTCCTTCATTCTCTGCTTGTGTAGCTGGTACAGTGGGAACAATATCCATATGCTCTTGTTTTTCCACCTTTGAAGATTGAAACTTCAATTTCCTACACTTCACTCTTGCTACTTCTAAAGCTTCTTCAAAGGTCCCTGGAAATTGTGACTCCACCTTTTGTTTCAAAGAAGGGAATAGTCCCGAGATAAACCTATCCCTTTTTAGAAATTGTGGAGCTACTTCATTATTGAAATTTTGACTCATAGTTTGAGAAATCTTCAAGATTTACTTGCCTTAATGAGAGCAATTGTTGCCATAATCCTTCAGGTGTCTCCCTTTTTCCATATCTCGCAAGGAATGCTACACGCACTGCTTCCCAACTTCTTGCTGCCTCATTCGAAAGATTGTTCTACCACGTTCTAGCTTCCTCCTTCAGGACCAGCGGGAAGGCCCTAAGCTTGACTGTTTCTTGATCTCTTCCAGAGATGAGGTATGCCATCTCCAAGTTGTTAAGAAATTCCCCAGCATCTTCATTGAATCGTCCATAAAAATGCAGGAAGATTGATGCCATTGTGATCTTGAAGGTGGATTTCTTACAAAAGAATAAAGATATAGACGTCGAAGCTCAAAGTGTACTCTAGAATTGGGAAGATGAATGGCTCAGGAGATCCAAGGATTTCTCCTAAACGTTCAACTCCGAAGTGATACACTATGCGTTGCTGAAACAAAATCTTCCTACTGTATGTGATGTGGATGGAGAGAAGGGGTCTTGGTTGATAGGGTTCGTTGGGACGGATGGGACGGTTTTGGTTATTGGGGTTTTGAAGATTCATTAATGAGTTCCTCAGTGGGGGCACCAGGTTATGAGAGGGGCATTAAGGAAATGGCCTCTAACACTTCCTCGATGCTCAACTCATAAATAAAGAATGGAATTGAAGATGAGGGACACCAAGATCCTATAAAATCACTCACATGAAAAAACATACATTGCACTGCCAAAGCAGGGGTGGTCCGCGCCGCTTTGTCACACAAATACAATGGCACTCTTAGGGTGGGGGTGATCCACGCTACCCTCTTCGTACACTTAAACACAATCAACACAAAGGTACTCTTAAGGCAGGGGTGATCCGCATCGCCCTCTTATTACCAACACACAAACATTACACAAGCACTCTTAAGGCAGGGGTTGTCCACACCGCCCTCTTAGTACCAACTCGGAAAAACACGAAACACTCACAAGAAAGAGATTCTCAATGACAAGAGGAGCCAAGTGATACCACAATCTTCAATGGGTTTGGGAATGATGGAGAAGAGGGAAGGAATATGGAAGGAGTAGGAAATGAGAGAAGAAGAGAGGGTGTATTGGATAGCATAAGCAAGGGTTCAGGGTAATGGAAATGAAAGGAATTGGAGAAATGAACTTGATTGAAATAGAAAGTATTACAAAGACATGGGGGACTTACAAATTAGGAGCTTGTATAGCTCTCTCAATACAATGACATAGGGTAGACTCCTTCTCCTAGGTTTGGAGTGCTTACTACACCCACAGTATGTACTTGCATACAACTCTTCCTCTTTTGAGGGCACCCAAGGGGGTCCTTTTATAGGCTTTTGGGAAGATATTTGGAGATGATATTATTTGGGAGAATCTTCTAAATGTGACACTTGTGTGGTGGAAAATACAATATTGTCAAAATCCTAGAGGATTTTTGGCCATTCTAAGGTGTTCATCTTATCCCATATGGTCATATCTTTGATTTTTTTCATGAAAAATCATAAAAATACTATAAATAGCACCTCCATTTCGTGGCAATGAGCCTCAAATCCGAATTTGGGCGTTTGGAATATTTTATGTATGGTTTTGGGTCCAAAAGGCAATCATATGTGTCCCATTTGTCAAGAATCTTTCTGTAGGACTCAAAAGTCTATGGTGGGGCTTGAGTCTTTGAAAAGTATTTTGGACTCTTTCAAAAGGGAGAGTGGGTCAAGCTTAAGTATTTGAATTTATAAATCTACTTGTCCCACTCCATATTTAACCTGGGATTTGATTCTACCATTCACTGCAGGTAAGGGTAGCTACTTTACTAGGGTGGGGCCCACCTTATTCTTGGATTTTTATTTCCTTCAAATACATATTTTTATGGTTTCCTTGAAGGTTTGAAGAAATAAAAATACTATAGGGGTACATACCTATACATAAGGTATTATTAAGGAGGGGTTTCAAAAAATATTTCCTCAATGTTAAAAATGCATTCCTTAATGGATGGATCTCTGACGAGGTCTACATGGCTCAACCACTAGGATATGAAGACAAAGAAAAACCCAATTTTGTATATAAATTAACGAAAGCACTATATGGTTTAAATCTTTGCAATGAGTTCCTCCTTTGCCTTGATTTCTTTGGTGGCTCACATGATTGCGTCCTTGTTCTTCAGGAGTTCTTCTCCTATGGCAACCAATTGATTAGCGTCTTCATTGCATTGTTCAAGGAATTTATTCTCTGCCATCTTCCATTTTTTCCTAAGTTCATTAGTGTCGTCCATATATCTCATCTCCCATTTTGCTATGATGGCTTGCTCTTTTTTCACCTGATCTTTATACTTTGTGATTTGATCCTCCAATGCTTTTGTGCTTGTTGCAGTTATTTCGGGTGGTTCGATGGGTTGGTTACATAGTATGGCAGTCATAAGCTCTTTATTCCTATTCTTTAAAGTGTCTACTTGTTTGTTGTTACCCTTTGGAGTTATCATCTCCAATCATATTAGCATAAAGAATCAACAATACATCTTACATTTGTCAATCCGGGAAGTATACAAAGATCACAGCCCCTTCTAGATGATGGAATCCAAAAAATAAGAGAAATATGACTGGATTTCTGAGAAATAATGAAGATGAAGAGAATTTTCTAGGGTTTTGATTATCTTGAACAATACTACATAATTTCCAATGATCTTGGTGCCTAAAGTGTGTTATTTTCTCAGCAGAACACAATTATGAAGTCAAATCTCAAAAATGATACCTGTAACCTTTAGACGAGACAATTGTGATTCTATGAAAATTGACAATTTCCATCTCCAGTTCTATTCTTCAACACTTTCTCACACCATACATCAAGAATCACCTCTCTTCATACACATTAATCAGAAATACACAATAGAAGCTTGCAAATTCCATGGATCACACATAGAATAGACTCAACAAATCTAAAGAAAGTACTTGAAAGAAAGAAACACGATTTCTGCAAGGAGAGCTCTTCAAATTACTTGGATAGCACAAATAATACAACAAACCCTCTCAAAATAGAGGAAATTATCTTTTATACATTTTCAAGTGTCCCTTTTCACACTTGATTTTTGGTCCTTTTCCCTTCTAATCTAAAAATATGCTATCAAAGAGCTTCCAAAATTCTAGAAAAAATACATATGGTTCTAATTTACATGAGGAAGACTCTTCCTCATTTTTACATCATTTGCATAAATATTTCTACAATTTTTTGACATTTTACAAATAATTTCCCTTCAAAAAATGCTTCTTCTAACATTCTTCCCCTCCTAGACTTTTTGGCTCCTGACAAAAAATTTCTTGCTGATAGATAGTGAGAGCCTCCTTTACGTCTTTTTCCTTTGATATACCTATGACAATAACTCATGACTTTTCCTTTCTGTGATATTCAAATTATTCACCATCTCAAATAGAGCTTTTCTCCATTGTACAACTGCTTCTGGTTTATCTATCACATCTTTCTTTAGGTATTTTGTGTATGTTGCTTCATAGGCAATGAGTCAAGACTTTGTTACTATTGATAAGTTTCCAAAGACTTCTGATTCTCGTTCAAAAAATCCATAGTCAAATGCATCTTCAAAAATCTGAAGATAATGGCTACCCAAAAATACTATTCTACTATAATAAGCCATTAAGCAAATCCTGTCTGGGGTTTCACTTAAGCAAAAAGTAATGCATCAGTTGGTGAATTGAAACCAATGTAGTTGAGGATTCTGACATCTATATCTGTAAAAGTCTCTATACATGCCAATATGAGTCTCATTATTCATATTAATAATATACATGCTGGATCATTAATATTGGAGTTAGACGTCTGCGGAAGCACGCGAACATCACAAGGAAGAAGAAGAAGCTTGGAACACAACACACAAGACTGAATGAATTACTAGAGAATGTACAAAGATAAGTAGCCCATCAGGGCAATAGGCGTATATACAAGCCGTGGGAAAAAAACCTCCTAAAGAGGGAAAAAAGTGCCCCTGGTGGTCCTAGAGTGTTCACACACATCATTACCTAAATATATCAACAAATCCCCCTTGGGAGTGATGCGGTGAACAAGGAGCTGACACTCATGTATAAGGAAGTGCCAAGCTATGTGGAAATCACTCCACAAAAGGAAGTAAGCCCAAAGCTTTGCGAAAAGCTTCAAACTTCTCCCTAGGCAGAGCCTTCGTGAAAAGGTCTGCAATGTTCTCCTGTGTGGGCACATATGCCAAGCTGACCTCCCCAGCAAAGAACCTCTCCCTCACATAGTGATAATGCACCTCAATGTGCTTAGTGCGAGCATGGAACATAGGGTTCCTCGCAACTGCCAATGCGCTCTGACTGTCAGTGAAGATGGTGGTGGCAGAAGACTGGCCAACACCCAAATCAGCCATAAGGCGTCTGAGCCACACACACTCAACAGTCGCTGTGAAAGCTGCCCTATACTCAGCCTCACAACTGGAAGTGGCCACAGTAGGCTGCTTCTTGCTCAACCAAGATATACATGAGCTACCAAGCATGAAGCAAAAACCACTGGTGGACACACGAGTGTCATAGCAACCAGCCCAATCTGAGTCAGAAAAAGCATGCAAATCTGGCGGTAGTGATCCCCCCTTGGGATAAAACAACCCACGTAGCTGAGTACCACTCAAGTAGCGAAAGATGCGCTTAACCGCCTTCCAATGTGTGACTCCTGGGCAATGCATAAACCTGCTCATCTGTGAGACAGAAAACTGAATATCTGGCCAAGTAATGCATAAGTAAATCAAGCATCCAACAGCCTGTTGATAGAGAACAACATCAAAAGCATCTCCAACATCATGAAGACTCAATCGTAAACCTGTCTCCATAGGAGTGGCAATAGGCTTACAGTCTTCAAGGCCAAAACGCTGCAATAATGTGTCAATATATTTCGTTTGACACAAAGCCATTCCACCATCAACTTGCATAAACTGAATGCCCAAATAGTGATGCAAATGCCCCAAATCAGACATCTTAAATGAGGCATGCAAATCAGCCTTAAAATCAGCAATATGCTTCTCAATAGGACCAGTGAGCAGCATGTCATCTACATAGACAACAATGATCAGAAGCACATCATTAGCACGCTTAACATATAAGGTGCTTTCAATTGGACTGTTCTTAAAACCATGTCCAATCAGTTAGGCATGTATCTTCTCATACCAAGCACGTGGTGCTTGCTTTAAACCATATAACACCTTCTTTAACCTGCACACCTGGTTTTCATGCCCTTGTTGCACAAAGCCACGGGGCTGAAAAACATACACTTCTTCATGCAAGTCACCATTCAGAAATGATGTTTTAATGTCCAACTGATGTACATTCCAACCATGATGGGCTGCAAGTGCACAAATGCTCCAAACAGTAGTCATACGGCATGTAGGTGCAAAGGTCTCATCAAAATCAATGCCTCTTTCCTGCGCATAACCCTTTGCAACAAGCCTAGCCTTATACCTGTCAACTGTACCATTAGGTTTACGCTTCAGCTTGTATACCCACTTAGTGCCAATGGCCTTCTTGCCAGGAGGCAAGTCACATAAAGACCATGTACCATTCTTCATTATAGCATCATATTCAGATTGCATAGCAGCCATCCAATTTTCAGAATTCTGTGCTTCATCAAAAGAAACAGGCTCATTCTCATCACATAGACTAGATGCAGCCATAGCATAGCAATCTGATGCAAAGGAGGCACTATGAGAGCCTGAACGAGTACGATATGACAAAGGTGCATCTAATTTGCTGTCACACAAAGTCTGCACTAGCCATTTTGGCATAGTTTTTGCCTGCTCAATATCAGCTCTCTCATCAACAAGTGCATCATGTAAATCTGCATCAGAAATGGAATGATCTGCATCATCATATGAAACCTGCAAAGGCTGAGAAGTTGCCTCATTAGGACCAGCACTAGACTGTCCACCTGTAAAAAGAGGCATCAAAGTATCATACATGTCTTTGGAGCTAACAGATGTCTCCTTAGTACATGAAAGCAATGGTTGAATAGCATCTTCCACAAATACAACATCACGGCTAACCAGAATGCATTTAGTTTGTGGATGATACAGGCGATAGCCTTTACTTTCAGAACTGTATCCAACAAAAATACATTTAACTACTTTATCATCCAATTTTTTGCGATGTTGTTCAGGCACTAATGCATATGCCAAACAACCAAAAACACGCAGATGAGCAACAAATGGCTTGCGGTCATGCAAAGCCTCATATGGAGTGATAGACTGCAGTGCTTTAGTGGGACACCTGTTCAGTACATATGTTGCACACATGACAGCCTCAAGCCAGAAACTATGAGGTAAAGCCTGACTGTTGACCATACACCTCGCCATCTCCATGAGAGACCTGTTCTTCCATTCAGCAACTCCATTCTATTGAGGTGTATATGGCACTGTACATTGGTGTTTTATCCCATGTTCAGCCAGAAATGCATTAAAATCTGAAGACATATATTCCCTCCCTCGATCAGAACGGAGGGTGCCCATTTTACATGCTGACAGATTTTCAGCCAAAACCAAAAACTGTTTGAAGCACATGAACACTTCGGACTTTGCTTTGAGTGGATATACCCATGCATGCCTGGAAAAATCATCAATGAAAGTCACGAAGTAAAGGTAATTTCCAAAAGAGGGTGTCTGCATAGGACCACAGACATCACTATGTACAAGCTGCAATTTCTGCGTAGCCCGAACTGAACCATCTTCTGGAAAGGAAGAACGCTACATTTTGCCCAAAATACAGCCTTCACAAACATGTTTTCCAGGTGCCTCAAGTTTGGGCAAAGAGGACACCATTTCAGATTTCTGCAGGCGTAGCAAACTAGAAAAATTCAGATGACCAAAGCGTGCATGCCAAAGCTTTGCATCTGACATAGCCTGAGAATCTTGAACTGCACATGCCGAATCATTCACAGATCTTTCATAGTCTATGAGCTTATACAGCCCACGACATAAAATGCCAGAAGCAATAATCACATCGCCATTTGAGAGATCATGAACTGTACACCTGTCATCAACAAATTTCACAACCAAGCCAATCTTGGCTAATGCAGAAACTGATAACAGATTCTTTTTTATCCCTGGCACAAATAAAGCATCTGACAAAGTGAAAGAACTACCATCAGCAGTAGTCAAAATGATCTTACCAACTCCCATAACAGGATAAGAGGAGTTGTTGGCACATGTAACAGTATTCCCTGTAGGGGCAGGCTCGAGTGAAGAGAAGAAACTACGCTGCGAGGTAATATGTTTGGTCGCCCCACTATCAAAGTACCAAACATCTGAGTCTACTGCAGACATGCATTGATCATGCAGACAGTAGTAAATGCCCATTCTTCTTCCTGCACAAGATTTGCAGACTCTGTTTTTGGTGTAGAGGCCTCTGCAACAACCATTCCAGCCTCTTTCTTCTTTGCCTCTTTAGCAGCCAGTTTTGGACAGTTCTTTATGATATGATCATTGCCTTTACAGTACGTACAAAACAATTTCTGCTTTTCTGATTTTTTCTCATCTTTGTCTTGGTTCTTTGAATGTGCAGCATTTGCAGATTTCTGCTTACTAGTAGAAGAGCTCCATTTTCCTTTGCCCTTTTGACTAGCCAGGAAAGCTTGATCTGCAACTCGCATAATGGACCTGTTCTGCTTGGACTGATCTTTCTACAACAGAACAGAGACTAACTCCTCAAATGATAAGGCATTCGGATTGCCTTTCATCATCAACCGAAGAGTAGAAGCAAAACCCTGATATGAGTCAGGAAGACCATTCAGAACAGTCTACACAAGTGAGCTATCTAGTATAACCTCATTAGCAGAAATCAACTGTTCCTTCAAATCTTTGATCTTCGTTAGGAAACTGTCCATAGAATCACCTTCATTCATGTGCTCACTCTCCAACTGTTTTCGGAGATAAGCAACACGAGCCTCATTCCTAGCTTGGTACAATGTGGTAAGTGTATCCCAAGCATCCCTAGCTGTTCTGCAAGAGTGTATGTGAGGAATAATGGCACGTTTGACAGACAAAGCTATCAATGCATGTGCCTGGGCATCTCTGCCATCCCAACAAATCTGCTCTGCAGTAGGTGCAATAGAAACAGCAGCACGAACAAGAATTTGCACAATATCATCTTCGACACCATCTTCATCAGCTCCAACACCTCCAGCACCTGTATTTGTAGTACCTGTAGTCGCAGGTGTAACAGGACGTCTTTCAACACCCTGCACAATGTTCCACAGTCCTTTTGCAACCAATACATGTCGCATCATATAAGCCCATAATAGGTAGTTGGTACCATCCAACTTATCCTCAATAGCCAACATACGGAATACATCACTGCTTTCAGCCATGGCCGGTGACTAAAATACCTTGATGCAGAAAATTGACTGTATCTCAAAAAGTTGAACAGAACTGCCCAGACGAGTTCTGCTAGACCTGTAGCAGACTTCGAGACGCTTAAACTAGCGAACAGAAACTGGTATATACCTTTGGCACAAAAGGACGAAATAGCTTACACAAGCGCTGCGATAGTGCGTTCGGAGGCCGAAACGAGCTCAGATCGCGATTTTGGCACCACAGAGCGAAGCGGTTTTGATCTCAGAAACACCCTGAGTATGCTCACCAAATTTCGTGCGAATCTGAGACTGCAAATGGAGGAGTGTCGACGGTGCCCTAGATGAAGCGACCACCTGCTCTGATACCAATTGTTGGAGTTAGACGTCTGCGGAAGCATGCGAACAACACAAGGAAGAAGAAGAAGCTTGGAACACAACACACAAGACTGAATGAATTACTAGAGAATGTACAAAGATAAGTAGCCCATTAGGGCAATAGGCGTATATACAAGCCGGGGGAAAAAAACCTCCTAAAGAGGGAAAAAAGTGCCCCGACGGTCCTAGAGTGTTCACACACATCACTACCTAAATATATCAACAATTAACATCTTTATATGTGGATATGACAGACTCTGCTGTATCAACCATATATTTCTTTGTTGGCCATGTGCCTGCCTTCGGTTCTGCTATCTTTGGAAAATTTAGCCACTTTGATGGAATCTGTCCTGCATTCCTTCTTTCCCAAAAGACTATCCAATCCCTTCTCCTTGCTACTGGACAATAAGCTAGATTGATTTTTAACTGAATTGGTGCTTCTTTCCATATTTTCCTGCATTCTTTGTTAACATCCAACCACCTGTTTCTCCATTTAAGATTGGCTTTTTCAAATAATTCCTTTGTCACATTGATGTCTTCTTCATATTCCAAATACTTGTTTGGTGATAATCCCACCCTTGCCAGCTGATAATTTTTAATGCTTTCAATAATCATGCAAAAGGGTATACCTAGGCCATCTGCTGCCCAATGGTGTTGATCAGGATTTATCCCTTTGTTTAAAGCAAAATTAACAATCTGTTCCTCATATTCATTATGCATTTTCCTAATAAATTCCATTCTAGATTCTCTATCTGTTAGATGTCTCTGAACAAACTCCTCTGAGTACTCCTCCACTGGTGTTTTGTTTTCTTGTTCATCAAAATGTTGAGTCCTGTTATCATCTCCCCCTTCATACTCCTCTACTTGTGTGGTCTCTATCTGTTCTTCAACCTGGCTTTGTGGCTTTCCCAATTTTGTCTGTAACTCTTCCACCATCATCATTAAACTTCTATTTTGAGAGGTCCACAATTCTTTTTCTGATTTCCACTCATTTCTTTCTTTTTCTATACTCAGCTGCCAATCACTTCTTTCTTTTTCTATATCCATATGTAACTTATTATATCCTCTCATTGAAGTAGCAGCATGTATGCTGGCTTGTTTTTCCAACTCCTTAGCTTTCTTTAATTCTGCTCGTAGCCTTAGAATTTCTCTGTTCAACTCCTCCTTCTCATCTTGTGTTACCTATACAGTCTTGCTCTCTTCTTTTATCTGGCCTTCTTCCATTAATAACCTATTTATTTCTTCATTTCCTTTGACCATAATTTGATATAAACTCTAAAGTGTTCTGTATCTCCCTTCAATTTTCTTCAGCTCCATTTCCACTTTGCTGCTATGCTCTATCTGCTTGGCACACTTCTCTTCAAGATATTGAATTTTGTTTTGTTGTTGAACCTCCAATTCTTTCAAGGAAATTATCCTGTTGGTCAATTCCTCATTTCTCTCTTGTACAATCCTCAATTGTTCTAGTAACTGGTCCTTTTCTCTCTTTTGCTCATTAATGATTCTACTGCCTTTTACAAATTCTGATTCTGCCACCATTCCTGATATAATCATATTTCTACTTGATGGTCTGAACTGTTCTATATTGCTCATAATAACTTTGCAGGCAGATCATATATTCTTAGGTATCCTTTCCAACCCAGCTTCTAATTCCATTTGTCTTTCTTCTATCTGCTTTTCTTCTTTGCAGTCATTCTCTTCTTCATCTTCTTCCTCATATTCTAGGACCTGGTTCTTTTGTTCTTCATAGCCCTTATCCGTTTTCATTTCTTCTTTTTCTGCAACATCTTCCTCATACACTAATGTCTGATCCTCCTTTTTCTCATGTCCTGATGTTTCTTTAATTATCTCCGTTTCTTCTACCTTCTTTTTCTCCATTCCTTGTTGTTCCTCTTCAAGGATATGTCCTTCCTTTTCCTGCACTTCCTTATCCTGAGTAAGGGTTGAATCCATCTCCACAGAGAGATTTATTTGATCATTGATTATCTGCTCCTTTTTTCCTTTCCCTTGCTCATCTATATCCATGAGATCCAAGTCTTCTTCTTTTTCCTGATTTTCTGTAGTTGTAAACTCCTCATTATGATTCAAATCATAAAGTATGTCTTCTATACTTTGGCTTATTTCTTCTGCTGTATTTCCTTCTTTGACCTCTTGAAAATTCTTCTTTCCCACTACTTCCTCTGTTTCCTTGATTTGATCTTTGTCTCCTTTCTTGTGCACTGAACTGCATAATTGAGTTTCCTTTTCTGTTTCTAGCTTTTCCTTGTTAAATTTGAAGTAGGTTTGATGTGAAGGTTTTGTCCATACTGTCTTCAACCCTGAATCTACTAATCCACTACTGAACTCCTTCCTTACTTCAATCTCCTCTTCCATCATTAATGCTTTACCTTTTAGTAACCTTTTCTCTTCTCCAGGACTAACATGTTTTGCTACTTCTTCTTGGATTTGTTTTCCTTGTGGCTTCTCACTCAAGTCTTCTGGTGTTTTATTTTTTTCAGATGCTTGTACTATCACAGTTGGTGTGCTAGGAACTGATAAATTCAAGCTTTTCAACAGAAAATTTTCAATGTCACTTTCTGAATCTGAAGAGAACTGGGAAGATCCAGCTATCCTTGATTTTTCCATTCTTGGTTCTTCTATAGAAATGGATTCCTCCTGTTTTTTTTCTTCTACTGTCACTTTTTCTGTCTCCATCCTTTGTATAGGTTCTACTACTGATTTTCCTTTATTTTTCTTGGTCAACTTCCTTTTCTGTACAGGTTTCTTCTGAACCTTCTTTTTTACTACAACTGTAGTTCTGGTTTCAGGGGGTCCTTGTAGCTCTTTGAAATAAGTTAACAGTTCCACTTCTTTTTTGACAAAAACTTCCTCAGTTTCTGCTGCCATCATCTGATCATGCAGCTCTTCATAGTGTTCCACTTTTTCTTGGATCCAATCAATTGCTTTACAAGAGTAGTCTTCCAACATTTTTTGGTATTGGGCTTCATATACTGCCCTTTTATTGTTTCCTTGAGTCAAATAAGTATACAATTGCTCTTTGCTTGTCTGAGGTGGATGAGGTTCTTTAGAAGACTGAACTTCCCTTTGAGCGGCTTCATGCTCTTCCTTAGTTGCTTCCACCTGTTCCAATTCTACCTTTCTGGGATCCAATCTTCTTTTCTTTACAGGAATGACTTCTTCTTAGATTCCCTTTCTTTTCCTCTCTGCTCCCCTCATGCTTGGTTGATCTTCTGCTTCTCTTACAGACAAAATCCTAGAAGGAATTTTGATTCTTGACATTAAACTTTTGAAATATTGAGCTTTTGGAGCCAACTTTAACTGATCCTCCATTCCTAGAACATGATATATAATTCTTGTTAAAAATTGAGCTCCATTCATGAACTTCCTTTGCTCCCAATGTTTGGCTCTTCCTTCAGCTGATCATGTATGTATGAAGTTACATCCATCACTCCAAAAGGCTTGGTTCTGTCCTTATTATTAAACATGATCAATGTTACTGGTTTGTGTGGCATGGTGTATCTAGATAATTTTGGAAAACAAAAATATTGGAGGAACATTCTGATAGCATACTCTTCATTCTCTTTTCCTTTAAAATCAGGGAATTTGGAATATCCTGCATAGGTTGCTTTATTCTTCTTAACAAAGCTGTTATCTACCTTGGTTCCCATCGTATAGAATTGTAGGGCTGCCCTGATATGCTCTGCTTTTATAGTAATGTTCACTTGTTTGTTTTCTCTGTCTTTGACCATGCATTTGAAATAAGCATCATTACCCTTTCCAACCTCCATCAGACTATTCATCACCTGTACCACTCTTTCAAAGTCTATGAAGAATAAGGGTTCATCCAACAGTCTGTGTAATCCTACTGCTTTCCACCTTTTGTAATTGACTACAATTCTTTGGAATTTGTAGAATTCATGGCACAACATGGTGTACTTGTGAACTCCAACTCCTATAGTAAAAATGTGATGTCCAATGATACCCAAAGTTTCCTTGAGTTCCTTGGCTACTTTTTCTGTTTCTGGAGCTTCCCGCTCTTCATCAGACTCTAGCTCTACTTCTTCTATTGCAGCTTCACTATCCAAGAACCAATGTCCTCTGGATAGAGTCACTGAGTCTGCTTTGAAATCATGGATTGATAGTTCTTTTGGATTCACCATTCTGGAGAAAATATAACATTACCCAAAAAAAGAAAACTCCACCCATATGAGTTCTTAAGAAGCATAAGTAGAAATCACATTTGTTCTTGAGACAAAATGAAAGGAAATGAAAATAAAAGATGAGATGAATCTTGACTTCCTCATTTGTGTCACAGATAAAAACTCAATTGAAGTGATCATCACATGTGTAGCAAGATGTCTAGTGCTCTCTTCTCTTCTAACAGCTCTTATAAAGAAAGAATATATTTGAAAAAAGAAGAAATTGAAAAAAATTGAATGAAAAAAATAGAAACCTGCTACATTACCACCTATATCTTGCTTGTGCTATATAAATTATATAATTAAAAGAATTATAAAAGAAAAATGGATAATTTTTCTCTCTTGTTGTTGTTTTTTTTTAATAATAATAATAATTTCCTCCACTTCCTTTCTTCCCCTTCTATTTCTCTTCTTAGACAAAGGATGAGGTAGAACAAATTGAGCTAATTTCCAAGATGTCATAATTTCTTCTCTGAAGAACTTCTGGATTTCTTATCAAGAATCCTAAGTGTATATCAGATAATCATGGTATTTTTCCATTGAATCAAATCTGATTTTTTTACCCAATAATATTTGATTCCTGTTGACTTTGTTCAAGGATGAAACCATCTTCTTTTGATAAGCTGTATTTGGAAGTTTTTGGCTTCCATATCCATTTATTTTTGGGAATTTGTTTTGATGAGTAGTGCTTGTATGTATTCTGTTTCCACATTCTTCCTGTCTTAATGCCTTGATGCTTCTGACCATTCCATAGTTGCCACCTTTCTTCTGTCTCTTCACCATCTTTTGTTCCTTATTTCTCCTGTTTTTGATTGAATGAACTTTGATCATAAAGTGGTTCTATTGGTAATGCCTTTGTAACTTCTAATGAAAAAGTAAATCCTTCCAGGTCTGAGTCATGAATATCCTATTGATCTTCCTGCTCTTCATCACTCCACAAAAGCATTAAAAACCTTTTGTCATTTACTGTCAACTTAAGCTTCATTTTTTCAAAATTCAATATTACTTTACCTTGCCTTAGCCATGGTTGTCCCATAATCAATTTCTCAGTCATCATGTGATCTGGCCATTCTTCACAATCTATTCTCATATATTCTTCATTGAACTTAACTTCAATAGATGGTGAAGACATGCTTTGTATTATCCGTCCTTCTAAGGTTTTGATAAATGTTTTGCTTTCAATCCTTTTTAAGTTAAACTTATCCAGCAAACCTGAACTGATCAAATTTACTTGTGCACCTGAATCAAAACTTTGATTATTTCATCCTGAAAATTCATTGTTATAACAGACAAATGTTCTCTTACTTTTAGAGGTGTTTCACACAAAAGGACTTCTCTAAGACCTTTGATTTTTCTTATCCTTTCCTTTGCCTCGTGTTGAGCCTCCTTTCTAATGTTTTCCTCTTCTTTTTTCCTATTTTGAGCTTGATGTATTCTTCTCCATTCAGAAACAGCTAATGGAAGATCATACCTTTTTACTCTACATCCACGTATGAAATTTGGCATGATTTCTCCATCTACATTAGCTAGTTGGATAGCTCCACTGTTACTTATTTGATGGATAATATAAGGCCCATGTCCTTTTTTCTGAAATTTCTTCTGATGTTCCTTTACTGTGTATGCCAAAACTAGATCCCCTTCTTGTAAGTCCTTCTCTTTAATATGAACATCATAATAAGCTTTTTGCCTTTTCTTATCTGCATATATGCTCATGATTGCTTGAAGTCTAGAGGCTCCTAGTTTTTCCAATTCCACTACTCTTTTAGATAACTCATGTCCAGTCCACTTGTATTGACTACCCACCCTTAGTGTTGGAATAAGGAATTCTATAGGCAGAACTGCATTTTGTCCATATACCAGGTTAAATGGTGTGGTTCCTAGTGTAGTTTTGTATGCCACTCTGTAGGCCCATAAGACATGATTAAGTTGTAAATCCCAATCATTCCTATTTGTGTTTACCAATTTTGACAATAGGGTGCAAAGTACTTTATTATTACTTTCTGCTAACCCATTGGCTTGTGGGTGATATGGGGCTGACTTTCTATGACTGATCATGAAATACTCAGTTATGTTTTCTATGATTTGGTTCAAAAAATGAGTCCCCCTATCACTTACTAATTCAATTGGTAATCCAAATCTGGTAATGATATTTTCATAGAGAAATTTGGCAGTGGTTTGAGCATCATTCCTTTTTGTAGCCTTGGCCTTTGCCCATTTAGTCAGGTAATCTGTGGCTACTAGTATATATTCAGCATGGGACTGTTTTGCTGGAGGATGTATGGGTCCAATGAAATCCAATCCCCATTGCTCTTGCTGAAATCAGTGGCACTAGCGGCATATTGTCTCTTTTATTTGGTTCACTCACCCTCTGACAAATGTCACATCTTTTCACATATGTTCTTGCATCAGGAAATAGAGTTGGCCACCAATAACCAGAGTATAATATGATTTTAGCAGTCCTATCACTTGAAAAATGTCCTCCTGCCACTCCAGAATGTGCCATTTCTAACATTTCCACATATTTATCTTCAAGAACACAGATTCTTAAATATCCATCCATCCCTTTCTTGTACAATTGATCTCCTATCAGTTGATACTCTTCAGAAATCATTTGTAGATTCTTTGAGTTTGCACTATCTCTTTGTGGCTTTCCTTTCTTATTTCTTTTCAACTCCTCAATTATGTTTGCACTCCAATCTAGATTTTTATGAAACCAGTATAAGGTTATAACTTCTGAATCTCTAAAGGATTGGCATTTCGAGCAATTGGAAATATACTTTTTTACATCTTGAATCTTATTAGGCCAATGAACTCCCATCCTATTGAGATTACTTAGGGTGACTATCATGGAAGCATGAGTACAAGGGTTCCAATAGTGAGCTCTTCTCAAATATTCTTGTTGCTCCTCTTCTGGAGTACAATATTCCAATATGCCCATATGATTGAGATGATACAAATGCCCAGCTAGCAACATAAAATTCCTACTTTATAACACCATATGTGTGTTGTTTCCAAATGTTCTGTAGGGTCCCATGGTTAGCAAAGGTACTAGAGTCATAGCCCATTCAGGAACACTTTCTACTTTGAACAGATATGTATCTGGCAAGTCATCATCTAAAGGTGAACTTGACTCTTTAGCCTGGATTTTGGACAAATGGTCTGCTCTCAAATGATTCTTTCCTTGTCTGACCACTACCTCAAACTCAAACTCCATCAGTAGAAGAAACCATTTGACTATCCTTCCAGTGTGACAAGGTTTGTTTACTAAGTAGAGTAAACCTTGGTGATCCACAAAAAAATTAAACTTGTTGGCCAAAAGGTAATGTCTATATTTTTTCACAGCAAATATCATTCCCAAACCTTCCCTCTCAGTGGTTGTGTAATTTTTCTCTGCTGAATTCAGTTCCCTACTAGCATAAGCAACTGGGAAGTCTAATTTGCTCCCTTCTATTGGTTGTGCTAACACACATCCCAAAGCATAATTTGAAGCATCCACATGGACATGGAAAATTTTATCCCACTGTGGTGTTTTTAGAATTGATGCTATTACCAAACAAGCTTTTAGAGTCTCAAAAGCTTGGTCACACTCTTTGGTCCACTCAAATTTTGTGATTAAGGCATACAAAGGTTTTGCAATGTCAGCAAACTTGTGTACAAATTTTCTATAATACCCGCAATGTCCCATGAAAGTTTGAAGTTCCTCTACATTTGTTGGTCTTGGAAGTTCCACTATGGTCTTAATTTTTCTTTCATCTGTTGAAATTCCATTTCTAGAAACTATATGGCCCAACATTCTCCCTTGCCTCACAAAGAACACACATTTTTCTGGGTTTAAACATACTCTGTATGTTCTACATTTTTTGAATATATTTTCCAGATCCTTCAAATGATCTTGTCTTTTTAATGAAAAAGTGCAAAGATCATCCACATAGATTTCCATGATATTTCTAAGGAATTCCTTGAATATGTGACACATTAGTCTTTGAAAAGTTGCTGGAGCATTAGTTAACCCAAAGGGCATAACCCTAAAAGCATAAATTCCCCATTCTGTAGAAAAGGCAGTTTTATGTTGGTCTTCCAAGGCTATGGGTACCTGATTGTATCCTGAAAAACCATCCAAAAAACTATAGACCTCCTTTCCTGCAACTCTTTCCAAAAGATGGTCTGTTATGGGCAATGGGTAGCTATCTCTTATAGTTGCAGCATTCACCTTTTTCAAGTTAATGCATACCCTGAGTTTCCCATTCTTTTTTGGTACTACAACTATAGGAGATATCCATTCTGTATACTCAATCTCATAGATGAGATTGGAAGCCAGCAGCTTGTCAATTTCTTCCTTTATTTTGGCAGAGTATTTTTCATTGAATGTTTAATGTCTTTGTTTGCTAGGCTTTGCATCAGGTGTAATAGAAATCTTATGCTCACAGATTTTAGGGTCAATTCCTTTCAAATCCTTGTAGCTGTAAGCAAACACATCCCTATAGTTTATGGCCAAATTTCTTAATGCTTCCTCCTCTTGATTTGTCATGTCATTAGCTATTACAATATGTCTTTCTTCCCCCTCTTCCTGGGTGATCATTACCCTCTTAGTTTGTTCCTCATTGTCATATGCCTCTCCTCTTTTCTTTTCTCTCTTTGGTTTCATTTTTAGAAGTAGTCTGTCTTCTACTTCATAAGTCTTGAAATTTACCGGTACATCAAATTGTTGATCTTTGTTTGTCATTTTCTCATTTTTTTCATCTTCTTGGTCTTTTTCTATTTCCTTATGTTTGTTTTTTCTATATTTGCCGGAGATTTTGTCTTTTATTGCATTTGTAGCTTTTACCTCTTCCAAATATTGTGTTTTACCATTTTTCAATATCATTTCTTCTTCCTGGTCCTCTTCTGTTTTTGATACCTTTATCATTTGTATTCCTATGTGAAAGATATCATATCCTTCTTCATTGTGGAATATCACTCCCACATACTCATCATTGGCTAGATCCATGGTAGCCAAAATCTGATTCCAACCATAAGGCTCAAATTCTTCATCTTTGAATGTTTGTGGTATATAGCTCTCATCCTGTAATTTCCTTTCTTCTACACAATCTTCTTTTCTTAACCTTCTTTTTCTATTTGTGAGGTTCCTTATCACATTACATTTCCATATTGATGATTCTGTTTCATTCTCATCTTCAATCTCTGATTCTTCACTTAATTCTTGATTTTGATGTATTTTGAACCATTCTTGAGGGGACATGTCACAATATTGACCATTTCTTAGATTCATTCTGGTTATCCTTCCTTTGCTTTGAAGATATAGGCAATCATTACCCCAACCTTGCACAATTTGCATTTGTCTCATAAATGCTCTTCCTAGGATAATTTCATATGAAGTGGATTCTGGAAATTCAACTATGGCAAAAGTATGCTCTATTTCCATTCCACATATTTCCACAATCACCTTTTCCCATATTCCTAGGGGTTTTTCTATGTGTCCATCTACAAGTTGTAATCTCATTTTAGTGGGTATTAATTCATTTTTTCCCCATCTTTCCCAAGTTTGTTTAGTCATGATGGCCACACCTGATCCACTATCCAATATAGCTTTGACATGATTTTTACCAAATTGTATTGTCAGAGTTGAGTTTTCTTCTTCTCCTTCACAATATCCTCCTATTTTATCAATAGGAATGTACAACAACTCCTCCAATTCTTGTTGTTGTGGATCAAAATTCTCTGGTATTGCTTCCCACTTTTTCATATTGTGTTGCAAGTGAGGATTTTATTTTACCAATTCTTCCATTGTGGTGTGGTATAAAATTGTACATTGCTTGTCTATATTGATTTGGAAGGTTATTTGTGCATTATCTTCCAGATCAAGAGTTTTCCTTGTTTCTGTTGCATTTGCTTCCCCAACTGTTGTTGGACAATTGTCAGATTCCCTCATTTTAAGTTGTGTTTCTTGTATGATTTGTTTGCATCTTTGCATTCTTTCATGCTCTAAATCTGGCATAGGGTATGCCATTATATGGTATGTAGGATTTGGTCCCTCTTGAATTCTTCCCTTATATGCTCTTATCAAAGTTTCCAAACTTTGTGAATTTTTTGCCTCTTGCTGAGTTGGTTTATTCTGAGGTTGACTTTTGTTTGACTGTTCTATAATCTCTTCTTCCAATTTTTTTCCCATTCTCATTTTTTTCTCTCATCTCCCTTTTTGTCTGTTTTTCTTTTCCTTTGGAAATGAATTCTTCTTTTGTTCTTTAGTTGTTTCTTGTTGTTTAGCTTGTGCTCTTGTTACAACATTTACATTTACTTGATCATGGTCACTCAATTCTTCTTGCTCCATTATGTTGACTGTTTTTAATGGTATGTTATTAGATGTGTTCTATTGTTTTTGAGGATTTCTTGGACAATCCTTTATTAGGTGTTCCCTGCCACAATCCTTACAATAAGCTCCTTCTATCCTTAGTGTAGGAGGTTGTGGACAGTCTCTAATGAAATGTTCCCCTCCACATCTATAACAAGTTATTTTTTGACTCCCTTTGAACTGAGGTTTCTGATTGGACATGTAATTATTGGTTATGTACATGAATGTAGCTGTATCCATTTCAATTCTCCCATTTCCCAAGTCTAGGGCTTGTAGTTCTGGTTCTCTTAGCTCATATCCTTCCCACTCTTCCTGATATCCTTCATTCCAATGATAATCTTCTCTGTATGTTGATCTAAGTCTTGAGCTTTCTTCTTCTATTGGTGTGTATTTGACTGGTACCACATTTGTTGGTAATGGTGGTTGTTGCCCAAGTACAGGTCTTGGTTGCTCAAAAAATCCAGATTCTCTTTGTGAATTATGTTGATTTGCATATTCTCTTTCCTTAATGGGTTGTTTATTGTAGAAGCATTCTTCTCTGGTATGATTTGTCCATTTTCTTTCCAATGTACAATATTTGAGTGTCTTCCTATCTTGCAAATGTTGTGGTTTTTGATATGGAAATTGTTGTACCAAATGATTTTCTCCATAGTTATAGCATTTCTTATTTGTTGCTATCCTGGTGTTTATCAGATTTCTCTTGGTGCTAACTTCTAAGGCTTTGGCAATTGCCTGTGCTAATTCTTCTGCTGGTGGGATTTTATCTTCATTTGTTCTTGGTTGATCAAATGCTAATAAATCTTGTCCCCTATTATCCTCTAAGTCTATTGCTTCCTTAACACATGCTCCTAGGTCAGGGCACCTTCTATAATACACCAAGGTTCTTAATTGGGCACTTCTCAATCCTTCTATGAATAGAGATACTTGTCTTGCCATGGAGGGTACTTCCTCTCTGGGACATCTGTCAATGTATTGCTTGAATCTCCTAGCTGCCTCCTGACATTTTCATCTTTTTGCTGTTTAAAGCTATGTATCAAGCTAGCTGTACTATGTTTTATTCCCGTTTTTGAGAATTCCCCTATGAAGGCTTCTAGGAAAGATTCAATATCCGGATACATTTCCTTTCTCAAGGGAATGAACCAAGATAGTGCAGGTCCAGTTAGGGTTAGACTGAATGCTTCAAATTGCACTTTATAATCCTCAACTTCTTCTACCCTAATTAATTGTCTGAATTCTGCAGCATGAGCATGAGGATCAAAATATCCTTCATATTGATTCTTCATGCATTTAGCTACTTGATAGGGCCTAAGCACTCTTCCTTGATTTTGGCACTGATGTCTCCTTGTAAATGGAAAATCATTCAGTCCTTCTGCTTCTATTTCAAAAGGATTTGGGGAAGTATGTATTCTCCTACCTTGTTGCTGCTCAATATTATTGTGTATTTCATTTTGTCTTGGCAGGTCTGGTTGTCCTAGGTTTTGTTCCCAAGGTCTCTTATCTGCACTCTCTCCTAAATCATTAGAATTTTCTAGATCTTGAGAGAAGATGTATACACATCCTTGTCTATTCTCATATCTGCCATCCTTAAATTGTGCCACTGGTGTTATATTCAAGGGTATTTCTAAGTTTCTCAGCCTGATGAGAAACTTATGCATCCCATCTTGATACACATAGGTTCCAAACCTATTTGTATACATACATTTGAGAATATTTCTATAATCACCATTTTCAGAGGGTTCATTGGTTTCATTTAGGTTTTCCATGTTGTTTTCCTGCCCTAGATCTTTTTCTTGTAAATTTCCTATTACTGGCTCTATCTCCTTCCTTTTTAGATCTTGTTTAGGAGATGTGATCAATTTATTGCCAGATCTCAAAATCATTCAACTGCTTCACAATTCTGTGAAGAGAATCGTGTTTTCCACGATTCTGTGAATAGAATCATCTTTTCTATGATCTTGAGAAACTTTTAGATTTCTTCACAATTTTGTGAAACAGAATTGTCTTTTTCACTATTTTTTGGAAATTCTAAATTTTCCAAGATCTTGTGGGAGAGAGTTGTGATTTTCACGATTCTGTGGAGAGAATCATGTTTTTCACGATTCTGTGGATAGAATCATGTTTTTTATGATTCTGTGGAGAGAATCGTGTTTTTCACGATTCTATGGATAGAATCGGGATTTTCACGATTCTATGGAGAGAATCGTGTTTTTCACAATTCTGTGGAGAGAATTGTGTTTTTTATGATTCTGTGGATAGAATCGTGTTTTTCACGATTCTGTGGATAGAATCGGGTTTTTCACGATTCTATGGAGAGAATCGTGTTTTTTACGATTTTGTGGAGAGAACTGTGTTTTTCACGATTCTGTGGATAGAATCGTGTTTTTTACGATTCTGTGGAGAGAATCTTGTTTTTTACGATTCTATGGAGAGAATCCTGTTTTTCACGATTCTGTTCGTTTCTCCAATAGAATCAACTTTTTAAGATTTTAACATGCAATAAAAGAGTTTTGGCAAAATTATTATCTTTTTCACAATAGAACTTGAAATCTAAAAAATCGCGATTCCGAGCTTTTTTACTATTTTCTGTGTTTTTTGTGCTCTAATCATCATATGAAAACTTGAAATAATGCAAAAATTTATTGGGAATTCCTTACCTTGCTTGCTTGATCAAAAAATATCCAAAAGCTTTATGGTTGCAGGAAGTCGTGATTCTATCCAACTCTCTCTCTCTCTCTCTCTCTCACTCAAATGAGTTTTTTTCTGAGATTCCAGGGTTTTATGGACTTCACACAATCACGATTTTGTGCAATTTTCTCAGGATTTTCACTTTTCACTTGTTCAATTTTTATCCTTCAACAATTTTATGGTTTTAATTCACAATTCCTAACTTTTCATCATAAGTTACTCCCTTTATCCCATTGGTGAAAATCGCGATTCTGTACCCAGTTTTCAATTTACTCACTTGATGCTCAATTCTCACTAATATTTTGAAATTTGATTTTCTTTACTCACTCACTTTATGAAAATCTCTTACAACCACTTACCTTAATACCTAAATGTGCAAAAATAATTCAAATTCTTTTCCTTACAGAAAATCGTGATCCTGTGCAGAGAATCGTGTTTTTAGTCACCTGCAATTATACACCATCAAACTCATAAAAAACATATTTTTTGTGAAATTGGAACAACAAGTTTCACTCTATATTTTATTTTTTCTCAACTTTTAGAATTGTTTTCCACTTTTTCTCCTCCACTTTCAACAACAATACTCCAGTCCAACTTTTTTAGAAAGAAAAATAAATTTGTTTGAATTTTTTGATGGATTTTATGAATTTTTTTAGTATTTTTCCCTAAATCAAGGTAAACACTTATTTTAGGGTTTTCTTGTTTAGAGGTCCATTGACCTTTTGTTTCATGATTGGTTATACTCTTTTATGCTTGCAATCTAATCAGTTTATGAGCAAAGCTTCCCAAATAAAAATGTGCTAAGATGTGCAATTATCCATTCATGCAAAGATAAACTTAAACATTCTTCTTTTCAAGATGCAAATAATTTTTTTCTCAAGATTGTTGCTTTGCCTTTAGCTAAACAAATGGATCTTATCTATTTGCATATAGCTACTTTACTTGACTTTCCTCAATGCAATCATGTCATCTTTCCCAAGATCAACAATTTTGCTTGATACTTAGTCAAAAAGCACTCTAGAAATACAAAGATAGTCACATTTTACCTTATCTTCAACTATCTTGATTCAGTTTTTCACACACCTGCACTTTACTTATAAAAATGATATGATCAACTATCAATTTGCAAGAATTTCACCACGTCTTTATCTCAAAAGGCTATCTCTTGCTTTCTTTTCCCAAAAGACAAACAAAGAAACCTACCTTTTCATATTTCCTTTTCTTGATTAAGGAGTCTTACCTTTTCAATGTGTTCAATACCATCATCAATGGAAGATCCAGCGAGGTCCAACTTCAGTGAAGCTTTTGCTTTACTTCCCCAGCAACGGTGCCAAAAAATGTTTGTTGTTACCCTTTGGAGTTGTCCTCTCCAATCGTTTTAGCATAAAGAATCAACAATAGATCTTACATTTGTCAATCCGGGAAGTATACAAAGATCACAGCCCATTTTAGATGATGGAATCCAAAAAATAAGAGAAATATGACTGGATTTCTGAGAAATAATGAAGATGAAAAGAATTTTCTAGGGTTTTGATTATCTTGAACAATACTACATCATTTCCAATGATCTTGGTGCCTAAAGTGTGTTATTTTTTCAGCAGAACACAATTATGAATTCAAATCTCAAAAATGATACCTGTAACCTTCAGACGAGACAATCGCGATTCTGTGAAAATTGACAATTTCCATCTCCAATTCTATTCTTCAGCACTTTCTCACTCCATACATCAAGAATCACCTCTCTTCATACACATTAATCAGAAATACACAATAGAAGCTTATTCCATGGATCACACATAGAATAGACTCAACAAATCTAAAGAAAGTACTTGAAAGGAAGAAACACGATTTCTGCAAGGAGAGCTCTTCAAATTACTTGGATATCACAAATAATACAACCAACCCTCTCAAAATAGAGGGAATTATCTTTTATACATTTTCAAGTGTCCCTTTTCACACTTGATTTTTGGTCCTTTTCCCTTCTAATCTAAAAATATGCTATCAAAGAGCTTCCAAAAATTCTAGAAAAAATACATGTTGATTCTAATTTACATGAAGAAGACTCTTCCTCATGTTTACATCATTTGCATAAATATTTCTACAATTCTTTGATATTTTACAGATAATTTCCCTTCAAAAAATGCTTCTTCTAACACTAATTCTTCCATATATACTTTGATTTCACTTTCGAGAAAGTTACTTTGGGTATTCGTTCTTGCTTTCTCCGCTTCACCAGCTTCATATTTTCTTTGTAGCTCTTTAAGTTGATATTGAAGCTACTAGTTCTCTGATGCTAGCATGGTGCCTCTGTCCTGGGCTTCTTTGGCTTTTGATTCCTTGGCTGAGAGTGCCTGTTGAGCTTGAATTAATTTTGCAAATAAGTTTTCACTTATTACCTGGAATTGGCTTTTCTCTCACATAGCCTGGTCATAATCTACATATGCTTCAAGCATTAGGTGTTGAGTGTCCATAGCAGTTTGTATCGTTTGCTTTACAACGAGCTTTAATTGAGCGACATCCACATTCAACCATGTTTTGGGGATGCTTGGTTCTTCCCCTGCTCTTACGTCTCTTCCTTGTTCCACGTGTATAGTTTCGTTGTCTCATTAAAAATGACATCACTACTTTTGACCACTGACCATGTTTCAGGATCCCATAAGCGATATCCAAATTGTCCTTCTCGACCATATCCAAGAAAAATGCATTTCTTTGACTTATGGTCCAACTTTTGTCTAAGATTCTTGGGTATATGAACATATGCTTCACACCCAAAAACTCGAAGATGATCATAATATGGTGATTTCCCTGTCCATAACTATCGTGCCACTTTCAGACCTTTGGCAATACTAGGTGAAAGGTTAATCATATGAACTGCAGTCAATACTGCTTCTGCCCAAAAACCTTGTGAGAGGTTTGCATGATGCAACATAGAGACTACTCTATCTTGAATAGTTCTATTCATCCTCTCAGCTACACCATTCTGTACTGGGGTATAAGGAGCTGTAAACTCTCTACGAATCCCTCTAGACTGACAGAAAAGGCTGAATTCATGTGAGGTATACTCACCCCCATTATCGGAACGTAAAGCCTTAAGCTTAGTTCCTTTTTTAGTCTCAACTGAAGCAAGCCATTTTTTGAAAGTAGGGAATACATCATCCTTTGATTTGATAGGATATACCCAAACTTTTCTAGTAGCATCATCTATGAAAGTGACAAAGTAAAGAGAACCACCTAAGGACCTAGTGGGCATAGGACCACACACATCTGTATGAACGAGACCTAAAGGCTGAATTGAAGAGTCAATGTGCGTTCTATGCACATTTCTGGTTTGCTTCCCATATTGACAATGCTCACAAAATGAAAAATCAGAGAAAGATAACACAAGTAAGTAGCCAGAACGAGAAAGATTTTCCATTTCCACTACGAGAGATATGGCCCAAATGACCATGCCAAATACAAGCCATAGGCTGTTCAGTAACAGCTAACAAGTGTTCTTTCTGTGATACAAATAAAGGATAAAGTGAGCCAACTTTGCTTCCTTTTGCAATAACCATATTGCCCTTTGATATACGAAAGGACTGAGCATAGAAGACCACCTTGTAACCAAGGTCATCAAGTTGACCAACTGACATCAAACTGCGTGATAACTGAGGTACATGTCGTACATTATGCATAGTAAATTTTGAACCATCAGTGAACTACATAACCACATCTCCAATCCCCACAACATCACACTGGTAAGAGTCACCAAATCTCACGATACCAAGAGACTTTGCTGCATAATTAGAGAACCATTCTCTATGTGGTATCACATGGAAAGAAGCACCAGAATCTAGCAGCCAAGTGTGGGAAAGAGAATCAGCCATAAGTGCCTCAGATGGCATAGTACTATCAAGTGTCAACACATCAGCATCATCAGAAATAGCATTAATTTCTTCAATCTTCACAGTCGAAGTAGATGGTGCAAGTAACTGTTTAACATGCCCATCAACATTCTGTCCTTTACCTTTAGCATTCTTTAATGCATAACAGTCTTTCTTCATGTGTCCTTTCTTATGACAATAGTGGCATTCGATATCCCTCTTCCTTGATTTACTTCTACTCTTATTCAATTGACCATTCTTTTCCTTGTTCTTGCTCCTGTCACGTTGCTGATTCTTTCCTTGGTAAGAATCACGAACATTATATGCATCTCCACTCTGAGTGCCAACCATAGATTTTCTACGAATCTCCTCACTCAACGGTGACTTCGGTGACTCGGATGACAAGTTATGCCAAGGTTGTGAAGAGAGATGGTGGATGCAATCCAAAGATGAGTAGGTGCCGCTACAACCAGCTTCACACCAGCCAACTGAGACTTCAGAGTTGATTAGTAGACCCTTTGAGCTTCCTAAATCCACCAAAATATCAGCCAAGTACTTTGGAACATGTATCCCAAAAGTTTAAGTCAAGACAGGCTAGTTGCGAAATGACTAGTTCCCAAAACTTGCTATTTTTGGACATACACCTGCTGGAAAAAATGAACAGTGCTCTCAACCTGGAAGGAATTAGAAAAATTCCTTTTGGGCATAGCAAATAGACTTAGCAAGCTTCCTATTCCAAGTTAAAACACTTCAAATGATGGACTGAGCACTGAGAACAAGTTTCATCAAGTTCTGGAACATTCCCACAATTCTCGGGCCTCTGCAGAGATAGACCAGTAAGCAGTAAAATGCAGATATCTCCAAAAATATAAATTCAATGACCTTGAAAATTTATACGTAGAAACTAGACAGTGAGAGCTATCCAACGCACTTTAAAACACTGAAAAAGGTTCAGTAAAACTCGAGATATGACCTTCTGAAGTTACTGCTCTGAGTGAGTATAGCAGAGAACAAAACAGAGAGGTAGATGATAATAAATGTATAGATTCACATATGATTACAACCACATTGGCAATGAATCTTTGCACAATGGGAGTAGAATGATAGAGCTATGGAGTAAGCTCTTCAATCTCTACAAAATGACATGAAGTGGTCACGTACAAGGCTTGCTAATCGCCTCTTCCTTCTTGCTCCTTTTATAGCAATTCTTGGAGGGAGTTTTGAATTCGAATTCGAATGGCTCCACCTAAAAGTGATCCCCAAAGTTAGGAGAGATTCCCTCAGCTCAAAAATTCGTGATTTTGGTAGTTGGAGCCACGAATTTGCTTTTACATCATGGATGAGGTAAGCCATCCTTTTACTTTTTTCTTTTTCCATTTACAAGAGATAAAATGTACTCTTTTACAAGAGGTGTTCACATGACTACTCATGTGACTTACAAATGAGGATATTATCAAGCATATCAAGCATGTAGGCTTGGGTAAAATGCACCAACAGCTCCCCCTCAAGCCTAACATGCTTGGCCTCCAAATAAGTCTTCAATTGTCCTTGATTTCCTGCAAACCAATCATCAACTTGAATCTACTTAATTTCGTACCATCAAGAGCTTTCGTCAACATGTCTGCACATTGCATATCTGTAGAGACGTAGGATAGTTGAATATCCTTGCTCATTAGCTTCTCCCTTACATAATGGTAGTGGACTTCAATATGCTTGGTTCTAGCATGGTATACCGGATTAGCTGCTAGATGTAGTGAGCTTGTGTTGTCACCAAAAATGTGAGGTGTTGAAGAATGAAGTCCAAGATCTGTGTACAAAGATTTTAACCACATGATTTCTTGAGTTGCATTAGCCAAACTTCTATATTCAGCTTCAGTAGAAGATAATGCCACGGTTGGTTGCTTCTTTGATGACCAAGAAATGATTTTTGAACCTGCAAATGATATATACCCTGATGTGCTTCTTCTATCATCTTTAGATCCGGCCCAATCTGCATCTGAGTAGACCTTTAGCTCAATATCTGAAGTATATGAATAGAACAAACCTTCATTCATGGTCCCCTTTAGGTACTTGAGGACTCGCTTGGCCGCTTCCATATGTGGTCTTCTCGGCTTATGCATAAACTGACTCAATATGCTAACACTATAGCATATATCCACCCTTGTGAGTGTTGCATAGTTCAAACTTCCAACCAAGCTTTGATAGCTTGTGATGTCTTCAATTGGCTCTCCTTCATAAGCACTAAGCTTATGATTTTGCTCCATAGGTGTACCTGCACACTTGGTATTTTCCATCTTGAACTTGACGAGCATGTCATGGACATACTTCCTTTGTGTGATGTATATACCTGAATCTGTGTAGATCAACTCCAATCCAAGAAAATAAGTGAGTGGTCCGAGGTCACTTATTTTGAACTCCTCCTTCATTTGACTCTTTACCTGTTTGATTCCTTCAAGATCATTGCCTGTGATAATAATATCATCAACATACACACATAAATAGATCACTTCAGATCCATTCCTCTTTATGAACAAAGAGGTATCCGCCTTGCTAGCTTTGAATCCTTGGTCCTGCAAATAAGTAACCAATCTGAAATTCCAAGCTCTTGGAGCTTGCTTCAATCCATACAAAGCTTTCTTTAGTTTGCATACATAGTTAGGATGATGTGCATCCTCATATCCAGGAGGTTGTGCCATATACACTTCCTCAGAAATCCATCCATTCAAGAAAGCATTCTTTACATCAAGTTGATAAAGATTCCAATTTCTAGATGCAGCAAGACTAATGAGAACCCTGATTGTAGGCATTTTTGCAACAGGAGAGAAAGTCTCCTCATAATCAATACCATGGGTTTGAGCAAACCCTTTAGCAACTAACCTTGCTTTGTGTCTATTTATACTTCCATCTGGATTCTTCTTGATTTTGTATATCCATCGAGATCCGATTATCTTCATAGATGGCTTGTTAGGTACAAGCTCCCAAGTGTCATTCTCCTTCAAGGCTTCCATTTCTTCATCCATTGCATCTCTCCAAGCTTTCTTGCTTTGTGCTTCTTCAAATGTGGTAGGTTCTTCATTGGTTGAATCCTTTGCAATGTAGATTGAGTGCTTGGTGACCAAAGAAGTATCATAACCAAACCTCTCTGGTTTCTTCTTCTCCCTCGAAGACCTTCTAAGTGGTTGATGTGAGCTCTCGGGTCCATATGTAGCATCCTGCATCTTTGCTTTACCTTTGTTCTTCCATAGCTTTAGTCTTTCCAAGTCTTCTAGGTCAATCTCCGAATCACTTTCTTCAATCTGCTTTGGCTCCTTTGGTTGAAGTGATGGAAAATCTTCATCCAAGTCATATGGCAGCTTCACTTTCCTGTCATCATCAAACCATGATTTGTTTTCATCAAAAGTACATCTCTACTCACAGAAAATCCTTTATTGGTTGGATTGTACAATCTATATCCTTTTTGGTTTTGATCATAACCAATGAATACACACTTCTCTGCCTTGGGATCCAATTTCCCTCTTACTTGAGAAGGAATGTGAGCATAGGCTAAGCATCCAAAGATTTTACAATGCTCTAGACTAGGTCTTCTTCCATTCCACACTTCATATGGAGTGGTTCCATCTAGTGACTTAGATGGAAGTCTATTTATGAGATATGTGGCTGTCGACACAGCCTCTGCCCATAGGTAGTTCGGCAATCCCTTTTCGTTGAGCATGGACCTTGCAGCTTCGACGATAGCTCTATTCCTCCTCTCTGCTACACCATTGAGTTTAGGTGTATACCTTGTAGTGACTTCCCTTTTAATGCCTCTTTCATGCAAGAAGGCATCAAATTCAGAAGAGAAGTATTCTCCTCCACCATCTGATCTGAGTCTTTTCAAAGTCCTACCTGTTTGATTTTCAACAAGAGCAATATACTTCTTAAAGCAATTAAACACTTCATCCTTGTGCTTCATGAAAAACAGAATGGTCCACCTGCTACAATCATCTATGAAAGACACATAATATCTTGAGCCTGATATAGATGGCTCCTTACTTGGACCCCACACATCCGTGTGCACTAGATCCAAAGGATTTTGATACATATATCCTTTCTTATTGAAAGGTTGTCTATGAGCCTTGCCGAGTTGACAAGCTTCACACTTATAAATCATGTGTTGCCTTGTGATATTAGGCAAACCAAGTACACTTTGGTCCCTGCAAATCTGTTTGAGTGTCCTCTCACCAATGTGAGCAAGCCTTTTGTGCCATATCTCCAACTCTGTTAGAGTTTGAGATCCATAGCTAAACAAAGCTATGTTCTTTGTATCTTCCACTTCAAAAGTGAAAAGCCTTCCTGTCTTTTCTCCTTTGGCAATCCTTCGAAAGCCTTGCCTTGGGTCTTCAACATATGCTCCAAATCGATTGAATCTAACCTGCAATCCTTTTTCAACAATCTGTCCAACACTTATTAAATTTTTGGTAATTGTAGGGACATACAAGACTTTGCTTAAGAGGTTCATATTCCCATCTGATGTCTTCACATTACCTATCTTCTCCACTGAGTGCTTTGTGTCATCTCCTGTCTGCACTTCATGCTTGTTATGAGGATCTTCCAAATCAGAAAGTAAAGCCACATTTCCTGCTACATGGTTCGAGCATCCCGAATCAATGTAAAATATGTGATCATCATCCTTACCCTTCTTCGTTGATAGATTCATAATCAATAATGAATCTTCTTGACTTTGGTCCTCTGCATAGTTATTGTAATCTCTTCTTCCTCTATGGCCACTTTGATAGTTGTTGTTGTTGTTGTAATTGTTGTTGTAGTAGTTGTTGTTGTAGCCTCCATTGTACCTGCCTCTATTTGATCCATAGCCACCTCTATTGAATCCTCTTCCTCTTGAGTTCCTCGGGTTCCTGAAACATTCTTCAGTAGTATGGTTAGATAAGCCACATATGTTGCAAGGTTGAGATGATTGGAATCTCCCCCTGCCTTGCTTTCCACTTCTGCCTCTTCCTCTAGCTCTTCCTCTACCTGCAAAGTTTGCTTGGAAAGAGCTTCCTTCATCTTCATTCTTTCTATTCTTTGACTTGTCCTTGACCTTAGCTTTATCAGAATATAAGGCAGAAGTTTGATTACCTCTTGAGGACTCACCACCTTTGCTAATCTTTGCTTCATGAGTGAAGAGTTGGCCCATGAGTGTGTTGAGGTCGGGTACATGCATATCCATGTATAAATCCATGGCTGTTGTGAATGACTCCCACTTGTCGTCTGCTTTGATTCCATTCATGATTTGTCTTATGATTTGCTCCTCTTCAATTACCTCTCCAATGCTTCCAAGTTGGTCGGAAATCTCCTTCATCTTTGTGACATAATCAGTCACATTTTGCTTCGGGCTTTTCTTCATTGTTGTGAACTCCATCCACAATTGGTTCTTCCTTGCTCGAGTGTTGGAAGAGAAGAAAGAAGCAAGTGCATTCCAGGTTTCTCTTGATGTCTTGCATCCCTTGACATGAGGTAAAAGAAAATCAGAGATTGAGTTTAGAATATAGGACCTTGCAAGTGCATCCTTCGAACACCAATTCGAAAGTCCTTCCACTTCTTCATGTGATGGTTGCCCTTTGTTCCTCATGGTTGGCATTGCTTCATCTCCGGATATGAATCCATATAGATTCCTCCCTTGAAGGTAAGCCTCCATCCTTAGAGACCATGCCGGGTAGTTGTTTCGGTCCAATTTGTCAATTGTTGATGGAAATCCATCTCCCATGTTGCTTGACTATGCTCTGATACCACTGTGAAGAGAGATGGTGGATGCAATCCAAAGATGAGTAGGTGCCGCTACAACCAGCTTCACACCAGCCAACTGAGACTTCAGAGTTGATTAGTAGACCCTTTGAGCTTCCTAAATCCACCAAAATATCAGCCAAGTACTTTGGAACATGTATCCCAAAAGTTTAAGTCAAGACAGGCTAGTTGCGAAATGACTAGTTCCCAAAACTTGCTATTTTTGGACATACACCTGCTGGAAAAAATGAACAGTGCTCTCAACCTGGAAGGAATTAGAAAAATTCCTTTTGGGCATAGCAAATAGACTTAGCAAGCTTCCTATTCCAAGTTAAAACACTTCAAATGATGGACTGAGCACTGAGAACAAGTTTCATCAAGTTCTGGAACATTCCCACAATTCTCGGGGCTCTGCAGAGATAGACCAGTAAGCAGTAAAATGCAGATATCTCCAAAAATATAAATTCAATGACCTTGAAAATTTATACGTAGAAACTAGACAATGAGAGCTATCCAACGCACTTTAAAACACTGAAAAAGGTTCAGTAAAACTCGAGATATGACCTTCTGAAGTTACTGCTCTGAGTGAGTATAGCAGAGAACAAAACAGAGAGGTAGATGATAATAAATGTATAGATTCACATATGATTACAACCACATTGGCAATGAATCTTTGCACAATGGGAGTAGAATGATAGAGCTATGGAGTAAGCTCTTCAATCTCTACAAAATGACATGAAGTGGTCACGTACAAGGCTTGCTAATCGCCTCTTCCTTCTTGCTCCTTTTATAGCAATTCTTGGAGGGAGTTTTGAATTCGAATTCGAATGGCTCCACCTAAAAGTGATCCCCAAAGTTAGGAGAGATTCCCTCAGCTCAAAAATTTGTGATTTTGGTAGTTGGAGCCACGAATTTGCTTTTACATCATGGATGAGGTAAGCCATCCTTTTACTTTTTTCTTTTTCCATTTACAAGAGATAAAATGTACTCTTTTACAAGAGGTGTTCACATGACTACTCATGTGACTTACAAATGAGGATAATATCAAGCATATCAAGCATGTAGGCTTGGGCAAAATGCACCAACAAAGGTCTATGCCTTGGTCGCCGCCTTAGTCGTAAGCCTTGGAGAAAGCCTTGGGGGGGGGTGCTCACTCTAGGTGCATTGGACTCTTCATGGGTGCAAGTGGAATCCTATTGAGTCGGATGTTCATGTCCTTGCTACCTCTTGGGTCTCCATATCCATTTTGTAGTTGGTGTGTGAGGCCTGATCTTCTCTCGGTTTTTTCATGCTCTAGAACTTTTTTCTTTCTTTCTTGAAGTCTGATTGGTTGATGTCGTGTTCCTCTTGTGCCTTTGGTGGCTCCTTTTGGACCGCTTTGTTTCACCTTGCCGGCATAATATCTCATTGAGCTTGTCTAGCTCCTGGGTAGGAAGTCTGTTTGACCTGTTTTGGAATCCACATACACAGATGTGTCTTTTGGTCTGCTACTAGTGATTTTGGAAGCCATACGTTTAGGAGCCTTTTTGGTTCTGATTGTAATAAAGAGGAGTTGTTGTTCCTCCTTGCCTTCATGGGGTGATTGACCTGCTTCCGTGTTTTCTTCTCCGGTTCCCTCATTCGATCCTTTTGAATCCATTGTAGATAAGCATTTCTTGACTGTGGTAATCGAGTAGTAGACTTCCATGTGGACGTTCTTCCCATGGTGGGGATAATTTTAGGAGCATTTTCCTCACATTCTCTCTTGGATTCATCTTTCATGGGGAATGAAGGCACATCATCAAGTGACACCTTCATATTTGTTGGCAATTCTAGCTTAGGGTATCCTTTGGGTATGCTCTCAATTGATTCGTCTTCTAACTCCTCTTCTAGGGTTTCTTTCTCCCACTTGATAACTTCATGCACGTGAGGAGGTCTTTATTCTAATAGGCTAAAGATTTCCTTATGCCCTATTTTGGCTGAGATGTATCCTTGTGCTAGATGAATGCTCACTTCATTCTCGATGATCCAATCTTGCCCTAGGATCAGGTTTTCTATTAAATCCTCATCTTTACATACCAAAACTCATTGCTCAATAGTGGAATTTCCTAGGTGGAGGGACATTAGGGCTTCGCCAACACATTCTATGACTTGGCCTCCAATGCCGATCATGTGTGCTTTAGTTGGGTTTATGGTCGTTTGAAGATGCGTAATAAATGTCATTCGTATGCAGCTTAGGGCTGCTCCTAAGTCAATCAAGGCATCTATCAATCGGTACTCTATGGTTCCAATCCCTAGGTTTAAATATGGTTGAGATATGCTGAGGTTCTTTTTGTCGGCTTGTTGGACTTGGTAATTGGCCATGGGAATGGGTCCTTTTCCTTGTAGATATCGTTCATCCCTTTGCCTTATCCACTCTTTTTGTTTCTTGATACGCTCTAGGGCTTCTTGGCATGCTTCTTCTCTAATTCTCTCTTCTTCCTTTTTCTGATTTTGTGCTTCTACGAGTCGTGCTAACATTCGATCCATCTATAAGATCTCCAAAATCATCAACCAGCTCCACCTAGATCTGGAGAATAGATGCACCAAGAAGATCCACGAGGTGGGGTACTCTTCTTTACTTTTGTCTTCAACAACCTTCAACTTTATTTCATATAATTTGAAGAAGCGTTCCACAAGAGATCCAGGGGGTTTAAATCATCATTAGTAATTTTGAAAAAAAGTAAAGCACTTTCTTAAATAAAGTAATGCTGTTGTTTCACTTCTTTCATAAAGATTTGTTATTAATTTGCCAATCATAAAGACCAAACTATTAACATTCAAGGTCAAATCTTCCTTTCTCTTTAAACAAGTTAGCAAGGGTCAATCCTTCCAATGCAAAGGATAAAGCATATACTTTCTCATGAACTAATTCTTTTGTTGAGTTATCCTTTCTCATGCCAAACATAAGTCTGACAATCAAGAATAAATGTTCTTTCATAGAAACACCACTTTTAGTCAAAGTTTTTAATTGTTTACTTCAATATCTACATCAAATGCTGATTAAAAGAGGTTTGTGAGTTTAATAAATGCATTAACATCTTCCCAATGTTTTCATGATCAATCTTTCAAAAGCTTCCTTCCTTGTACAGTTGCAATTTCAAAGTTAAAGTCCGGGGGAGTAGGCCTAGGCCGAACCTCCATTTAAAAAAAAAAAAAAAATCTTTCAAAAGCTTTGAGTATGCTATCTGGACATGCATAATAACATGATGTATGCTTTTTATTCATAACCATATGACTCTCTTCTCTCTCTCAAATTTCTATGCATGTGCCATACTCTCTCGACAGTCGCTTGTCTTACTATGCATCATTTATACAGCTCTTCAGACACTCAATAGCTACGTGCCATCCTCTCTCTCTCTCTGTATCTCTCTCTCTCTCTCTCTCTCTCTTAAGTCTCGATTCATCCATCACCGCCATCGGATCCTCGAACGCCGACAACTCACGAGTGCCTAACACGCTCTGCCAGGCTGCCAGCCAACGTCTTTCTTTTGCGCTTTTGATGCAGCTAATCGTAGCCTCTCTCTTTGACATTTTTGCAGTCGATTTCAGGCATGTGCTCAACGTATACATCGCCTCTCTCCACTCATAAACCTCCATGTCAACACCAACTCTATGCATCTGTCACCTCCAAATTTTCTCTCTCTGAATTTGTGATTGCCACGTGGTGATTCTGTCACTCTCTCTCCGTCGTTGTTGCCGCCAATGTCACCTTATGTCTGTATGACCACATGATAAGATGCATAGCGCCGCCACGATGTTTCTCTATAGCTAATCTCTCTCCAAACCCACACGGATGGAGTCTAGTGTCGTCAATCTCTCTCTCTCTCTCTCTCTCTCTCTCTCTCTGTGACAGTTGCGCACAACACCGTCTCTCTCTCTCTCTCCATGTGGATATAGAGTGCCAGATTAGCACGCTGACAAGACCATCATGATTCACTACTCTCCAGAGCTTATGTGATGTATGCCATGTCTCTAGCATGTATGCAATCTCTCCTCATCATGTGCTGCTCAGCCGCCGTCAATAGCCCATCCCCCTTTTTCTACGCAAAAAGCCTCCGACATCTCCGATGCTCTTCAAGCTGTCAAGGCATTCTTTCTCACTCTTTCGTGTGATGCGCATCTGTGTTCCAAGTTCTAAGTATCACGCTGCCTGCAACTCATCTGTCCACACGTGAGCTGCCAGTGGCTCATCTCTCTCTCTCTCTCTCTCTCTCTGTCCAGCCCAATCTCATCGCGCAGTGCCAACTGACGAATGTGTCTATGCTCTGACATGCTGTAGCTACCAAAACCACCACGCACATATCTCCCTCTGACATGCAGTAGGCGACCATACATTCGACAACTATATGGATCCTATGTAAATGTTTTTGGTTCTCAGCCTATCTTGCATCGCTGCAGATATGGCATCTAAACAACTATATACACCCCTCATAACATACATACATGATTACATGCAGAGAACCATGATAGATGAGGCACTCATCAGACATATCAAGCCAGCTGCACCCATCTTAAGATTCATAGTTAACAGAGAAATCGGAGTGTTCTCATCTAATCCTTTCAGAAGTGAATGAATTTCTAAGGGCACCACCTGTCTCTCTCTCATACGCACTACCGTATGTATGAACAAAAATGTGAAACAAAAGAATGAACAAGAAAGGGGGGGTAGAAGTTTACCTGGAGAAGCGTTCCAAAAGAGATCTAGAGGGTGAAACATATGGGGTTTGAACCCCTTATTTGTAGGTCTCCCCTCCTTCTCCCCTTGGGACTATTCTCTAGAAGCTTCTAACCTCCTTACTTAAGTTTCTATTTCTGGAACCATCTTGCATGCTCATTTACTATTCTGAGAAAATCACACCTCTTATTTCTATTTTTGATTTTTCTCCTTCTTAATTCTTCCTAGACTAAGGGTTCGATTCCACACTATATATACAGAGTTAATTAATCTAAGGGTTTGGACTAGGGTAAGCATCAATTCCAAGGGTCCAAGTTAGGGTTTTTAGTCGGGGAAATTAGGGGTTTGCCTACAATTAACTCAAGCATGTCAGTGCAAAGATTTATTTACAGATACGACCAAGAATCCTAGGATTTTCTAAGGGTTCAAGCTCAGTTTTCATGGGATAAACTCGCATTTACAGGGGTTTTCAAGGGTCAAACTTAGGTTTTTATGGATCAAAAGTTAGTTTCATGGACTATCTACAAAAATCACATGGTTTCGCATCACACAATCAAATAAATCAGCCAAAACATGTATAGAATATACCCCTCTCTCGATCAAAACATCACACAAAACTCATAAACTCAATGAACTTAGAAAAAAATCAGGCACACTTCCCTGCGGGATTTCATCCCGACATTTGCCTCCACTAAACCTGCACATCATCCCGATGGGCCAACTTGGAAAATCCAACAGAATCGTATCAAGGTTCTTTTGAAAAATCTCTTTAATTTTTATGTTTTGCTTCTCGAGAATCAAAACGTGATGTCATGCAGTACATGCAATTTTATAAAGATTAGTACAAATTTTAGAAAATTATGCAGATTCAAGCTTCACAAACATCATACTATGTTTCTGCATCTGCAATCTGATAAGTAACCATATGAATAAATCGTTGGCTTTCTAGATCTTCTGTTTGTTCAACTGGTTCAGATCCAGTAACTCATTCTAAGAACTAGCATATACTTATGTTTCTACTAACTCAGTTTGTAGAATATACCTTGATCCCCACTATTTATTCCCTACTGTCCTACTCTCCATCAAATCTTTTCTTTTTATTTTCCTTTTTTCTTTTTCTTTTTCTTTTCTTTTATTTTTCACTTCATCTCAGCTCATCATTTTTCTTTTTATCTTTATTTCACAAATCAGCCTATGTCGAAATCGGGTGTGACTCATGGACTTTTCCGCTCGACCAAGTTTACCCCACCTGTTTGCCGACCCGACATAGCACACGACATACACAATGTCAACCCTGCATGAAATCGACGTCAGCTCGTGGCTCTCACCACCTAGCCAGAGTAACTCCACCCGCCTACCAACCCATGCACGCACATGACAACAAATAGTTCAGGCCTACGACAAAACTAGCTACGGCTCCCGACCAAGGTGGTTCCACCCGCCTACTAGCCCATCGTAGCGTTCTAACAACATGCACACACACATATAGGCTGGCTTGAGTATGAAGATTTTTCATAAATCATGATACATATGGAGGTAAGATCTTGCAAGAAATAAATAGTAGGACCCAGAGAATCCCACTCACTAAGTGTTCAAATCAATCAGCATATACATGCACTCAGTCTAAGCATGCCATCATATTCCCAAGCTTTCACTCTCAAAAGTCTCTAGTCTACTAACTGATTCCATTCATATCATTCCAAGTCATACATGCTTCATGCAAACCCATAATAGATATTTGCTATCTTCTTTCTACATGATTTTCTTAAATTCATACATATCTTTATCATACACAATAATGCAATGTATATGCTCTATCAGAAAGAAAATAGAATTCAAATTGGAAACATTTCACCTAGTGATTTTGCTTCATTTTCATCATTTTTTGATCCACCTTTTCTTCAACTTCATGATCTATCGTTCTTCATCAGTATCAGCCTCAGTGTCATTAGTATCCTCTAGGATCATAATCATCATAATCATTATCAATCATCATTATCAATCATCATTCATTCATTAATCATCATAAATCATCAATAATCCATCAATCATCAATCATTTATCAACATGAATCATTCAACAATCATAATCACTCATCAATCATAATCATTTATTAATCATAATCATTCATCAAACATAATCATTCATCAATCATAATCATTCATCAATCATAATCATTCAGCAATCATCAATCTTCATCATTCATCAATCATCATCATTCATCAATCGTCTTCATCATCATTCATCATTTCATTTATCACTCATCATCATTCATTAATCATCAAACATCATCAACAATCAACATCATTATCAACCATCATCATCAATCATCAATCATCATCATTCATTATTCATCATTATTCATCAATCATAATCATTAACATTCAACATCATCAATCATCAATCGTCAACCATCATCATCATTCATTTATCAGTCATCAATCATTCAATAGTTCTTGATCAATATTCTTGTATGTTTCATTAAGATTTTTCTTCAATCATTACTCAAGATTTGCAAATATGTCTTGAAAGCTTAAACTTTTACTTCTCTTATTCTTTTTCAAAGTCTTAGAAGGCTTCGTAGTTGTCTTTACATTCCCCTCGATTTGCTTGATAATATCATCAAGCAATTGTTTCTCTACTTCGTTAACTCGCTTGCCAGATTCTATATCTTCTTGAGTTTTGTATTTACTCTTTTCTTGTTCAATTTGTTTGCCAAAGTTTATTTGGGATTGCAATTTCATAACTTTCTCTTGATCAAATACATCATCATTAGTCAAAATCTTGGGATCAAATGAAACATATACCTCATGATCTTTCTTAGATTTCTCTGAAATTTCTCTATTAGATTCTCTTTTATGATCCATTTTCATTTGCTCTCTCAATATTTGCTCAATATTTTGCTTTTCAACCTTTATCTGTCTATTTTTGGTTTCTTCAGTAGGTTTCTCTTGACTCTCAATAGATAGCATTCTCATTTGTTTATCAGATTTACTGTTCTCAAGTCTTTTTGGTTTCCACATCTTTTGGATTGATTTCGATCTAGTTTTGGTCTCTTCAAAATATTCCTTTATCCCACCTTTTCCTACATTCAAATGCAAAGGTGATCTATCTTGGTATTTATGAATTTTATTTTCATGTTCTCTTACTAGTTTATGTCTGCATGCACTTTCATATGCCAGAGAATCCCAAAACATATGTCCAAACTGATCGCACCGAAAGCATCGTAAAGGTCTCTTTTGAGCCCAACTTGATTTCCTAGGTATTGCTCTAGGTGTGGATCTTCTAAGACCAAATGATCGTTTGTGTGCAGATATGCCTTGGACTTTTACCTCATGCTCATTATCACATTTCAATACTTGTAGGTCATTAACAACTCAACCTTGTATTTCATTTCATAAATCTCGGAATCCATTTCATGTTTTACATCTTTAATACTTATGCCCATTAGTTGAATAGTATCAGACATTGCATTTATTGTTTGCATTAAGGTCATAACGATACCAAATTTTGATTTTATAGATTCATTTGTGTTAATTTCTATTTCTTTAATTTGCTCTTCATATCTCTTAAACTGTTCCTCAATCATTTTTTTCATTTTCATTTTCCTCTTTTTATGATCTAAGCTAAGAAGTGGATTCTTAATCTCTGCGTCAATGGAAAAGTGCACACTCGTATGATGTAAACAAATGCAAAAAGTGGATGATCAAAGTCAGGAGGTCAAAAGCAATCTTTCTATTCAAGTGTGTGGAACAATGCAATAATTCAAAAAACTTGAAATGCTAGTACCTGGAATATCTGATTTGATGCCGAGGTTCCTATCTTCTATTCTCAAGGACTGGGTGGCGTGTCGAGGATCACCGGGCAACCGCCTCGCTTCACGTCGGGTTCAGGTGTCGGAGAAGGAAGCGGGTGAATGGGAAGAGCTGGTGCGGGGTTGGATCAGGCCCCCAGTGTGCACCATTCCCATGTCCGGCGAGCGGCATCTACGCGTTGGGCGCCTCGCCCTCTCTCTAGTGTGGCGATCGTTGCAAGGCCCCTACCCTCTCGAAAGAGATGAGCGAACGTGCGTATGCGTAAGACTGTAGGTGTCAGGAGCGAGAAAATCCAAGTACCACGGTAAAGCACGGAAATGCGACTGAATTCCTCCAATAAAATATCAATGATACAAAGATTCCCGCTACAGTGCGGGTCGGTGATACAAAAATCTGCTACAGTGCGGAACAGGTGAATACAAATATATGACGCCGCTACAGTGTGGATCGGCCAAATATAAGGTAGGCCTCCCGGTACAGTGCGAGAAGGTGCCCATGGGTCTCCGCGGTCTTCAGTACTTTTCTTTTCTTCGGTCTTTAGTCAAAGCTTCTCTTCAAGTCCTCTCGGCAATAGCTTTTCTTCTCTTTACTTCAATAGTCTGCAATCATTTCATATAATATCTCCAAAATCATCAACCAGCTCAACCTAGATCTAGAGAATAGATGCACCAAGAAGATCCACGAGGTGGGGTACTCTTCTTTACTTTATTCTTCAGCAACCTTCAACTTTACTTCATATAATCTGAAGAAGCGTTCCACAAGAGATCCAAGGGGTTTAAATCATCATTAGTAATTCTGAAAAAAAGTAAAGCACTTTCTTAAATTAAGTAATGCTGTTGTTTCACTTCTTTCATAAAGATTGGTTATTAATTTGCCAATCATAAAGACAAAAGTATTAACATTCAAGGTCAAATCTTCCTTTCTCTTTAAACAAGTTAGCAAGGGTCAATCCTTCCAATGCAAAGGATAAAACATATACTTTCTCATGAACTAATTCCTTTGTTGAGTTATCCTTTCTCATGCCAAACATAAGTCTGAAAATCAAGAATAAATGTTCTTTCATAGCGACACCACTTTTAGTCAAAGTTTTTAATTGTTTACTTCAATATCTAGATCAAATGCTGACTAAAAGAGATTTGTGAGTTCAATAAATGCATTAACATCTTATCAATGTTTTCATGATCGACAGGGGGGGTTCCTCCTTGGTTCCCGCCATGTCTCTGCACGATGCTCTTCGTGATGGCTTACCTCCTTCGAGCTCTGGTTATCCAGAATATGTGTTGAAGTCAATGATTAACCCAGTCTATGATGCTGGTGCTGGTTCGTTCCGTCCTGTGGAGGCTCTCCCGTGTGGTGCGAAGGTCCATATCCAACAGATGGAAGGCAACCGTAATGATCGTATGACATATGCTGAAAAGCTCCAGAGTAAGAAACATGACTTCGTTTCCATGTTCGTTGATCACGAGATGTCAGGTAATCTCTGCTCTCCGTCTGGTATGTGTGAAGATAAAGGAAAAGGTAAGGTCCCTGCTGCTGTTAATACGATAGATGATTCCGTTCCGGTTGTAAGAAATGAACACGCGCTTAATCTAGATCGTGAAGAGTCTGATAAGGATGACTGTACTCTCATCATTGAGAGTTCTGAGCTTGATAGGTGGAACTTACACCTTGAGGACAAAGTAGTGATTGCCCATTGTCATGGACCGCGCCCTGCTCAGGATTTCCTTAAAAACTGGATCAAAATTAATTGGGAAAGTAGGGGATTATTTGTTAGACATGTTCAATACCTTCCCAATAATTTTTTTCTCTTCTTCTTTGAAGATGTGAACAATGCTATCAAGGTTTTAGCAGAGGGCCACTGGATCATTAGGAATACTCCTCTGTCCTTCTACAAGTGGTACCCTGGGTTTAATCCTAGGAACAATAAGCCGACCAAAGCGCCGGTTTGGGTGGAATTCCCTGACTTTACGGTGGAATATTACCCTTGGCTTGATAAATTAGGATCTTTAGTAGGGAAAGTGCTTGGTCAGAAGCCTAAGAAAGAGTTTAACCCTAAATGGGATCCTCAGTTACTTATTGAGGTTGATATTTCCAAAGCTGTTAAAACAGAACTGATAATAAAAAACTCAGAGGGCTATAAGATGCATGCCCAATGTGTTGTGTACAGGAACTTGCCAAATGCCTGTTTTAATTGTTTTAAACAGGGACATCTAATAAGAGACTGCCCTTTGCTGGCTAAAAAGCAAGAAAAAGTGTTGGTAAGTGATGAAGTGTCCCCAGCTGAACCTACTCCCTCCAGTTCGGCCCATCATAAAGAGAACCAGGTCTTCAAAAAGGTTTCCTACAATAAAAGAAAAAAAAACCCTAATATGGTTGCCAGAAATGAGCCTCTTGTCAAGGGGGTTTTTAATCCTTTTCAGATTCTAGAAAACGAGCCGGATAGTGGTCTAAATACCTCGGATGCAGATACTTCTGTGGAACAAAAGAACAAGGATTTGATCAATGGTACTCAAAATACTTGTACAAATCAGGCTTGCAGTGATAGTATCGACACTAAGGAGTATGAAAAAATACCTAATAATAGCACCACTCCTGTCTCTGTGTCTTCTGAAGAAGATGATAGTGATGATATGTTTGTGGAGCAAATTAACTGTGCTGATGAGGTTACCTTTAACCAAGCTAATAATGTCTGTTCCATTGAAAATGATGTCAACATGGCCAATGTCAGGTCCCCTAGCCCTAAAGGGAAAGGTAAAAGCAATGCCAAGAGGAAAGAAACGGTAAGGACCTCCTTCTCCGCTGTGAAGGCTGGTAAGAACCTCAAGAAGTAAGTCTCTTCTCCTTTCTGTTTTTTCTTATGGATTGCATCAAACTGGTATCTTTTAATATAAAAGGGCTTTCAGATCCGATTAGAGGCAAGGTTTTAAATAACTGGCTGAAGGACGCTTCTTTTGTTCCTGACTTTATTTGCTTACAGGAGCTTAAGATAGGTGGCCACCTTCTGTTGATGAATTTGAGAACTGTCTCGAGCAACTGTCATTGGTTGTATACTGACCACATGGGCAAAGGAGGTGCAGCTATTGGAGTTGCTAACGGAATTAGACACCTCATTGAAGAAGTGCAGTCGAGCCCTTCTAATCAATGGATTGCGGTTAAGTGTAAAGTTCCTCTCAATGTCACCATAGTTTGTGTTTATGCCGCTAACAATGCTTTTCAGAGAACCAAGTGTTGGGATGAGATTTCTAGGATCAAAGGAGACATCTGGCTGACTGGAGATTTTAATATGGTCACTAATAATTGTGACAGAAATGGTAATAGTGAAAATGTTGTGTCTGGTAGTGAGAAGCAGAGTTGGTATAATTTGATAGATAAGCATAAATTAGTGGATCTCTCTGCTAATACCGGGCATACTTGGAATAACAGGGGGCAGTGGCACTATTTGTCTGCTAGACTCGACAGGTTCTACATGAATGCGGGCAGGAGTCGGGAATTGTCTAATTTCTGTTGCTCTATTGATCAATCTCTTTTGCTTTCTGATCACTTGCCTTTGACTGTCAAGTTGTTCAATAACAGCCCCAATTATAGGGCTGGCTGGCCTCATCTGGACTCTTCGTTGTTTAAGATACCTGTTGTGAAGAATAAAATTTCTGAAATTCTGTTAATGTACTTTGACTCGGATCTGCCTCCTTTTGTGGCCTGGGAAAGAGCTGTTAGAGAAATTCAAGATATTATTAAATACTATAAAAATAGGGCCAAGAATATAAGATACAAAAGAAGGATGATGATCATACAGGAGATGAAATTACTTGAGCAATCTAATATTGATGTGTGTACCAAAAGAGTTAAGTTGTTTGATCTTCAGGAAAAAGTCAAGAAAGTGGACTACCTCCTTGCTAGAGGTGCCCTTGCCTCTTCTAGAGAATTCTGGGCAGGTAAGATAGACAAACCGAATAAACATATGTTTGAGCTTTTGAAAAAGAAGAAAGTCAGGGACTTCATTCCCCTGCTTAGAAACAATGTTGGTTTGCATGTTTCCAGTATGAAGGAAAATCTGCAGGTTGCTCACAGGTTCTTTGCCAATGTATTCTCTCAACCTCCCAAGAGAGGGGATTCTGTGTGGAGTGCAAGAGCTGCCATTGCCCTTTGTAGGAAAAAAATGGTTCCTCAGGGAATGGACTCCCTCCTTGACATGCCCCTTTCTGCTGGTGAGATTAGAGAATCCATTAACAAATTGAAGCCTGGAAAGTCTCCTGGTCATGATGGTTTACCCAATGAGTTTTTTCAGGAATTCAAAGAAGATTTGGTGCCCATTATTCTCAAAATTTGGCAAGAGGCCTCTAGAAGGGGTTCCCTTTCCCCTTTTATTAACACTGGTGTGATCAAGCTTATCCATAAAAAAGGTCCCAAAGATGATTTGAACAATTGGAGACCCATCTCCTGTCTGACTTCTTTGTACAAAATCTTTGCTTCTATTTTGGCCAGAAGGCTTAGCCCTCTCATGGATAGCATCATTCTCCCTGAGCAAAAATGGTTTATAAAAGGAAGGTTTATCCTTGACAACATTATCACTATATGGGAAGGTCTAGAGTATTACAATGAGCTCAATGTTGATACTTACTTCTTTAAAATTGACTTTGATAAGGCTTATGACAGGATTGAGTGGGATTTCATTCTGCAATCTTTACAGGATATTGGTTTAGGAAGAAAATTCATCAAATTTGTCAGCATTTTGTTTGGTAATGCCTTTTCTAAAGTGACTATAAATGGCTGTCTTTCTAACCCCTTCAGGTTGTGCAGGTCTATCAGGCAAGGTTGCCCTTTGGCACCTTTGCTTTTTGCTATTGCTAGTGATGCCTTAGGTTGGCTGGTGAAAGATTGCATCTCTAAAGGTAACATTATTGGTTTAGATATCCCCCAGGCTGCCTCTCCCCTGGGTCTGCAGATGTTTGCAGATGATACCAATATGTTAATGCAAGCTGAGGAAACCTCTGCTTACAATTTCCTCAACTGTCTTAAGTTGTTTTGTCTTGCTAGTGGCACGGTTGTCAATCATAATAAAACTGGTTTTTTTTCCACTGATAATAAGATACCTCAGTGTGTTGTGTCTGCTGGTTGTGAGATTATTAAGAAAGGCTCCATATTCAGGCTGTTAGGAATTCCCATGGGATTTGGTGTCTCTTATGAGCAGAGGTGGCAGTGGGTTCTTGATAAATTCAGATCTAAAATCTTCAAGTGGAATGATATAAATAGTAATTTGTCTCAAAGAACTTTTACCTTGAAGCATTATATCCTCCCCTCTTTGACTTACTTTCTCTCCTGTTGGAGGCCTAACAAAAAGCAGATTGGGCAGGTCATTTCTCTGGCTAGGAAGTTTTTATGGGGAGGATCTAGAATCCCTAAAGTTGCTTGGTCTATCTGTTGTATGAAGAAGAGTGAAGGGGGCCTTGGTCTCATTTGTCCCTCTAGGATGGCCACTCAAATGTCTGCCAAGTGGATTGTTAGAGCTGTTTCCTCTAAAGACTACTGGGCTTGTTTGATTAAAAGAAATGTCAATAGATTCAGAGTCAAGAACAACAAAAGCTGGGATGGTTGCTCTATGTGGGATGTGATCTCTTCTCCTGTTGAGTTTGTGCCTATGGGCAGCCAACTTATATGTAACTTTTGGAAGGCTTGGATGACAGTTAAATCTAACTACATTCTCCCGTTATGGTTTGCTAACAATTTTTCATTCATGGTTCAGGACTCCATTTGGCTGGGCTGGTCTGCAAGGAACAACCATCTGTCCTTCCCCATCAGATGGAATAAGTGCAGGAAAAAAGGATTTGCCCATTGGCAAGACTTGATAAATGGAGGAGAAGTGCTGGATGACAATGTTATTCTTGATACTGATGGATTGTCTGTGTTCTGTAAACAGATTCTTCTGGATAAGAAAGAGCAACTGCAGAAAAAATTGGAGGTCAACTTGTGGAAGAAAGAGATTACTCTCCATGACATTGCTGGAGATATGCTAAGTTCCTACAGAAGGAAAGCCAGAAGTGTAAAAGAAATCACTGGGAAACTCAACAAGAAGTGGGACCTGCAATGGTCCCATTTACAGTGGAAGTACAGATTCCAGCGTTGCTGGGCCTTCCCTATCTCCAACAAGCACTCTTGTCTAAACTGGCTAATTTTCCACAAAGGAATCTGGACGGGAAGTCAAGCTAGAAAGTATAAAATTGATGCTGGTCTCTGTAAAAATTGTGATAAAGAAGAGGACTTGGAGCATTTGTTTGTAAAGTGCAAATCTGCTGCAAGATTTTGGAGCTGCATTTGGTCTTTCAGTCAGTTGCAGGGTCTAAAAATTCCCAGCTGTAAGGAAATCCTTATTGGTGAATCATGTGGCCTTGACATTCTCCTGTGGCAGATTATTAGGAATCATTTCTTCTGGTCTATTTGGAAGAACAGAAACAATGTCCTTTTTAGAACGAATAACAAAGACCACTTCTTTTCTTGTATATATGGGTTGAAAACCATTTTCAACCTTTGTCTCACTGCCTATCAAAGTACACAATCGATCCCCATGAGTCCCTTTGAAATCATGAAGAAAAACCATTTTAATGCTTGGAAAGCTAAGCTTCTCCCTTTGTACTCCAAGTCCAGATTGGACATGATTACCTTCCTTGGTGATTATGTAAACACTATACTTGGGTGATCCAGTTCTGCCCTCCTTGTCAGGGTAGAAGTGGCATCTGTTGTATTTTATTTTCCAGCATCAATTTTATACTTTCTGTTGTGCTCAAAAAAAAAAAAAAGTTATGAGTATGCTATCTGGACATGCATAATAACATGATGTATGCTTTTTATTCCTAACCATATGACTCTCTTCTCTCTCTCAAATTTCTATGCGTGTGCCATACTCTCCCGACGGTCGCTTGTCTTACTATGCATCATTTATACAACTCTTCAGACACTCAATAGCTGCACGCCATCCTCTCTCTCTCTCTCTCTCTCAAGTCTCGATTCATCCATCACCGCCATCGGATCCTCCAGCGCCGACAGCTCACCAGCGCCTAACACGCCCTGCCAGGCTGCCATCCAACGTCTTTCTTTTGCGCTTCTGATGCAGCTGATCATAACCTCTCTCTTTGACGTTTTTGCCACCAATTTCAGGCATGAGATTAGCGTATACAGTGCGTCTCTCCACTCATAAACCTCCATGTCAACACAGACTCTATGCATCTGCCGCCTCCAAATTTTCTCTCTCTGAATCTGTGATTGCCACACGGTGATTCTGTCACTCTCTCTCTCTGTCGTTGATGCCGCCAACGTCACCTTATGTCTGTATGACCACATGATAAGATGCATAGCGCCGCCACAATGTTTCTCTGTAGCTAATCTCTCTCCAGACCCACACGGATGGAGTCTCTAGCATCGTCAATCTCTCTATCTCTCTCTCTCTCTGACAGTTGCGCATAGTGTCATCTCTCTCTTTTTCTCTCTCTCTTCCATGTGGGTATAGAGCGCCAGATTATCATGCGGACAAGACCATCACGATTCACCACTCTCCAGAGCTTACGTGATGTATGTCATGTCTCTAGCATGTACACAATCTCTCCTCATCATGTGTTGTGCAGCCGCCATCAGTAGCCCATCCCCCTTTTTCTACGCAAAAAGCCTCCAACATCTTCGATGCTCTTCGAGCCGTCAAGGCATTCTCTCTCACTCTTTCGCGTGATGCACATCTGTGTTCCAAGTTTTGAGTATCACGCTGCCTGCAACTCATCTCTCCACACGTGAGCTGCCAGTGGCTCATCTCTCTCTCTGTCCAACCCAATCTCATCGTGCGGTGCCAACTGACGAATGTGTCTATGCTCTGACACGCTGCAGCCACCAAAACCACTACGCGCATATCTCCCTCTGACGTGCAGCAGGCGACCAGACATTCGACAGCTATATGGATCCTATGTAAATGTTTTTGGTTCTCAGCCTATCTTGCATTGCTGCAGATATGGCGTCTAAACAACTATACACACCCCTCATAACATACATACATGATTACATGCAGAGAACCATGATACATGAGGCACTCATCAGACATATCAAGAAAGCTGCACCCATCTTAAGATTCACAGTTAACAGAGAAATCGGAGTGTTCTCATCTAATCCTTTCAGAAGTGAATGACTTTCTAAGGGCACCATCTCTCTCTCTCTCTCACGCACTACCATATGTATGAACCTAAATGTGAAACAAAAGAATGAACAAGAAAGGGGGGTAGAAGTTTACGTGGAGAAGCATTCCACAAGAGATCCACAAGGTGAAACATATGGGGTTTGAACCCCTTATTTAGAGGTCTCCCCTCCTTCTCCCCTTGGGACTATTCTCTAGAAGCTTCTAACCTCGTTACTTAAGTTTTTATTTCTGGAACCATCTTGCATGCTCATTTACTATTCTAGGAAAATCACACCTCTTATTTCTATTTTTGATTTTTCTCCTTTTTAATTCTTCCTAGACTAAGGGTTTGGTTTCACACTATATATACAGGGTTAATTAATCTAAGGGTTTGGACTAGGGTAAACGTCAATTCCAAGGGTCCAAGTTAGGGTTTTTAGTCGGGGAGATTAGGGGTTTGCCTACAATTAACTCAAGCATGTCAGTCCAAGGATTTATTTACAGATACGACCAAGAATCCTAGGGTTTTCTATGGATTTAGGCTCGGTTTTCATGGGATAAACTCGCATTTGCAGGGGTTTTCAAGGGTCAAACTTAGGTGTTTATGGATCAAAAGTTAGTTTCATTGAGTATTTTCAAAAATCACATGGTTTTATATCACACAATCAAATAAATCAGCCAAAACATGTATATAATATACCCCTCTCTCGATCAAAACATCACACAAAACTCATAAACTGAATGAACTTAGAAAAAAATCAGGCACACTTCCTTGCGGGATTTCATCCCGACACCAGTTTCTACACGATACGATATCAACAACCTCAGGCGATATGATACCATCGAATGAGACGATACGATACCAGAATATGCATGATAGGATATCTCTGCATTTGATGATACGATATCAAATTAGTGGACGATACGATACCTGACCATTAGACGATATGATAATGGATTCCTCATGATATGATACCAGACTGGTCGGACGATATGATACCAGTTTTTCACACGATACGAAGCCGAGGAAAGCTCGAGATAAAAAGAGACAAGATAAAGAGGTCCAAGGTATGATTCAAAGTATTACTACGCAAATTGATTCGAATGCTCCAGCTGTGACAGTCGAGATTAAAGGATATGTAGTCCCTGGTGCTCAGTTAAATAGTGGAGCCGTAGTTTTTTAAAAACGGACACCTACAAGAATCTGCTTCAAGACGGGTTCAACTTGCAGCTCTCCAAGAATCAAGACATGAAGATGGGAGAATATCAAAATCCATTGATCTGTAAAGACGATTCCGATCAGGAACTGCTAGGATGGTTGGCAAGTGCAGGCGATGCTGAGTGCTATACAATGCACATCGACCCGGTGGAGAAGGAGAAGAAAATGAGCCAGGTGGTGGATCCTCATGCAAGGAGGGAAAACTCTTCGAAAAATAGAAAATGCTCATTTGGAATTCGTGATCGAGGATATCATCAAAAGTTGACAAGGAACCAAGACAGTCACCTATCCTCTAGCATCAGGAGAGTACATGACGCCATGAGCAAGGGTACATGCAAATAAGAGCACGAAAGCAAAGGTAGATCCGAGAGAGAAAAGTGGTGTGTGGACCACGATAGTTCTAGTAAGGAATTAGTTGATCAAAAGGAGAACCTCTTAAAAGGAAGAGATAAGGAGAACCAAGATGGTGGTGAAGAGAGGATTTTCAGACATGAAGGATTGGAGAAAGAACATGCATTAGGAAATGCACCAGAAAAGAGTACAGTGAGTAAAGTGCTTCATTCAAAGAAGAAGTGTAGAAATGGCGACGACCTAAAGGAGTTAGGATTGGCTCATGCCGAGCATGCCAGAGTTATTCGAAGGAGGTTTGATTGGATTAGATGTCAGGATAGCGAGCAGAACGTACAAGGATCGATAAGTGGAGGTGCATGGAAAGGACTTTGAGTGAGCCGTTGGATGATGGCACTTGTTTGTGTGATTAGGGTGTTCTTACGAGAGATGTGTGGTTGGATACGAGAACGAATCGAGAAGGTCTTTCTCTACTTTTTCATTCAAATTACCTTCTGTTTGCAGGAATTGCAGAAACTGGTAAACCAAGTGTGTTACTATGCAGGATCACTGAGGACTAGGTGACCGATGGCTGATCAAGTATACCAGAACGCTCTGTTCGACCTTGTCGTATATTTTTCAGATCAAGCGTTAGAAAGCATGGAGATATTGGTTGAGAGCTTGCAGACAAACTATGACGTGGAGGAGGCACACTGGCTTGTATGCTTTTGGAATCAAGGTATGGACATTGACTTTCCACCCAAATTCGAAGCGTATCTACTTAGTTGGGCTGGATATGCCAAGGATCGGTACTTCTATTACGACAGCACGATGGAATTGCCTAACGAGGTAAATGATATCTATTGGGCTTGGGCAGACCTGTTAACGATAGGTAGCGATGACGGAGCTCCTGAAGTTGAGCCTGACTCGCCCTAGGGAAGTCGTCGGGATGCGAGTACGAGGTGAGGCTATATGAGACATCCAGGAGACCCACATTCTAGATCATCTAAGGATAGGTATATGAGGGACCAAGGCATAGCCGGTTGTAGTTACCCAGTGAAGAGTCAAATCAATGAATACATATGTAGTGTCTGTAATTGAGAGAATGGAGTGAAGAGGTGGTTGATCTGTCAAAGGCTAGAGTGTATATGTTTGCATGCATGTGTGGGAAAAGGGGGGAAAATCCCTTTCTTCCTCTCCCTAATTCTCAGGACTAGGGTAGATTAATTAACTAAAAAAAAAAGGGGAGAAAAAAAATTGTGTTGTGATTGTACTCAACGCGCTATGGTGGGCTAGTAGGTGGGTGGAGTTATCCTAGCCGGGTGGTTAGGACCATGAGCCGTAGCTAGCTTCGCCATAGGATTGGGATGTATATGTTTGTGTCTTAGCTACGCGCCATAACGGGTTGGTAGGTAGGTGGAGCCATTGTGGCTGGGTAGTCACGACCACGAGCCGCATCCAACTTCGTTATGGGCCAGCTGATATATGTTACTTGTCTATCGTTATGTGTTTGTGTGCTGTGCGCTGCGTTGCATTGGTAGATGGGTGGAATCAACTTGGTCGGGTGGTCAGGTCCACGAATCGCATCCAATGTCAACGTAGGCCAACGTGTGAATATAAATAAAATTTACCTATGAAATTATTCCCCACTCCTGAGGGGGAGAGAGAGAGAGGAGAGGGCGACGATCGCCTGGAAGGGAAAGTTATTTGCTTGTGTGATTGGTATGGTGGCTTGTGACAGATCAGCTCACTCTGAATCAATATTTTCAAAGGCACGGATACTGTATATGTACTTATAGATGAGATCTTTAGCGATGTAATGCAACGGTCTTGCTTTATAACTTGTGTGCTCTATCCGAGGGTTTTCCAGTGTGTGGGGCACTCTAGGGTTTTTATGTAGTACTTTACCTGTACTCGAGTCTCGATGACTTTTGTAGGACGACGATGGGGATTCTTTGGGAGTGTCTAGTCATGGAATAATTGTACATAGCGAATAGTAGGTGCAATAATGGGAGCATTGAAGAAAAAAGGATCAAACCTGCAGCAACAATAGATTCTTTAACCATAACCATGGCTGACGACAGTGAAGTCAGAAAAAGGAGGAAACGGAAAAGGAGGGGGGAGGAACGTTATCATGATGGCAGGAGCAGTCACGAAGGGTTCTCATGTGGCTGAAATGCTGGACTTTATGGTTTAGGGGGGGGTCTTATGCTCTGTACATTATTGTCTTATCATGTGAATGGCAAGAGGAAAAGACAAGAGATCTTGATTAAGATCGGTGGAAGGTCTCCATCTTTAGCGTATCCGATACATTCTCTGTGTGCAGATGAAGAATCAACCCAGCACTTCAGTCCAATATCCTCATGATGAGGAGAGCGCCCCTCTAAAACAGCCAGCTGCAGAGTCTGCTCCTCATTATTACGGTACCTTCCAAGGCAATCCCGTTTTTTCCACAGTCTCTGCCTCGCGGAGCTCCTCACCCATCTAATCCCACTGAATATCGTGGAACCACCGTTCCAGGTTATCCAGTTCTGGAACCAACACCAGAGCAGATAGAGAGACGCCTGCCTTGCTGTGGAATCGGGCTTGGCTGGTTCTTGTTCATTATTGGCTTTTTCCTTGCAAGCATTCCATGGTATGTTGGAGTAGTTATGCTTGTTTGTATCAAACATGACCACAGAGAGCGGATTGGGCTTGTTTGCTGCGCGATAGCAGCTATCTTGTCCCTGATTGCTGCTGTGGTTGGTGGCACACGTGCTGGATGATGGTGATTGAAAATAGTTCATTCAAGGAGCATGCGCTTTTGGTGTTCTGAAATTATTTCTTTTGTTTAGGAGGCAAGGGGGTGATCGAGCATACATTTCCGCTCTCTCTGGGGGGCGGCTTCTATTTCCATGTCAAGCTTAGAGCTGTCAATAGGGAGTTTTCTCTTCACGAGCTTTGGGGGCCAAAAATAACCCGCCAAGGGCATTCTTAGAGGTCCCTCGAGCAGCGAGGGAAGGCAAATTCTATGTTCGCTGAGGGGGCAACATGTCTTTCTCTTGCTCTCCAAGGAAGTGTAGGCACAGGGAGTTTTTCACTCATAAAAGGGTTTTCTTTCTTTTGGATTAGCATCGACTGCTTCCATTCAGTTGGGGAGGGGCATGTCCTCGATTGTCTTCTGTTGTCCTGCTCCTGAAAAGGTTTCAGTTCTCGTGGGAAGCTGCCTGGTGTGCATTAATGCGCTCAGAGGAGGGGCCACTTTTGGGGAGGAAAGCATATTGAAGAGAGGACGCACTGCTCAGATTTTAGAAAAGAAGTTGGGAGTGGTTTTTTGGTCATATATGGAGGAAGTTTTTCAGGCGTCGATCTAAGAACAAAGGAGGGGGGAATTTGAAGAAGGGGTTGCTCGAGGAGTTACAGGGAACGTGGGTGCATGCCAGTGGGTGATAGAGAACAAGAGAGCAGATTCGGGAGACTGGGCTTTTTGATGTGTATTGTGCACATCAAAAGAGGGAATGAGCAGCTAGATATGCGGAGCAACAGAGGGAGAAGGGGGTTTTTGGTGGCGCTATGCAGGTGTGCATGACCAACAATAGAGGAGTTGCTTGATCCTTGAAGGAGAGACATTCTACAGATTCCCTGCACCTAACAAGGCCTCCTGTGGAGCATACGAGGTCACCTCAACTCTATGTGCACGTAGCTAGATACGAGGTTTCCTTTATTTTGAATTGTATTGAGACTCCCCTTACTGTTATTTTTGCATGTAATTGGATACTCCGTTTTCATTGTATTGAGATGCATGATGCATGGTCTGCAGCCCTTAGCATTGCCCCAATTTCAGGATTTTGATGTGTATGGCTACCATTTAAAGAGTAATAGAGTGTGTTTGGAAGTCACATGTTTCCATATCCCTTTTTTTTTTTTTTTGCCCTCAAGTGACTTGATCTCAAAAAAACGGAATCTCGTGTCTATACAAAAGTAGGCTGCTACGGACTTTGAGTGTTTCTCAACCTTCATATCACTCTTATATAATCTTGTGGGATGAAGATAAGGGTATCTTTTGACATAGAAAACATTAAAGGTAGAGGCATGTGATGTTGTGTCTTTGAATGTATGAAGGTCTTGGGGACCATGTGAGAGAGGGTAAGAGAGAGTGCATGACTACGTGTATGTGAAAAAGGAAGAGAGTGAAAGTGTAAGCGGGGAGAAAGTGCAAAAGGAGAGAGACGAGGAAGGGGGAAGTGAATGTGTGGGAAGTGAAGAAGGGAAGAGAGTAACCTAGATTGTATGTGTAAGTGCGTGAGATACAAAAGGGCCAAAAGTGGTGTATGTGTAAGGGTGCGTGTGTGTGAATTGGAGTGAAGGTGTGTGTATATGCAGGTGTGTATGAGAGTAGTGTAAAGGTGAGGGTAAGTGCATACGCGTACATAAGGGTGTGAGTGAGAGAAAAGAAAAAGTAAGTGAGAAAGGGTGATTGAGGGTTGTGACGGTTGCGTGTGAGTATATGAAGAGAAAGAGAGGTTGAGAGTGAAAAGGAGCCGGTTGCTCATCTCGGTGCTTTTGCTTGGGATCCCAACAAGGATATATTTGAGGATAGTTGTGGACTCAAAGCAACATAAAGTGACAGTGTGTAAGAAAATTAGGCAAAATATTAATGTACGTAAGACACTTTCCCTTGGACTAAGAGGCTAATCAGAGAGAGAAGCTACTTAGCATGGACATACAATTGTCGTATGTATCAACCAACTTGCAATGTG